>JARYHS010009186.1:157991426-158008422 GCA_031002005.1 Vandiemenella viatica
CGTTAGAATCCGGTCAAGTTTCAGGTTAGTTGGAGTACACGATACCACACGTAATCAAGTTAACAGCACTTCTGGTATAATAAAGTGAATAAATAACACATACACAGCATAAATAAACTATAAATTGCCATAAAGACATGATAGTTCAGCAGGAAATAGGTTATTTCACATAGGAGTAAATTTTTAATAACAGATACTAACGTTGGTTGGCGAGATGTTTTGAGCAGATTTAAACGAAGTAAATGTTGAATAATTGCAAATAATATGCATAAATAAACCTTTTATCATGTCTAATCCACATTATTTCAGAGATAAATAAGTAATTTCAGTAAAGGAAAATCTAACCCATAAATTTTGGCATATTCCAGTTTTAGTATTTCTGAAGAGATTTCCGTACAGTAAAGACAATAAAGAACCTATATTACACAGGCCTAGACTCACTATAACCATAACTTCAGAAATAAATATAGTTTAGTAGGATTTTTAAAGAAATAAACTGGATGATAAAATAATAGTCTGAAACAGAATGAAAATAATTCATTGTAATGAAACTTGACCATCTTAAAGCTCCAAAAACAGCAATAATAATCCCTGAGACAGCCTAGTAGATAAATTAATAGATTTCTGATAGTTTTAAAGCATCTAATAACCACAAGAAGTAATTATATTGGATTTTTAATACTCATTTGCTTAAACAGTTCACATATATAATTGGAGGTCTGTTAAGTAATTTCAGGTTTTAAAAAGTAGAAAAAACGGGCAGTAAATAAAATAATCTTTCAATTTTAATAGGTTTTAAATAGTTTCAGTCTGTAGAATATGAAATGTCAGTGAGTAAATAGACGCCGGTAAATCGATCAATTTGGTCAACCTTTCGGAATTAATTCTAACACTTTTAAACCATTTCAAAAGCACAAAGAGCATGTAAATAACAGTTAACACACATAATTAATTTTCTAAACACATTTAAAGGCATTTCACTTACCTGTTGTAGGATAATCCAATCTCATAGTGACTTGCTAGAAACACTGCACACATAAAATGCTTCCACACGGATTGTAAACATTGCCACGCGATATAAAGTAGAGAATAAATTAAAATAGCCATAGAGAGAATCAAATTCATCTAAATCAGATAATTTCCAACCGTTTGAGTATTTTTAAACATAATATGAACACGTAAAATTGAACACCCAACTTTGACATTTTATTATTCAAAAGCCTACTTGAATTCCGGGTTATAAAACAGTTTGCCGTAACAATCCATTCTTTTAGCTTCACACATATTAATTCCACGCAATTTGAAGCCATAGTACCGATGTTATGATTTTCCTAAAAACACTCGACATAAAACACACGTGTAAATCACTAAATAATTTATTGTGTCTCAGAAATAACAGCTACAAAGATAAATAAACTTCAGAATATGCCGTTCAATGCGGGCTACACAGTGATAATTTTTCCGGCTTAATATTCAATAAACTTTCAGAGTTATAAATAAAAACATAAATTATAGTTACACTTGATTGTTAGAATTACTCAGTTTACCTTAACTCAACAGATTTAAACAAAGTTCATATTTAGAGACAGTCTAAAATCAGGAATAATATTATGAACATAATTTCAAGTTAATTACTAAAGCCGATGGTAAATAAGAAGATAACAGAACACTGACTTAGGTGGTAGTCCATGTAACACATCCATATTTGGTAAATTGTTGAAGAGAGATGTGCCACGTGATCCCCAAGTTAATATAAGGCCGCTTAGAGGTGGGAATTTGGTCTGTCGTCTCCAGTGTCTTTTAAAACTCGGTGGTGAACGCACGGTGGCGCGAGGTCCGCTCGGGCCGGCGGAACAGGCTGGTCATGAACCCAACCTGGACGAAGGAACAGGATATAGCGGCCATGTTGTAGTTTTTCAACCGACAGTGACTAACCATGTAAATTGTCAGCTAAATTCAGTTTTTGGGGTTTTTCTCGCGGTTATGCTCTGGAATCTCAACTTGCAACTTTTGGAAAAGATTTAAATCCGATAGCCTTAGCTAACAGTGCTTTATAACATTTATGTGGAAACTTTTGGAGAATATATGACTTTTGATTTCGACTTGAGACTTTCATTTATAAAATAATTCCTTTCTTGCAGAAGGTTAAGCCTGCAAGTGGCGACTGTGGTCAATTTGAACTGTTGGCATTATTAGTTTTACACGGTTTCAGAACATTCTTATGGACTTATAATATTTTGGACAACATCTGGTTCAGGTGCATTAGCCGGGTACCTAACCCCAGTACCCCGCAAAGTCCCTGACATGGGGATCGTAGTGACGCGTGCTCAAGCCGAGCAGTGATCCAGAGCAAACCAAACAGTGCAATCTTCCATTCAGTGCCACTTTGGATTATTTTCGTCGATGTTTCCTGACCGCCACCCACCACTGCCCACCAGCGAGACGACACAACAGCAGCGAGTGAGGGACTGCCTTTGCCCGAGGAGTCGCTGCACCACTACAGCTGTTACTACAGAGACGCGACGCCACCCACCCTTCGCCTTCGTAGCGCTGACGACTTCGTCCGGGTGGATAGCTGTGTATGCAGGCACCACGACACAGCACCTTCGACAGCAACACCTGCTATCGACATCCAGCCAACCAGCTGATAACTAAGATAAGTACCTTCAAGATTCGTAACTATCGTTTTGGGCTCCTCGTCCCGAATTTCGGTGCAAATTCGGTCTGCCTGAGGAATCTTTTCTTTTAGTGCAGTAGAATTTTCCGGGCGCCTTAGCTGCTGCACAGCAATATTCTCTTCTACCAATAGTTGAACTAAACATCCTTGGATGTCTATCTCGCTGCAATCACAGCAGCGGACATTTTTCTACTTTTTTAGCTGTTACGGCAGCAACCCAGTGATATAATATCACAAACCCAAGTTTACCGGGTTATAATTGTGTTTTTTTCCCTTATTCGTCGAGACATTTGTGCATTTTTCATATTTTCGTATACCTTGGTGTTTTTATTCCGTGTTTACAATTCAGAGAACAGCTGAGAGCTTGACCAAAGTAATTCGTGTCACAGAGATGCAACTTTGCCAAGTCAACGATTCTTTACCCTGTGTCAGCTGATGTGTATACACAGTGTTAGCATCGCTGTGTTGTTTACGTTCCGACTGAAAAATTTTTTTTTTCTTTTCCTTTGTAATTTCTTTTTCAGGTTTGCGTGTGCTTATTTCTACATTACTTTTATTTTATTTTGTGTGTGCATTTTGGGGGAAATTTGGGATTTTTGTGTATTGTTTACCAACATCTTCGATATTTTTTGTGAACAGCTGTTCTGGCTGTGAGTTCTGGGTTTACGCATTTTTGTTTTGGGAGTGTGTTTTTTGTGTTTTCCTTGGTATCTCAACATTTATTTTGCCGATTTTGGAAGATAGTAGGTTAATATTAACATTAAGCTTCATTTTTGGAGTTTTTTTTTTTTTTTTTCTCCCTCCTGTTTAGAATTTTTTTTTGCTGTTTTCGTTTTCTTAAGTTCATAATGGCTTCCAATCAAGTTCCTTCTGGAACAATTGCGAGTACGAGGGAGGAAACTAATGCAAATCCCCCAGACATGGAACCTAATATGTCCCAACTTGCTTCACAGCCTGAGGATATCCTTGACCAAATTTCTTCAGCTGTTCATTCCCAACATAGTTTGGACAATCTACCCGATACTGTATCAGATGACAGTAACGATACCATACCAGTTCAGGAAGACTTGCCAACTGAACAACAGCAACCTAGCCAATTTCAGCTGGCCCATATGGCCGAAAACATCCCATTACTTAGTGATACTGACTCTGACATTGAACTTGAAGGAGAGGTACAGGGAGTACAAAGATTAGATTTACCATTAGCTAATGGGGAGCGCAGTAATGAGGAGGACAATTCAGTCAGTAGTTCTAATAGCAGTTTACTAGTGGCATTTGATAGACATGGGAACCCCATTACAGTACCCAGATCCCAGGCATCTTTAGAACAAAACTATACACAAACAGATGGTACCCAGTCACCTGAACCACAACATAGGCAAACACAGGAGGTTTCACAACTTTTAACTACCGCCCCTATGGGGAATGTACAAACCGTTTCTCCCCCTGTGGTGAATACACAGTCACAAGTGGTAACAACTCCTAACATGGATTTACAAACTATCCTTCTAGCCTTTCAGTCTTTCAGTCAAGAGCTTAAAGATACTACTATGCAACAAAGTGAGGCTTTTCAGTCTTTCAGTCACAAGTTTGATCAAAAGTTTGAACAACATAGTGAAAAGTTTGACTTAAAATTAGACCAACAGTCTCAAGCCACCCAGGATTTAAGCAACAAGTTTGACCAAAAATTCGCACAACAGAATGAAAACATTGCCCAAAAGTTGAATAAACAAACTAAAGATCTTGCTGATCTCAGAGACACCACCCACCAGCTTAGTACACAATTTACCCACCATTTAGTCGAGTTTAAACAACTTCAAAATAATTCTTTACAACAGGAGGCACAATTTCAAGCCCTCCAACAGACAGTTAGAGATCAGTCAGAGGAAATTCAGACAGTTGTTAAGAAACAATTAGAGATACACTCAAAAGATTTTAATGAGCAACTCCAGTCGCATGAAAATATTTTACAAGAATGCCAGAAGGTTTACAAAGATTTGCGAAGTGAATTCCAAGCTACATTAGTAAATTCCACTAATCTGTGGAAGACTGAAATTAGGGAGCTTTTTCACAAGGAGGTGCAGAAGATTAGTGATAGTTGCATGAATAGTGAAACCCAGTGGAAAACTTTACTTGCACAACAAAATTCATCTTGCAATCAGAGGTTCCAGACACTCCAGGATACCACAGAGTCTTTATCAACTCAGGTCTCCGACTTTAAAACCACAACCTTGGAATCCTTTAACCCACATACACAACGAATTGACACATTTGAGTCCACAGTAGATACGGAAATTAAATCCCTTCGTAATGAGGTTGTTACAGTACATTCCGATATGCACACCCTCAATAATAATGTTAAGCAAATTCACTCACAAGTCCAGGATATTGTACCCATTGTCGATACTTGCACCAAAAATATAGTTGACCTGCAAAGCATGAGTAATAAAGCAAGTGACAACCTCAATGCCTTGACCCTAGTGGTAAACAGTAATACTACCTCTACAACTGCCCTGGCGGAACAGGTTGATGGCCTGCAGCAACAACATGACCAAAATTCTGAACAAATAACAGTGTTGTCCAACCATGTCGAAAAAGTTAAAACTGATTTGCAAGACTGCCATGCGAAAGTACAGCAATTAACCACACAAGGTTTACCTGTTTCCCACATACCAGACTTTACCTTATTAAGTAGTACCAAACTTCAGGTACAGAATTTTTTCAGAGAGAGGCCCAGTACACCCAGTAGAGTTCATTAAAGCTTTGAGGCCTACAGACACTTTCAGTTTCTACCTGATGTTGAAAAAATTGAAACTGTTTTCCAACACCTGGACCAGAATGCCAGAAATTGGGGCGTTCAACATAAACATTCCTCCCAAACATTTGAGCAGTTTAAGCAAGCCTTCCTTCAACGTTATTGGTCCAACACTACCCAGTATGAAGTGAAACGCAATATTATCTCAGGTAGACATTTTAACCCTGAAGGGGAAGTAACTTTATCTGATTTTTTCCTTAAGGAGGTGGTAAAAGCATGCCATCTTACAGTACCGATACCGGGGAGGATCTTGTTCATTATGTCCTCGCGAGGCTCCCTGAGCATATTCAAGAGTCCCTTACCCTAAGGGATATACACACCATTGCAGAAGCTGAAAAAACCCTGCATATGCTCGACATGCAACAAGCTGCTAGGAAATCTCGTGCCCCTCATAGGAAAAAGAATTTTTACAATCACAATCACAGTAATAGTAATACCGATGGCGGTAACCATTTTCCCCAACCCCATAGCGACTATAATATACCACCACTCATCCCTCCTTTCCCCAATCATTTTGGCCAGGCACAGGCTCCACCGTTTGAAAGCAGCTTTGCCCAGAATTCCCAAGATTTTATACCATCCCAACATTTTAATAATAATAACAATGGCCATTATAACAATCCCCTCAGAGGCGGGGCAAATAACAGAGGATTTTTCAGAGGTAGAGGTCGAGGAGGATCTGTTCACTCACATGGTAATTACCAACCACACACTTCCCAAAATGATCATACTAGGAATGACACAAAGGAAATTGTAAAAGACAACCGGGACCAAAGGCAACAACATTCAAAAAACTAGGTTTGGCCAATGTTTTGGTCCACACGGCGGCAGAAACTTTTCAAGGACAACCCCCCTCATTGAATCTTAACACTTTGTTTCATAGTAATCCCAGGGAAGATTTGATACAAGAAGAGGATGATAAGGAAGTTGAGGAACTAGTCCAGGTTCCCATTTTACCCATCTGTGCCAAAGGCATAACCATTGATGTTTTATTAGATACGGGTGCTGACCTTTCTTGTGTTTCAGAAGATTTATTCAATACATTAAATACTATTTCCCCTGTCCCTTTTTATGAAGTACCCCCCCATGGCAGCAATGACTGCAACAGGAAAGAAGAGTAAACCCATTCGAATTCAAGCACTATTAGAAGGCACCATTGAAGATATTCCCTTTGACTTTAAAGTATATGTAGTTCCTGGACTTCAACCCACTTGCATTTTTGGTATTGATTGGTTGCACCATGTTGCAGCTGTTTTACACTGTGACACACAGATTTTATGGCTTTCATTGGATTCCAAACGCCTCTCAGTACATTTACAGAAAGGATGGCATAATAAACATACCCCTTCAATAAAATTTTTCTCTAGGTCAGTACATGTAAATGTTGATAGAGAGCCTGATTTTCATAATAAACTTACATCATTTTGGGTAAACAAATTGAACCTTATCCCTGGAGAAGATGTATTAACTAGAGTCCTTAAAGATGTCCCTGATCAATATAGAGATAGAATGTCTAGCCTCATTGAGGAATTTCAAGATGTTTTCAGTGATACACCTGGGCTTATTAAAAATTACCAATGCCGCTTTACAGTTAATTGCTCCCAACCATTTTTCATAAACCATACCCCATCCCTATTGCTAAACGCCCCATGGTAGAAGATGAGATTAATAGAATGTTGGAATGGGGAATTATAGAAAGATCAACTAGCCCCTACAACAACTCCTTGGTAGTTAGTCATTAAGTCAGACCAGTCAGTACGCTTAGTCTTGGATGCACGTACGCTTAACAAATACTTACAAACAGAGAGGGATCACCCCCTACCCATTGATGAGATTTTACATAACTTCCATGGGAAGAAATTTCTTACTAGTCTGGACTTAACATGTTCCTATTGGCAGGTTCCCATAGCCCCAGAGTCGCGCCAATACACAGCTTTTACTTATCAAGGCCGATCATTCCATTTTCGTGTCCTT
Source organism: Vandiemenella viatica (assembly GCA_031002005.1). Lineage (NCBI taxonomy): Eukaryota > Metazoa > Arthropoda > Insecta > Orthoptera > Morabidae > Vandiemenella > Vandiemenella viatica. The sequence continues at coordinate 157,998,893 of JARYHS010009186.1, forward strand.
CCATTCGGGTTAAACAATGCTGTAGCTAACTTTATTAGAGCACTTGACTTAGTTTTAGGCCCTCAGCTATTAAGTAAAGTTTACGTTTTACGTCGATGATATCCTTATTGCAAGTGAGTCCATAGAAGAGCATTGGAATACACTGACTGAGGTACTTGTTGCATTAAGAAAGGGGGGAATGACTGTCAAACTTAAGAAGTGTATTTTCCTTACTTCCCGCATTGAATTTTTAGGACACATAATCACACCCCAAGGCATTACAGCTGCACCTGATAAACTGGCAGCGATAAAGAATTTCCCCAGACCGCAAAACAAAACACAGTTGAGAAGTTTCCTAGGCCTATGTGGGTATTATAGGAAATTCATCCCCAACCAGGTATTAAATAGCCCACACTTTCAACAACTACGTAAACAAAATTCCACTTGGAAGTGGACCCCAGAGTGCGAAGAGGATTTTAACAAAACAAAGGCAGCACTCCTACAAAACATTGTTTTGCATTCCCCAGATTGGAGTTTACCCATATGTTTATCCACAGACAGTTCCGACTACGGGTTGGGTTTGGAGATTTTTCAAGAGATACAAACAGATTCAGGTCTTGCCAAACATACCATTGCTTTTGCCAGTAGGCTTCTTAATAAAGCAGAAAGGGAATTACTCCATAACTCAAAAAGAAGCGTTAGCAGTCGTCTGGGCTTTCCAGAGGTTTCGGTATCTCCTATTGGGCCGTAAGGTGATCATCTATACAGATCCAAAGCCCTTTCTTTTCTCCATAAATGTAAACTGCTAAATGGCCGCCTCACCAGATGGACCCTACTCCTCCAAGAATTTTCCTGTGAAATTAGATATATCCCTGGGGAAGAAAACGTTGTCGCTGATGCGCTTTCCAGACTGCCGGAAGGATTAGAGAGTAATTCCAAGTTAGAAGAAAGGGAACCGCACATCTACTATATCAAAGGAGTACAGTTTGAAGAGGAGTTGAGGAATGCTTTTAAAACCATGCACCTAGAACAGTTGTTGGACCCTGCCCTCAAAGAAGTTATTGACACATTACAGATTGCATCCCTGGACCATAAACTGTTTTCATACTATACTTTTAAGAAAGGAGTGCTTTTTCAAAGAACTTTGCCCTCAGCCACACACTGGCGACTATGTATTCCTGATCATCTTATAGAAAAAGTAGTTAAATACCAGCACCTCAGCCATGGCCACTGTGGTCTTCGCAAATGTTTCCAAATCCTGAGGGAGTATATTTATTTTCCAAATTTACATAAGAAGGTAATGCGAATACTGCAATCTTGTAAAGTCTGTCAGGTCAACAAAGTTGATACTGTACAGAGAGCAGGTGAACTACAGCCCATTATCCCTACAGAACCCTTACAATTGTTAGCTTTAGATTTGTTTGGACCCCTACCCCGCTCTAGAGGAGGCGTAATACATATCTGTGTCATTCTAGATGTATTCTCTAAATTTGTAAAACTGTACCCCCTCAAGAGAGCTACCACAGATAATATTTTTTTCAAAATTGCTCAGCATTATGTCACACAGGTTGGACACCCACAGGCTATACTAACCGATAATGCCCCCAGTTTTCTAGCAAACGAAGGTCAGAGTTCCTAGAATCCCTCCACATAAAGACGGTAAAGACTGCATATTACCATCCACAATCCAATCCCGTCGAGCGCGTTATGAGAGAGCTTGGGAGATGGTTTAGGACCTATTGTGCAGAGAACCATAAGAGCTGGGCCCTACAGCTACCCCACATTGAGGATGTTTTGAATACATTACCTCACTCAACAACATCATTGTCACCACATGAAATTTTGTATGGAAAGAAGCCACCCAACCTGAATACAGATCTCATTCCGTTCCCTGAATCACAATCAATGGCTCAAGACCAGATTTTAAATGTTGCTTTGCAACAGCTGAAGGAGCAGGCTGAGAAAAGAAAACTCAGACATGACAAAAATATTACACACACTGCCTACGCTATTGGAGACCTTGTATTAGTACATAAGCATGTAAAGTCCTCAGCCATAAATGAAGAAATTAAAAAGTTTTTCCCCTTATACGAAGGTCCTTTTCTCGTAGATAATGTGAGACATACTAATACTTATACACTAGTGCATCCAGATACCAAACAACTCAAGGGTCATTATCATGTATCAGCGTTTTAAAACCGTTTCACCCTGATCCTGAGGACATCAGTACATAACACTTAATAGTACACCCTCAGGGACATGCACCTAGCATGCGTGGGCTGGCGTCCACGAGGTTCCCAGCTTGTGGCTGTCTTTTCTTCCTTTCCTCTTTTGGGACAGCTTCTTTCATTCATCTTTCCTGTCGGCTACCCTCAGCCAACTCTTCTTTCTTCGACAACGTTCACAGGTCCTGTTTTTCCTTCACTTCGGAGGTAGGGATGATCACCTCACTTCTGGTTTCCTGTATTCTGGTTGGATTAAACGATGGGATATTTTGCTTAAGCGGCAGCTACTCGTGTCGTTTGGGACCGGCCGAGAGCTTGTTGTTTTCTGTTGTTTCCTGTAGTTTCATTATCGGAACCACTATCTAGGTGATTAGAATTATTTCCGTTTCGCCTTCGTTATGGCTGCTCCTCGTGTCGCTTGGGCCCGGCACAGGAGCAAGTCAAATATGGTTGGTATGGATGTTCTCGTTGTTCTTTGTATTAGCTCGTCATCGGAAACACCATCAATGCGATGATAGCAGCTTTCAGCATTGCTATAGTTCCTCTGAACTTCTGGTTTCGCTTTCCGCGACAGCTCCTTGTGTCGCGTTGGACCGGCACAGGAGCATGTTAGTATTCCGCTATCTGTATTCTGGGTTGATTAAAAAATGGGAAATTTCAACCTTTTTGCAGAGGTTATCTGCATATACTCCTGGTGCTGATTGGGCACGGCCACGGGAGCTATATCTCGTTTTCCATTCACCAGCGCGTCTGTCAACAGACAGTTGAGCCAGTCTTTCCGACTAGTAGGTTTCCGTATGTTTTGTATTATCAGCTTCCGAGGTACGTTCAATGCAATCTAGATTCACATAGTTCAATGAGAATTCTTCCTGATAGGGGAGTCCCGTTGGAAACTTTGAGAGAAGTATGTGGTGCGGAGTTTACATTTTGGGTTGACGTTGTCCCCACACTTGTACATCTTGGGTTGACGTTGTCCCCATACATTTTAGCATTCGGCATTACATTACGATTTTTGGGTTACGTGAGAGGTTTTTGACATTCCGACTGCGCTAAGTTATGCCAGCTAGGTCGAAGGGTCTACGGACCTGAACTACGTTTTCTGGGTTAAGGTCTTTCTGATGTTGTATTATCGTGAACGTGAAGTTTTTGACATTCCGACACCGCCATTTTTGCCGGCTGGGTCGAAGGGTCTGCGGACCAGGACTACGTCCTATTCCAGCTTCCAGTGTTTACATGTGATCATATCACCACCTCCACTATCTACCTTTCACTTCTTCATCTTCTTCTTCTTCTTCCTCTTCCTCCATATACTCACTATGCATGCAAAGGGTATATTTCCTCAATTTTCAATCCCCAGTAGGTTGAATAATAATTTTTGAAATTTTATTTCAATAGAAAGATCCGATATAGGAGTGGTGTGACTAGAAAAGTGAACTCAGAGTATTATAGTAAGAACCCATTAAGAGAGTGAAGATCTCTAGTCCTACGTTTATTTGTGTTGTTTCCAATGTTATTGTGCCCCCCAAAGAAAGAATGCCAAACCCCATTATTTTTATGACCTCCAGCGAGAGGATAGCCCTCCCAATTCCCCTCCCCAGAGATAAAATGACCCCTCCCATTATTATTATTATGACCTCCAGCGAGAGGATAGCCCTCCCAATTCCCCTCCCCAGAGATGAAAATGAAACCCCTCCCATTATTATTATTATGACCTCCCAGCGAGTGGATAGCCCTCCCAATTCCCATCCCCAGAGATGAGAATGAAACCCCTCCCATTATTATTATTATGACCTCCAGCGAGAGGATAGCCCTCCCAATTCCCCTCCCCAGAGATGAGAATGAAACCCCTCCCATCATTATTATTATTATTATGACCTCCCTATTATTACCTCCCCACAGATGAGATGACCCTCCCCATTGACTTCCCCAAGCATTACCCCAGAGAGGGAATGACCCCCTTATTGACCCCATGAGTACCACGCAGGGCGACCACACCCCACACTTAGTGCTTGACTGGCAGAGACCAGCATGACACTCCCTCCCAGTCCCGTATATGTATCGTAGAGGCTTCACCACCAGAGAGATGGGTTGACCTATAATTTTTCCCCTATGGCGACCCTGTGTTGGTTACACACATACCCCCCACTAATATATACCCCATATAAACATGGTAGATCAAAACACTTTTACGAGATGAGAGTAGACACAATCGATTTTGCTGCATAAGACACTGTCTTAACCACGAAGTCAACACTGACACTAGTTTGTATTCGACACTTTAGAGGATTGATCTTTGAATATTTTTCTTACTACACTCCAAAGAAGACCGCTATATACTTAATTCCCCATTATATTACATTTATGGTCTTAGCCACATACAGAGTGATCTTTCCCATTCTTTATGTACACATTATACCCCCCTAAAGGCGCTACTGTCATTAATACTACCTACTCCTTATAACATATACCCCACATTTATTGTCTATATATATATATCCCCTTACACATGATATGATAGTGAATTTTATACCCCTTTGCATACTAAATGAGAATTAGACGACATACTATTCTTCATACACTACAGTTAGACATAACTTACTTCATATACACCTACCTGGGTTTATAGTAATACCCATTTATATCGCATGTAGCGATTTTATATTTTCCCATATGTAGAACACTTTTCCCTATACCACTGTTACTATGAACCAGTGTACTGGTTCCCCGCAACTTTGTTGCTACCTATCCCGATTTTGTCGCAGCAGTGTACTGCTGGAAGGAAACTGCGTTTCCTCTAGTTCTAAGTTCCTATTGGTGTATATATTCTATAAACTCTAACAACCAAGTTTCAAGATATTTCTATTGTTTAGTTTTCATACTACCCTGATTCTTGTTTCAATATTTTTCTTTAGTATTAAGTATAGTCCCATTTTGTAAAGCCAGTCCTGGGACTGATGTTTTCTTTTCAATATTGTAATTTTTTTTGTTTTGTGGGTACTTCTTATAATCATTGGTCTTCTTCGAACCTGCCCATCTTCGGATGTCGGCAATAAGCATAATTTTCTAAGTCTATGTAGTCATTTACTACTATTTTTTTGTTTAGTTCGTAAGTTCCCTTTTTGTATGTTTAGGTTAAGTGTCAAGATATGATAGTGCTCACACACGGTGTTTGTTTTGTTTTGAATTGTTCGCAGACTGACTGACCGAGGTCCTAGGGGCCACTGCTGTGACAGGAACCCGGGACACGAATACTTCTCGGCAGTTTTAGGGCACCTTTTCGTTTATATAAAGCTTTAGCACTTCGATCTGCGACCGTGAAAGGACTTGGGAAACTAACCCATTGTTGAGCAAAGTGAACAGGACTTGGGTTTTAACCCATGCTGAATAAAAAGAGTGTGAAAGAGTAGAGATAGAACGTTCAAGTAACGAAAGACAGAAATAGGCAAAGCCTAATAATTTTCTATGAAAAACACATATAATTTTTGTATACACAATTTTGTGCAACATCAGTTTTGTAAAGCATACTCTCTTTTTGTAATTTTATGTATGTGTAGATATAAGGTGTACTATTTTTTTTTTCTGGTATATTTGGTTCTTTTAAAGGTTAACGTGATATTGAGTAATTTGGTTTCATGTTTTGAACTTAATTTTTATTCCATACGTGGAATTTTTGGTTTTGAGATATGTGAAATTTTGATAGTTTTGAGATTTTGATAATAATACAATGTGAATAAGCTTTTTCAATGTTTGATATTGATTATAATTTCAAGGTGTGAGTGAGTAAAGTTTTAGTACTTTTGTAATAACTTTGGTATGAATGGAGAACAGAGCGACCGCACAAATTTAGGGAGAGTTTAGGTTTAGGGATAGGTTTAGTTTTGGGATTTTTCCAAATTTTTGGGAGTTTTTCAGTAATTTTTTGGGGATTTTTAACTTTTTCTTGGGTTTTTTTTTCTTTCTTTAAGATGTTCAGCCAGTTTTTGTTACAAAAATGACTTCAATCTTCAGGGGGCATGTAAGGTATCCCTCGTTCTATTTTTCATTTTTCGTTAGAATCCGGTCAAGTTTAAGGTTAGTTGGAGTACACGATACCACACGTAAAATCATGTTAACAGCACTTCTGGTATAATAAAGTGAATAAATAACACATACACAGCATAAATAAACTATAAATTGCCATAAAGACATGATAGTTCAGCAGGAAATAGGTTATTTCACATAGGAGTAAATTTTTAATAACAGATACTAACGTTGGTTGGCGAGATGTTTTGAGCAGATTTAAACGAAGTAAATGTTGAATAATTGCAAATAATATGCATAAATAAACCTTTTATCATGTCTAATCCACATTATTTCAGAGATAAATAAGTAATTTCAGTAAAGGAAAAATCTAACCCATAAATTTTGGCATATTCCAGTTTTAGTATTTCTGAAGAGATTTCCGTACAGTAAAGACAATAAAGAACCTATATTACACAGGCCTAGACTCACTATAACCATAACTTCAGAAATAAATATAGTTTAGTAGGATTTTTAAAGAAATAAACTGGATGATAAAATAATAGTCTGAAACAGAATGAAAATAATTCATTGTAATGAAACTTGACCATCTTAAAGCTCCAAAAACAGCAATAATAATCCCTGAGACAGCCTAGTAGATAAATTAATAGATTTCTGATAGTTTTAAAGCATCTAATAACCACAAGAAGTAATTATATTGGATTTTTAATACTCATTTGCTTAAACAGTTCACATATATAATTGGAGGTCTGTTAAGTAATTTCAGGTTTTAAAAAGTAGAAAAACGGGCAGTAAATAAAATAATCTTTCAATTTTAATAGGTTTTAAATAGTTTCAGTCTGTAGAATATGAAATGTCAGTGAGTAAATAGACGCCGGTAAATCGATCAATTTGGTCAACCTTTCGGAATTAATTCTAACACTTTTAAACCATTTCAAAAGCACAAAGAGCATGTAAATAACAGTTAACACACATAATTAATTTTCTAAACACATTTAAAGGCATTTCACTAACCTGTTGTAGGATAATCCAATCTCATAGTGACTTGCTAGAAACACTGCACACATAAAATGCTTCCACACGGATTGTAAACATTGCCACGCGATATAAAGTAGAGAATAAATTAAAATAGCCATAGAGAGAATCAAATTCATCTAAATCAGATAATTTCCAACGTTCTGAGTATTTTTAAACATAATATGAACACGTAAAATTGAACACCCAACTTGAGCATTTTATTATTCAAAAGCCTACTTGAATTCCGGGTTATAAAACAGTTTGCCGTAACAATCCATTCTTTTAGCTTCACACATATTAATTCCACGCAATTTGAAGCCATAGTACCGATGTTATGATTTTCCTAAAAACACTCGACATAAAACACACGTGTAAATCACTAAATAATTTATTGTGTCTCAGAAATAACAGCTACAAAGATAAAATAAACTTCAGAATACGCCGTTCAATGCGGGCTACACAGTGATAATTTTTCCGGCTTAATATTCAATAAACTTTCAGAGTTATAAATAAAAATATAAATTATAGTTACACTTGATTGTTAGAATTACTCAGTTTACCTTAACTCAACAGATTTAAACAAAGTTCATATTTAGAGACAGTCTAAAATCAGGAATAATATTATAAACACAATTTCAAGTTAATTACTAAAGCCGATGGTAAATAAGAAGATAACAGAACACTGACTTAGGTGGTAGTCCATGTAACACATCCATATTTGGTAAATTGTTGAAGAGAGATGTACCACGTGATCCCCAAGTTAATATAAGGCCGCTTAGAGGTGGGAATTTGGTCTGTCGTCTCCAGTGTCTTTTGTAACTCGGTGGTGAACGCACGGTGGCGCGAGGTCCGCTCGGGCTGGCGGAACAGGCTGGTCATGAACCAACCTGGACGAAGGAACAGGATATAGCGGCCATGTTGTAGTTTTCAACCGACAGTGACTAACCATGTGAATTGTCAGCTAAATTCAGTTTTTAGGTTTTTCTCGCGGTTATGCTCTGGAATCTCAACTTGCAACTTTTGGAAAAGATTTAAATCCGATAGCCTTAGCTAGCAGTGCTTTATAACATTTATGTGGAAACTTTTGGAGAATATATGACTTTTTGATTTCGACTTGAGACTTTCATTTACTAAAATAATTCCTTTCTTGCAGAAGGTAAGCCTGCAAGTGGCGACTGTGGTCATTTGAACTGTTAGCATTATTAGTTTTACACGGTTTCAGAACTTTCTTATGGACTTATAATATATTTTGGACAACATCTGGTTCAGGTGCATTAGCCGGGTACCTAACCCCAGTACCCCGCAAAGCCCTGACATATTCTTTCCTTACTTACTTTGCTTGTATTTGATATATACTTTCCGTTGCAATTAAAATTCATCCTGGATCTAGCATACAGGATTTATCTAGTTAGATATTGTAGGGACACCATAGGAATCCATATGAAAACATATACATTTATAAACAATTTTTAAGTAAGTGAATAATTTATCGTAAATATCATGAATAAAAATAGAAAAAAAGCCATTTTCCTTTCTGATAAGATTAGATTAAACAGAAGTTGCTAGGGAAGTATAATGAATTAATTAAATACTTTTTTAATAGTGTTGGTATGTTATAAATTATTTTAAGGGTAAATTGGTAGCTCTTGGCTTCTAAGGTAAAATGTGTTATGAAGCTGTGTCAGAAAGATTAGAAGTAATCCTAGAACAGTAGATGATATTGCAAGGTTTTTTCCATTTTAGGTCTTCCAGTATCAGTGTTGATGTTGTGATGTGACAGTTCTATTTAACTAGCTGACTTATAACAGAATCCTGTAGATGGTCAGTTTAATAAGGGTGGACACGATTGCAGCACTATCACTGTAAAATGTGCTTGTTTTATTCTGTGAGGGCAGTTTTGGAAGTTCTGGGAATGGCACATTAAAGGCTTTCCTTTTAATGCACTTTCTCTGTCCTTCTTATTATGTCCATGGCAGCTTCAAATAAAAGTTAATTATTTTCGTCAATGTGATGTCTTTGTCACTAACTGTATACGGCCTGATTGGGATAAGTTGATTTCAATTTTTGTTATCATAACAGCAAATATACTGTCATTTGGGTCTGACAGCAGTTACAAATCGTATTTTTCCAAGTATCCCCTTTTGGGAGTATGCTGGTCAGAATCCCCATCACCCGTATATATTCTTCTTTTCCATTGGTTCTCAGAATCATTCCTTGTGAATGCCAGGAGGGTTCCCTTCAAAAGGGCATGGCCAAATTCTTTCCTGTTGCTTCCCCACTGCCCTTTCC
>JARYHS010009186.1:158009422-158362897 GCA_031002005.1 Vandiemenella viatica
AACATTGCGACAGTATTTAACCAGAAAAATAAAGAGAAAGAATAACATATATTTTAAAAAAGAAAATAAACAAGTGAATTATGAACCAGAGGTTTGAACTTTTACATATTCACCCCTGGTAAGTGGTGGATAAAAATTGGGTTATTTAGCAGGGAATGGAAACTAAGCATAAAGGAGGGGGGAGGAAAATTGTTGGTAAAATAATCATTGAGACCAGGGTGTTGCAGTTTGTATTGGTAAGACAGTTCCCACTGTGAGAGCTCAGACACATGGCTTTGGCAGGGAAGGAATCTGACTTCACATACGCTGAACTGTTAGAATCACGAGAGGTGGTGGCATTAGCTGTGATCTAAATTTTTCTGAAATCCATTTTTCGGTGGCCATTCACTTCAATAAACAGTAGGTTTGAAATCAGATTTATGTAGCAACAGGGCTAGTAGCTAGTATAGGCTGTATGAGTTTTCAAATGTGTCGCATCCTATGATGGGAAAATTTTCTCCACTAATGGGGTTAAGTTGAGAACAGTGTATGCCAGACATTTTACAACATTGTTTGTTTCATTGAAATAGCCAGAGGACTGGTATTTTTTTTTTATGGATTTTGGAATTTGTGTAACAGGGACTGGATGAGTTTATAGGTTCTGCTGGAGTATCTTCTCAGAAGGGCAGGTAGGAATTTTCAGGGAGGGATCTCATTTCAGAACTGGTTTGCAGGAAATCATAACTCTTCTGTAGGATACGACTGATGTATTAAGACCTGCGAAGACTGGACTGTAGTTGGTATAAAAAATTTCACATGTTTGTTGGCTGTACAGTTTGGAGTGGCTTTGTAAATTTGTTTGTTAATTAGATTTGAGTGTTGGGGGTGAGTGTGAGATGTGAAGGATTGAGAGATGTTATTGTCCTACTGCTGGTCAGATTCACACAGGATGTAAGGGAGGGAGGATTTGGTGTGAAATGGATGGCAGTAGTTAGGTTGATATATAGGTGCTAAGGTAAGTATTGGAAAGGGACATTCACATCTAGGAACTTGGCTTGGTTACTGGAGTAAGAGACAATGTAAATAAAGTTCAGGGAATGATCAAAAAAGTTGAGAAATTTGTTTTCCTCATGTGGCCAAGATTTAAATAAATCCCCTATGAACCTGAACCTCATAGTCGATTTCAAATAGCCTTAATCTAAAAAATGACTGTTTCAGGCTGAGGAAAATTTTACATAAGATGGAGCTATGCAGGTACCCATAGCAGTGCCAGAGATTTGGTTAGTACAGGAAAAGTAGGTAGCTTCGAGCAGTGGTTCCCAAATGGTGGTCCACGGAACCCTGGGGTTCCATGGAAGGGTCACAAGGGTTCAGTGTTCTGTCCTAGAATTAAATACATAGAAAAGAGTCATAACCACGCCGTGAGAAGGCTATTATGGTTCTGCTTCTGTTTGTGATGACTTAGCGATGCGAGACTGGTTTTTCAGCTTACGCTTATAAAAATGGGGATCCGCCAAAAAATGTATGATCAATTATGGTTCCGTGGCTAAAAAGAAATTGGGAACCGCTGGCTTAGAGTCATCTGAGCTAGTGCTGGGAAAAGTACTGGGGAGGGCATTGGGAGAGTGCTGATCCAAGAAATATTTCATCATACTAAGCCCAAGGCAATGGGGAATGTTGGTGTAGAAAAATGTAGCATCAATCATCACAAGGATGGTGTCTGTAGGATGTAGTATAGAATCTTCGAGGAAATATTGTGTATCTTTAATATGGGAAGGGAGCCAAATACCAAAGGCCTGCAGGAGATGCATAAATGGATCTGTGAATTCTCTGCAGCAGATAGCTCTCATGATCTCTTCCTGAATTCAGTCCCCCGATCCAATAAACCTGAGTCACACAAAAATGCAGATGATGAGGGAACTCTCAAAAACATCACTTTTCCTGCAGCTGATAATGGTTTGATTTGCTGTGGTCATAGCTTGGAGTGATTATGAGTCTGAATACAGCTCTCCAACATGTCTACTTATTGATCCCACAGCACTGATCCTACTAACCTTATCTGCCTAGAAATTCGTTCATTACACAACCTCCAAGATCCCTTGTAAGATTTCTCACCTAACTACATTTCCCTCTTTAAACCAATCTCCCATCTTGTTTCTTCTGCCCAAGATCCATGAAGCAAGCAATCCTGGTTGCTCCAGTCACTACCTTCTGTTCTCCCATGGAATTTATATTTGCGTTCTTGAAACAACATCTACAGTCTTTCATCCACGCCCTCCCATTATGTCCATTAATGCTCTCCATACCCCTACCAGCAAATTTTTTCCTGGTCACCATAGATGTCATGTCTCTTTACACAAACATCCCACATTGCCAGTGCCTACTAGTCCATGAACACCATCTTGACATGTGCCTCCTTAGTACAGCCTTCTTCATTTCACTGGTCTTCTTCATTCTAACCAAAAAATTCTTCACCTTCCAATCCCAAGTCTATCTTCAGGTACAAGGGCACTCACTTGCCTATATCATTTACCAGCCTTTTCCTGTGTAGACTGGAGGAATATTTTCTTCAAAAGATAACTTTAGAACCTGCTGTGTAGTTAAGATATTTCTTATCTGGATCCACTGTGAAACCACCACTTTGAATCCCTAAACTCAACAACCATTCCCTAATTTTCACATGATCATGCTCTCAAACTCTTGATCTAGACATCTCTGTGCACACCTCTGTTCACATCAAATCTACAACAATATCTATATTTTGATAGCTGCCACCAATATTGCATAAAACATAGATGCCTCATTCCCTACAGCTTATCTATTTGAGAAAAACATATTTGCTCCAATTGAAAATCCCTCTACTCCTTGCTCCAACAATCTGACACAAACCCTTATTTCCTGTAGATATTCTCCAGAAATGGTCCCTAAATAGATATACTGAGCTGAAAAATGTTGACTACAACAAAATACATTTCCCAAAATTGTCCATAATGTTGTCTTTCTCACCCAGTTCTCTGCTGGTCTGGAATCCCTTAACTAGATTCTTTATCTTGGCCATGGCATTCTCAGATTTTTTTCCAAAAATATGTTGCATTTTTCCTTCATTACACTTCCCGTAACTCCTTGCATCACCTTCTGTAGACCCACTTGAAAAATATATTTGTGCACGCAAATACCAACTCTGTAGCACACCTCATCACAAAGCATGCAGTTTTTTATATATATATATATTGCTGTCTTTCAATTGGCTTGATTCAATCCTCCATCCTTCCCTATCTTGTGCTAACCTCTTCATCTCTACATATCCTCACAACCCATTTCCTCAATTATCTGCTTCATATATTTGTATTCCTCTACAGTTCTTACCTTCGACCGTTCCCTCCACCAGCAAAATAACCAATCCAGCATGTCTCAAAATATGACCTACCAGCCAGTCTCTTCTTTCTGTAAGCTTCTTCCACAAACTTCTTTTCTCACCCATCATTTCCAAAACTCATTCATTTTTTTACTTTGTCTGTCCACTTAATTTTCAGCTTTCTTCTGTAGCACCACATTTCAAATCCTTCAATTTTCCTTCTTTCCGGTATTTATAGTCCATGTTTCGCTACCATAAAGTGCTGTGCTCCACACAGTTTTAAAAAGTTTTTTTTCTAATTCCTAGATCAATATTTGAAACTAAAAGATTTTCATGTAGGTGCTTTTTGCTAGTACTATTCTGCTTTTAACGTCATTCCTGCTTTGGCCATCAGTTGTAATTTTGCTTCCCAAATAACAGAATTCACTTACTTCTCCAATTGCATTCGATCCTATTTTTATATTTGTATTTTTATCATTTCTGTTACATTTCATCACTTGCTTTCATTTATATTCAGGCCAGAATCTTCCTTCGGAATTTTCTTCATACCATTCAGTAATTTCTCAATATCCTTTAACCCTTTCTGCCAACAAGACAATGTCATCAGCAAATTGTACTGATTTTTTCTCCCTGAACACTTATACCACATTGAAATTTTTCTTTTACTTTCTTTATTGCTTCCTCTACATACAAGTTGAATATTAACAGGGATAGACTACAACCTTGTCTCACACCCTTTTTAACTGATACTTGTCTCTCATGATTCTCTACTTTTATTACAGCCACTTGATTCTTATATAGTTTATAAAGTATTCTTCTATCTCGATATGTTAGGCCTGACTTCTTTAAAAATTTTGAATTTCAGTATGCATCCATTAACCACAATCTTTTCTAATCTGTTACTTATGAAACTTGCTTCATCAATCCAAACTCAGTAGGAGAGAATAGGCCCACACATGGGCGTCAGGGGGGGGGGGGGTGCACTTACACCCTGCTGCTATAAAAGAAAATACACAGAAAAAGATTAAGAAACAAAAAAATTATCATTTAATTCACTATTTGAATAATAACTTAAGGTGCCTAGGTTGTTGTCCAAATTTGTTCAACTCCTTGCTGATAAATTCAGTATCCTTAGTCAATAAGGGTTTTTTATATAATGTATTAAAAAAATAATAATAAACAGATTCACCTGCCTTAAATTAATCCTGCTGGCGCCCATGGGCCTACCAACACATTCTGAATACATGACACTCTTGATGCCTCAATCTAAGACTCACCTTCCTTACAATGGTATACCCATCACCTCCAAGTATAGTTTATTTATTATGTTTTTATTATATATTATATTATTCGTTGAGATCAACTAGGACCACGTTAAGCCTTTGTGCATTTGGCAGCAAGTTTCATCTTCTTTTGGGCCCAGAACTGCTTCATTCATTTGAATGTGCCTGTTTGCGCTCCTCTGTCCAGAGTGTACCATGTCTTCTGTTGAAGTGTTCATCTTGGCTTGTCCCACTTGTCATTAACTTCTTCCGAAATATATCTCTGTTGAAAGCATCTTCTGGTTCTAGTCCCATCAATATTATAATTTATTAACTAGCTGGTACCCTCGACTTCGTTCGTGTTCGTAAGAATTTGGATTGACAGCTACCGACATCTAACCACCATAGTGCACAATGGGAGACTCGATGCTATTACCACACCCAAATGCCAGTCATCTGTGCTATGTAGTTCATGCAGCAAAGTAAAATATACGGACACACAAATCTTTGGTCAAAATACAAAAAAATCCTTGATCGTCCAATTTTAATCACCATATCTCCCACACTCTCACAGTTACCGAAATTCAGCCAATGTTGTGATCAAGGGGTGACTCTGTGCTACTACCACTCGCAAACACCAATGATCTGTGCTAGATAGTTTTGGCTGAAAAGTGATACACCATGACACATACGTTTTTGATAGAAATATGAAAGTGCAGCAGGTCAACCACATTCAACCACATTCTCCCACACCCCAATAGCTACTGACATTTAACCACCACAGTACACGATACCACTACCACACACAAACACCAATGGTCTATGCTATGTAGTTGTGACAACAGAGTGACATATATGAAGACACATGTCTTTGGTCGAAATGCGAAAATATCCTTGATCGGCTACTTTCAACCACCATATTTCCCACACTACCACAGTTACCGAAATTCGGCCCACGTTGTTATCGACGGGTGACTCTGTACTACTACCACACCCAAACACCAGTGATCTGCGCTAGATAGTTTTGGCTGATAAGTGATACACCATGACACATGCGTTTTTGGTAGAAATATTAAAGTGCCGCAGGTAGACCACTTTCAACCACCATATCTCCCACACCCCCATAGCTACCGACGTCTAACCACCATAGTACATGATAGAAGACACGATACCACTACCACACACAATAGTCTATGCTATGTAGTTGTGACAGCAGAGTGACATATACAGAGACACATGTCTTTGGGTGAAATACGAAAATGCCCTGCATCGACCACTTTTAACCTTCATATCTCCCACATCCCCACAGCTATCGACATTCGGCCAATGTTATGCACCACAGGAAACTCCATGCTACTTCCACACTCAAAGACCAGTGATCTATGCTAGGTAGTGGTGAAATATAGGAAAATACAAGTCTTTTTTATATATATAAGATTTTACATATTTTGTAATCATTTTTCAATATTGTTTTTGCTACCCCCACCACCTCTGGATTGGTTATTGCAATCACAACCTACCATTTATGTCACTGGGGTGACAGCAGGCTTTCTTGCTAACTTATTCATATGTTTCTATTTTCATTAGTAGCGGTATTACCCAAAATACTTTTATATTGTGCAGTGTATTTGCCACTGCAGTCCTCCTTCTGACAACCTTGGTAAGTGATGATGCTGATCTTTCTTTTTCATATTATAAACCTATGTTATGATGCAAGCAAAGAAGAACAAAAGGATTGATAAAGGCAAGTGGCAGTGTCAGCCAGAAAAAAAGATAAAAAATATAATGTATGTCTTAAGGTAAAGAATAAGTCCAGCAGGAAGAGGTTCATGTATTTACCACTCCTTTCCAATGTTTTGTGTGCATCTATATCAATTCATGTATCAGTGCAGTCCTACTGTGGTAGACAGTTAAGTTGCCCCAGAAAGAAAATAATTTAATGAACAAGACTGTGATATAATAAGACTGATGATAAACAGTGTATTTATTGTCATAACATTGCAAAATTCTATCTTTTTCTTTCAGTATACTTCCCGCCCTATAAAATGGAAGTTTTCATTGTTGTAAGCTGTGCTGCAAGTCATCCTCTATAACCATATTTTACTCTTGATCACATTCACAGTAATAAGATGGGCCCCTGCTAATTTGATTTTACCTTTAGGAACAGGTTAAAGTCACACAGAGTTGAAGTTAAGGTCCAGAACCTGCCGCTCTGATAGTGAACGGTGAGCAGGAGCATTATCCTGATGCAGAATCCATGTGTTGTTATACCACAAATCAGGCCTCTTCTTCCCAAGTCATCTCAGCTTGAGCAAAGTCTGAAAATAATACTCCTGATTAATAGCCATTCCACCATAACACCACCACTGATTTTGAATAGAACAATCAGCATTGTCTTCACCTTTGACTATTCCTTCTCGCTTTATTATCAGTGATGCGAGAGTTAACCAGTGCATGGATTACCTCTTTGTTTCAGGATCATTCTGGAAAATATGTATGTCATCATATGTGATCATATTTTGTTGTGAATTATTCCATGAAGTATTTCTGGCTGTTTATCTGCTCCATAGCAGGTAGTTGTATAAAATTTATTGCACAGTCTCTTATCAATGTTGACTGTGAGTGCTATTGTCTGAATACATAAGCGATGATTGTTGCAAACAGTTTTATTAAATTTCATAATGATTTTTTTCAGTGTTTGCCGTGAGCTGAGCATTCATCATCCCCAGTATTCCTTTGTCTTTCAGCGGATCATTTGTGCCATAAAAATACATAAATACATCGTATTTCAATTATAAATCTCTTGCAACAATTTTGATTGCTCATTAATAAGAAATTTGAGATTGATCTGATGCTCGAGTTTCATATTTGCCATGATCCAGCAGAAAAACTGCTTACCTCTTATTTCAAATGCTGCTAGCAGACTGACTGCAGGTAATAAAGGAACCCCGCTTGCCATGTCGAACTTTGGAAGGTTACTCATTGCACATGCCCTCCTTGCTTCATGTTAATGCATAAAGCATTTTGTATGCCACCATTGTGCTATCTGAGGTGTTGATTGGCTTTCTCCCCCCCCCCCTTTTCTGTTAACTTAATACTAAATTATACTGTTGTGAAATATGACTCATCCAGATAGTACACATTTAAATGTCTTCAACACATATCTTTGACTTTTCTCTGTTAATGTTGTTCTTTTTACATGATAATCATTTCTTGCTTGTGTATATTATATTCACACCACATTATGCCACACAGATAGCTTTAACCAGTACATTAATAAACAATTCAAACATTCATCTCATCTTTATTTAGAAGAAGATTCTTTTCTTTTCAGTAAACAAAGGAATTAAAGTATTCAATCAAATGGATTTAATTGCAACTTTTTTAAAAAAATCTTCTATTTTTTACTTGCAGGCTGAAGTGACAGATGAAAGAGGGTTTAAAAGATTAGCTTTAGGACAGCATCATTTGTCACTTGATAAAGTTGGAACTTCATCAGTTTGTCCAGTTGATATATCAAAAGTTACAATGCACTCAGACATTGAAGGACCACTGAAGATATTTGGTCCTGATGGTCCATCATTCAAAAATGCTAATGATCAGAAGTATCCTAGCCTTGAAGTTCTTCAGAGGCTAGTGACTTATACTCTTCGTCATTCACCTAAAGTCTCTCATGATTTCAGCTTAAGAAGGTAATAGTAGCTAAAAATTCAGATTACCTTACAATTAGTTTGTAGTAGAATGTGATTTCATCACAGTGGCTCTGTATTTCATACTTAATATTAATTTGTTTATTTCCCATTTGTTAGACAATTTTAAGATACCAACAAAATATCATGATTTATGTTCCTTTTATTTTTATAATTTTTCTTCTAGTTTTATATATATATAGTAACAATGAAATCAAGACGCTAAGTAGCAGAAAGGACTCAAATTACGATAGGGAAATGAGCCACCACTTACCTTTAGATGATGGATGTGAATATATATATAGGTTATTAGGAAACATAGGCACTGAAAGTGGATATATTAAACATTTGGATAGGAGAAAAACCACTGCTTACCATAAATGAGGATTCCTGCAGCGTCAATACATGAAAAAAAACACATACACACATAGAATATATAATTTTCAACCCTATGGTCCTTCTTCAGTAGTAGTGAGATGGCTGCATGTTTTGAGTTGGCTAACAGTCTCTAGCATTCAACCATCTCACTATTATTGAGGAAGGGCCATAGGCTCAAAAATTGTATATTCTATGTGTGTACATGTTTTTTTGGTGTATCGATGCCGCAGGAATCCTCATCTGTGGTAAGCAGTGGTTTTTCTCCTATCCAAATATAAATATACTAGCTGACCGGGCAATGCTTCACTATTGCTGGACTTGAGTAGGCACATAGATTAAGTGAAAAAATATTTACATATAAATTTTAAACTGCTGTTTCATTCATTTTCAGTTGGAAAGGGTGAGAGGGAATGCGCTTTGGAAAACATATGGAGGCAGTATTTTTCTGTTTGTTTCAAAGTATAAGCGTACAAATTCTTATCTAAATCGGATAAAAAATGTGATTTGCCTAAATTATGGGGTGAAAACGTAATGGGGTTGGAAAGGGGGAGAGGGGATGAATATTCGGAAATCATACATAGGCAGTATTTTTCTGTTTGTTTTAAAGTATATGTGTACAAATTCTTATCTAAATCGGATAAAAAATGTGATTTGCCTAAATTATGGGGTGAAAACGTAATGGGGTTGGAAAGGGGGAGAGGGGATGAATATTCGAAAACCATACGTTGGCAGTATTTTTCTGTTTGTTTTAAAGTATCCTATCTAAATCGGATAAAAAATGTGGTATTGCCTAAATTGTGGGGTGAAAAAATTATGGGGGTGGAAAGGGGGCGAGGGGATTAATATTCGGAAACCGTATGTAGGCAGTATTTGTATGTTTGTTTTAAAGTATAAGTGTACAAATTCCTATCTAAATCGGATAAAAAATGTGGTATTGCCTAAATTATTGGGGTGGAAAGGGGACGAGGGGATTAATATTCGGAAACCGTATGTAGGCAGTATTTTTATGTTTGTTTTAAAGTATAAGTGTACAAATTCCTATCTAAATCGGATAAAAAATGTGGTTTTGCCTAAATTATGGGGTGTTATGGGGAATAGGGGGTGACTTTTTGGAAATTTTATTTCACAGGAACCTTAGCAGACGCACACTTGAAAACTCTCCAAAGTTTCATTGCAATCTGATAAATGGTATAGGAATGCATAGAAGACGAACAAACCCACAAACATTGATTTTTATATATAAGACTAGCTAACCCGGCAATGCTTCACTATTGCTGGACTTGAGTAGGCACATAGATTAAATGAAAAAATATTTACATATCATCATATATATTATTTCTAAAATAAGATAGGATAGGGAAAATAAACAGTTACCCGTCACTTACCACAGATGAAGGCAGGAGGGCGAAACACGTAAAAACACAAAAACAAAAGAATTACACAATATTTCGACTTTTCAGTCTTACTCGTGTAGGAGGCGAGACATATGGCAGGGGGAAAGATGTGGTCACATCTGAGCC
Organism: Vandiemenella viatica; assembly: GCA_031002005.1. Taxonomy (NCBI): domain Eukaryota; kingdom Metazoa; phylum Arthropoda; class Insecta; order Orthoptera; family Morabidae; genus Vandiemenella; species Vandiemenella viatica. The sequence goes on from JARYHS010009186.1 coordinate 158,019,606, forward strand.
CGCCACATGAATGAAGCACAGGCGGAAAAAAACGCGTGGTAGTGGAAGAATTGCCGGGAGGGGGGGGGGGGAATAGGCCTGACCAGCGATAAAAGTGAAACAAATAAATATAATGTCTGTGTAGCTTAGTTAAAAAAGTTATAATTGAAAATATATACAAAAAATTAAAAAAAAAAATAAATAAATAAAGAAGGAAAAAAAATTATATAGAATATAAAAAAAAAATAATAATAATATAAAAATAACTGACTGTAAAATGAAATGAGAGATGGCAAGTGACAGGTTTAACGTAGGTTTAGGCCAGGGGTGTGTCTGGTGTCAAGGATATGTTGATAGGCTAGTTCCCATCTGCGGAGTTCTGAAGGGGTGGTGGTATTTGGAAAAACTCTAATAGCTCTGACTGTGAAACAGGTGTTGAGGTTGTTTGAATTATGGAAGTTCGCATGAATTGCCACGGGATGGTCTGGGTTGGAAGTATAAACTGTTTGCCTGTGGCCATTCATTCTGTAGGAAAGTTGTTGAGTGGTGAGACCAATGTAAGAGGCAGTGCAGTGGATGCAGGTGAGTTGGTAAATAAGGTGAGTGGTAGCACATGTGGCATGTCCAATTATTGGGAAAGATTCGCCTGTGACAGGATTAGAGTAAGTAGTGGTGGCAGGGTGCATGCTGCAAGTTTTACAGCGGGAAAGATCCCTGTGGAGGTCTAGGGGAGTCGGCAGGTAAATACTTGTTTCCTTTATCCAATTGTTTTCTTTGTTTCCTTTATCCATATATATTATTTCTATAAGGTATTTTTTTGTCACAAGCCTGTATCTTCCTTCCTACTTAACCGAAATCAATGAATGAGGTGTCATTTTAAAGCATATGGTCTCCACTTTGGTTACATCATATTTTAAGAAATAAAGTTTTCGGAATTAGACCCTTTAAGGGCAAAAATGTCAATATTTCTAAAATGCTGTTTTCTGTGTTATGAATCATTTATCTCCCTTGATACCTATCTGAAATCGTTTAATGAAGTATCATTTTAAAGATTAATATCTCCGATTTAGTGAAGTCATATACTAAGACGGAAATTTTTCGGAATTCCACCCTTAAAGGGCAAAAGTATCAATATTTTTTAAATGCTTTTCTGTGTCACGAGCGATTTATCTCCCTTAACATCTAACAGATATAGATAAATTAGGTATCATATTAAAGACTGAAGTCTCCGCCGTGGTAACATTATATTTCAAGAAAGGAATTTTTCGTAATTCGACCCTTAAAGGGCAAAAATGTCAATTTTTCTAAAATGCGTTTTTTGTATCTCGAGCCATTTTTCTCCCTGGATATCTAACCAAAATTGATAAACGACGTAGGATTATGAGGAATATTGTCTCAGCTTCGGTGACATCATATTTTAAGAAAGAATGTTTGTGGAATTCATCCCATAAAGGGAAAAAGTATAAATTTCTCTATAACACATTTTTGTGTCACGAGCGATTTATCTCCCTTAATAACTAACAGATATAGATAAATGAGGTATCATATTAAAGAATAAGGTCACCGCCGTGGTAACATTATATTTTAAGGAAGGAATTTTTCGTAATTCGACACTTAAAGGGCAAAAATGTCAATTTTTCTAAAATGCGTTTTTTGTATCTGGAGCCATTTATCTCCCTGGATATCTAACCAAAATCGATAAATGAAGAAGGATTATAAGGAGTAATGTTTCAGATTTGTGACATCATATTTTAAGAAAGAATGTTTTTTGAATTCATCCCATAAAGGGAAAAAGTATAAATTTTTCTATAACGCATTTTTGTGTCACGAGGGATTTGTCTCCCTTAATATCTAACAGATATAGATAAATGAGGTATCATATAAAAGAATAAGGTCACCGCCGTGGTAACATTATATTTTAAGAAAGGAATTTTTTTGTAATTTGTACCTTAAAGGGTAAAAATTTCAATTTTTCTAAAATGCGTTTTTTGTATCTGGAGCCATTTATCTCCCTTAACAATTAAACAAAATTGATAAACGAGGTAACATTTTAAATATTGAGGTTCTCGTAATGTCTTCGGTTCCGTTACCACATTTTAAGAAAGAAATTTTTCAAAATTCTGACCTTAGAGGGCAAAAGTATTAGTATTTTTACAACGCACTTTTCTGTCACCAGGTATTTATTTTCCTCGCACAGCAACAAATATTTCAGAGATATTGATACGTTGTGTGCATTTTGTTCAGGTTTAATTTATTCTGCTAAGGTCAGTGACAGTTTGTCATAAATACAGAGTGTTTTAAATTTTCCTAACTGTTTCGTAATATATTGCAAGTATTTTGATGTGTACCTATTACACACACACATACATACACACACAAAAATTGCTACAAAAGTACGGTTCTACTTTTCATTATATTACAAGCATTCAACCTCACTATTCATCGCATTTTATTCGCGAAATTTTCGCACGGGTCGTCTAGTAAATTTTAAACTGCTGTTTCATTCATTTTCAGTTGGAAAGGGTGAGAGAGGATGCGCTTTGGAAAACATATGTAGGTAGTATTTTTCTGTTTGTTTTAAAGTATAAGCGGGCGTGCAAGGCGTGCACCGCATGCAGGCGGCACATCGAGGGGAGCGGCAAAACGAATGATCGACAGTCGCCGCCCCGCGCTAGTTGCCACTCCACTGTCGCCGCGACAAAATTTGCAGTGTATTATGTAGCCGACGACCTTTTTTTTTTTAGATCAACAGCTGCTTCGGGTGGCCGGCGACAATCGGTATGGCAACAATGGAGGCGGCAAAAAATGTTCAAAGGGGCGGCAATCTCACAGTTTTTTGACCGGGTTCGGAAATTTCCGAGATCCACCACTGGCTCTAGTTAGACATGGGGCGGCATAATCGGTATTGCACGCGGGCGCTCAAACAGCTAGCGGTGGGCCTGAGTATAAGCGTACAAATTCTTATCTAAATCGGATAAAAAAATGTGCTTTGCCTAAATTATGGGGTGAAAACGTAATGGGGTTGGAAAGGGGGAGAGGGGATGAATATTCGGAAACCATACGTAGGCAGTATTTTTCTGTTTGTTTTAAAGTATAAGTGTACAAATTCTTATCTAAATCAGATAAAAAATGTGATTTACCTAAATTATGGGGTAAAAATGTAATGGGGTTGGAAATGGGGAGAGGGGATGAATATTCGGAAACCATACGTAGGCAGTATTTTTCTGTTTGTTTTAAAGTATAAGTGTACAAATTGTTATCTAAATCGGATAAAAAATATGTGGTATTGCCTAAATTATGGGGTGAAAAAATTATGGGGGTGGAAAGGGGGCGAGGGGATTAATATTCGGAAACCGTATGTAGGCAGTATTTTTATGTTTGTTTTAAAGTATAAGTGTACAAATTCCTATCTAAATCGGATAAAAAATGTGGTTTTGCCTAAATTATGGGTGTTATGGGAATAGGGGGTGACTTTTTGGAAATTTTTTTCACAGGAACCTTCGAAGACGCACACTCGAAAACTCTCCAAAGTTTCATTGCAATCTGATAAATGGTATAGGAATGCATAGAAGACGAACAAACCCACAAACATTGATTTTTTATATATAAGACTAGCTGCCGGCAATGCTTCGCTATTGCTACTCTTGGTTTAGGCAAACCAAATGTAGACAGTATTTTTCAGTTTATTTTAAAGTATACGTGTGCAAAGTTACTTAAAAATTGGGGGAAAAAACTGACTTTATGTAAGGTATATTGGCAAAAATTAAGGAGGCTTAAAGGGGAAAAGGGGTTGCATTTTTGGATACCATATGTTGCAAATTTGGTGGAAATCTGATTAATTCTATGGGTTTGTTAAATTAAGGCGTTGAGGTGGTTGATTTTTTTTTTGATTTTTTTTTTTTTTTTCCCAGGAACCATCCCAAACATGCTCAATACAACTCAACAGAGTTTCATCATAATCGGATAAAAATTTGGGGGTTTTGATAAATATCATTGGAAATTAAGAGGAAGTTGGTAAAAGGGAAGAGGGGTGGGATTACGCTAACCAAATTTACATAGTATTTTTCTGCTTTTTTAAAAGTATACGTGTGTTTAAAGTTCCTTCAAAATTGGGTAAAAACCATACCTTTATATATGATACAGTGGCAAAAATTAAGGGGATGTAAAGGGACAAAGGGGTTGCCTTTTTGGAATCCATATGTAGACAGTATTTTTCTATTTGTTTTAAAGTATACGCTTGTAAATTTCCATAGAAATAGGATAAAATCTATGTATTTGTTTAAATTAGGGGGATGTGAGGGGTATGAGGGATGGCGTTTTGGGAAACCATACGTAGGCAATATTGTTCAATTTGTTTTAAAGTATATGTGTGTAAATTTCCATCAACATTTGATAAAATCTGTAGGTTTCCTTAATTTATGTGGAGTAGGAGGGAAGAGGGGGTATTTTGGGGTGGAAAAGGGAGAGGGATTGGGTTTTGGTAAAACTAATGCCTATAGTATTTTTCTATTTTTTTAAAGTATATGTGTACAAAGTACAATCGAAATCGGATAAAAAGTGAGGGTTTATGTAGAAATTAAGGGGTGGGAAGGGGGAGATGGGATGCATTTTTAAAACCAAATCTAGACGGTATTTTTCTTTTGTTTTACTGTACACATGTGCAAATTTCATAGAGATCGGATAAAATTTGTGGGGTTGTTTAAATTATGGGTGTTATGGGGAAGAGGGGTTGTCTTTTTGAAACCATATGTTGGCAGTATTTTTCTGTTTGTCTTAAAGTATATGTGTACCAATTTCCATCAAAATCAGATAAAATCTGCGGGTTTTTTAAATTATGGGGTGCAAGGGGGAAGAGGGAGTGGTTTTGGGGGTAGAAAGGGTGAGATGGGTTGGGTTTTTGTAAAATTAATGTCTACAGTATTTTTTTATTTTTTTAATAGTGTGCGTGTGCAAAATTCTTCGAAATATGATAATATGTGTGGGTTTGTGTACAAATTAAGGGGTGGGAAGGGGGAAAGGGGGTGCGTTTTTTTAATCCAAATGCAGACAGTGTTTTTCTGTTTATTTTAAAGTATATGTGTGCAAATTTCCGTACAAATCGTAAAAAATCTGTAGGTTTTTTAGTTATGGGGTGTATGGGGAAGAGGGGTGGTTTTTTGGAATTTTATTTCTTAGGAACCACCCGGATGCGCACTCGACAACTCACCAAAGTTTCACCATAATCGGACGAACGGTTAGGAGCATAGAGACAACAGACAGACAGACATTGATTTTTATATAATAGACTAGCTGACCCGGCAATGCTTCGCTATTGCTAGACTTGAGGTAGATTAAATGAATACATTTGTATTTAGTAAAGATTAGATATTATGTATAAATTGTAATTACTGTTTCATTCAATTTCTAGTTTATTGCAATGGTCTTGGATATGCAATGTTTTTGGTGATTCCAGTTACACTGGCAAAAATTAAGGGGTTGTAAAGGGAAAGAGGGTTGTATTTTGGAAACCATATTTAGGCAGTATTTTTCTGTATATTTTATAGTATACATGCAAATTTCCATCAAAATAGGATAAAAGATGTGGGTTTGTCTAAATTAGGGAGACGTGAAGGGGATGAGGGGTGAAACTAATGTAGGCAGCTTTTCAATTCGTTTTAAAGTATACATGTAAATTTTGGTCTAAATATGATTAAATCTGGTATGTTTAAATTAAGGGTTGTAAAGTGCTGGACGGGGTGGTTTTTTCTGAATTTTTATTTCTTACGAACCTTCTCCGACGCGCAATGGACAACTCACAAAGGTTTAACTGTAATCGATAAAACTCTTGGGTTTCAATAAAAATCATTGGAAATTCAGAGGGGAGATGGTAAAAGGGGAGAGGGATGGACTTTGGCAAAGACATTATTTTTCTGTTTGTTTAAAAGTACACGTAAGCAAAGTTCCTTTAAAATCAGGTTACAATTCTAGCTTATATAAGAGACATTCGCAAAAATTTAAGGGATGTAAAAGGAAAGAGGGTTGGATTTTTGATACCATATGTATACAGTATTTTTCTGTTTTAAAGTATATCTTTGCAATTTCCATCAAAATCGGATAAAATCCATGTATATTTTAAATTATGGGGTGCTAGGGGGAAGGAGGTGGTGGTTTTGGGGTAGAACGGGTGAGAGGGGTTGGGTTTTTGTAAAACTAATGTCTATAGTACATTTCTATTTTTTTAATGGTATATGCATGCAAAGTTCCTTCGAAATCTGATAAAAAGTGTGGGTTTGTGTAAAAGTTAAGGGGTGGGAAGGGGGAAAGGAGATGCGTTTTGGAACCAAATGTAGGCAGTATTTTTCTGTTTGTTTTAAAATATGTGTGTTCGAATTTCCATCAAAATCGGATAAAATCTGTAGGTTTTAAATTATGGGGTGTTATGGGGAAGAGGGGGTGGTTTTTTGGAAATTTTATTTCTTAGAATCCATCCCAGATGCACACTTGACAAATCACTAAAGTTTTACCGTAATGGGATGAACGGTTTAGTAGCGCATGGAGGAGATACAAAGAAAAGTACATTCATTATGGGGGTTGTAATGGGGAGATGGGTTGTGTTTTTGGAAACCATATGTTGGCAGCATTTTTCTGTTTGTTTTTAAAGTAAATGTATGCCAATTTTCATTAAAATAGGATAAAAATCTGTGGGTTTTTAAATTATGGGGTGGAAAGGGGGAAGAAGGGGTGGTTTTGGGGTAGAAAAGGGTAGAGGATTGGGTTTTTGTGAAACTAATGTCTATAGTACATGTCTATTTTTTTAATGGTATATGCGTGCAAAGTTCCTTCGAAATCTGATAAAAAGTGTGGTTTGTGTAAAATTAAGGGGTGGAAGGGTAAAGGGGTGCGTTTTTGGAAACCAAATGTAGGCAGTGTTTTTCTGTTTATTTAAAGTATATGTGTGCAAATTTCCGTACAAATCGGATAAAATCTGTAGGTTTTTTAATTAGGGGTGTTTATGGGGAAGAGGGGTAGTTTGTTGGAAATTTTATTTTTTAGGAACCACTCCGGATGCTCACTCGACAACTCACAAACGTTTCACAGTAATCGGATAAAACTTGTGGGTTTCAATAAAAATCATTGGAAATTCAGAGGGCGGTGGTAAAAGGGGAGAGGGATGGACTTTATTTTTCTGTTTGTTTTAAAGTACACGTAAGCAAGTTCCTTCAAATTGGGTTACAATTTTAGCTTTATATAAGAGACATTCGCAAAATTTAAGGTATGTAAAGGGAAGAGGGTTTGAATTTTGAAAACCATATGTAGACAGTATTTTTCTGTTTGTTTTAAAGTATATCTGTGCCAATTTCCATCAAAATCAGAAAAAATCTGTGTATTTCTTAAATTATGGGGTGCTAGGGGGAAGAGGGGGTGGTTTTGGGGTAGAACGGGTGAGAGGGGTTGGGTTTTTTGTAAATCTAATGTCTGCAGTATTTTTCTATTTTTTTAAAATGGGTATAAGCTTGCAAAGTTCCTTCGAAATATGAAAAAAAGTGTAAATTTGTGTAAAAATTAAGGGATGGGAAGGGGGAAAGGGGGTGCGTTTTTGGAAACCAAATGTAGGCAGTGTTTTTTCTGTTTATTTTAAAAAATATGTGTGAAAATTTCCATACAAATCGGATAAAATCTGTATATGTTATTTAATTATGGGGTGTTATGGGGAAGAGGGGGTAGTTTTTTTGGAAATTTTTATTTTTTAGGAACCACCCCTGACGCTCACGCGACAACTCACCAAAGTTTCACCGCAATCGGAACGAACGGTTTAGGAGCGCATAGAGGACAAACAGACAGACAGATAGACATTGATTTTTATATAATAGAGATAAATAAATATTTAATAACAACAATAGCAGGAAATGCTTTAAGGCACTAAAAATAAGGAAGGATAGGGAAATAAGACCAAACACTTACCACAGATGAAGACGGCTGGGAACGACGAACACAAAAAAGAACAAACACAAGAAATGCGCAATATTTCTGCGTATAGCCTTATTCTTGCAGAAGTGAGACACCAGGCAGAGCCAGATGTGTATACGGCGATCGCCGTCTGGTGAATGGCATGGCCGGCAAAGATGGTCGTATAGGAGAAAATGGGGGGGGGGGAGGCGTTATACCAAATCGATAATCGATAATGCTGTAGGTATATTATTATTGAAAGTGGTAGATCAACATAACTGGGTGACGAAATATATATAAATCATATTTTGAAAAACTTTAAGTTCGAAAAATACAAAATAAGCAACATAAATAATAGTGATAATAAGTGCTGGGTCAGGATGGGAGAAATTTATTCCCTATCCTTCCTTAGTTTAATAAATATACAGATATATATATAATACACAGCATACTATCGAATGAACAAAAATGGAGAACACCTTATAAAGTACTGTCAGAACTTTGAAAATTTTCCGAGAATACTCTATTTTGAGTTCTAAAACTATTGCCATTTAATTCTCCTCTTTCTCCACTTTACAACAGTTTGCTCATCTTCTCTTTAGCTGGTGTACTTGTGTAATAATCCAATTTCTAAAATACCAATGTTTTCCAGCTTGCCGCTATTAGTGATTTTCAAATTTCAGAAAGTTTACAGTGAATTGCTCTGAAAATAAAGCCTATCTTGACAAATGATTTTTAGTGTATGATTCTCTGGTTTCCTTTACATTATTTGAAAGTGTTTTTATTCCCTGAATTTAGTTACTTTGACTGTGATAATTAATGTAAGCTGGCAAACGTGTCAAATTAGACACAATTTGTTTAGAAATTCGTCTCAGGCTTGATTAACTGTACAGAACTGCTTGAAATTTCAGTACAAGGTACAGGAAGAATTTAAGTTCGTATTACAATATCAGTTGATATCAAAAATGTTATTAGTGTTTGAAACTATCGGTTTATTTAACTGGATTTTAAAACTTGTGTTTTCTTATTTTAAACTGCCTGAAACTATTGATCATGTGTTATTTACTGCAAAATTTAGTTTCTCCTGTTTGATTATTATTATAAATGTCTTTTACTGTGTCGAAAAGTGTTGTAAAATGATGTTATCTCATAACAATGCTTAGTGCCTAACAAGCTGGATTAGGTGAGTTTAAAGGCTACTATTTATCATTGAAGTTTTGTTTAATGCTGTTATTATGTGTTCAGTTAGTTTTTATATTTTAAATCGCCCTGTATGTGACTAAAAGCTGCAGTATCAGCTCCTATAAGATGCCTGTTCCCCATGTCTCGTAGCAAAAAGGTTAGAATTTAACAAATTCTGAGGTAGCTTACATCCTCTTACAGCTTGTGAGCTAATTATTCTTTATTCTTCAGAGCAGAAATCCTACACGTCATCCTACTTAATCTCAGTAATCCCAACAACATCTAGCTTAAGTCATTCCATCCCCCTTTTTAAGTTTTCTGACCTACTTCTTACATTCCACACTCAGACTTGTAGAATGTTTCCATCCATTCTGATGACTCCTTCCTAAGCACTCCCCACCCAAAGATCCAATTGGGGTACTACAGGGCGTTCGCCGGAAAACGCTACCCTCCCAGTCTGTTGCCGTCGGCAACTTGCTCGGTCAGTAGGGCCAGCAGTTTCCGCCACACGCCACCGTGAATCACCGCACTGTTTAACACCTCCGCTGCCCCAACAGTGCAGTGCAGTGACCCTTACATTGTTAAGAACGGTTTCTTTGCATTGTAGATAGTTTGTGACTTCAGTCTCTTATTAATCAGTGTTGTGAATAAACGTTTCTTTGCGGTTTGGCTGGTTTGGGGATTCATACTCTTATTAATCTGTACCGTGTTTGAGTGTGAGTAAAATTATGGTACGTTACAGTTTGCAACAAAGAATATTTCTCTACGATACATATGTGAAGAAGAAGTCGTTTAAAAAGTGTCGCAGTAAATTTCGTTGCGAATTTCCTGGCGCTTTACTGCCAGCTAAATCAACAATTCTGCGTCTGGTTAAAAAAGTAAGAGAAACAGGTTCATTTTTTAACAAAAAGAGACTGTCGGTCAACCGTATTCTCACAGAGGAGAAAATTGACGATATCGCTTTTCGACTAGAACAGTCACCCAAAAAATCATTAAGTCAGTTAGGGCAGCGTGTGTCTCGAAATATGTTCAGAAGATGTGAAATGTGCATTACACAAGAGGGTCAACACTTCCAGCATCTTTTATAAGGTAAGCTAATGAATTACGTCACATTTAAATGCTTAGCACACAAGTTTATGAAGTTTATGAAGCGTAATTATTATGAAATAGTCCGCGGCCGACGGTCGAACAATGCCGGAAACTGACCGCTCGCTCGCCGGGAGCAGTTTCTTCCTTGTAGCGCTAACAGTGGGTTGCGTTTCCCGGCGAACGCCCTGTATTTTACCTATGGAATATTTTACCCAGAAGAAGCCAGCATTCTTTATGTATTTTGAGAGGTACATGGTCTTGGGATACCCTTTGGCTCATCAATGCAGTGGCTTCCTGTTGCTTTCTGCGTGCCCATGCTGTTGATCATTTCTAAGTCTTCTGCTTTTAGGGGCAGTTTCCAATCCCAAGGGCACAAGGGAGACCTGGACCACTACCCACTCTTCCACCCTCCTTTCAAGAGATCATCGGCAAGCAGTGGGTGACTCCTTGTACCGGGAATCATTTGGAAAATGAATTGAATTAACCTATCATATGTTGAAAAGTAAATGATAGTAAGTTCTTGACAGGTCTAGAAGCTAGCTAGTTATTAATTGTAAGAATGGTAATTGGATAATTTTGTCCAAGTTGTTCTACAACATAAAAGCTCTGAACACAGAATACAGACCAAGGCTCAATACATACTCTACAATCTAGTGAAGTGTTCTTTAACTTCTTAATAATTTTCTTTTGTGTACTAGAATAACTCGGACAAAGTTCCAGATTACTGTACCAATGCAATAAAGGTAGTATAATTCATCCACTGCTAGCCATGTCCAGCTCTTTTCTGACAAGAAAAATTTCACTTTTCTTGCAAAAGTTAACTGAAGGAATGACTGCTGGCAAATACAACTAAAATCTCAGTCCCTGCCCTTGTCCTCAGTGGGTGTAACATATGCATCAAACTTTCTTCAAAAGGTGAAAACTTCACTAAAGAAATTTATTTAAGAAGTCATGAAGCTGTGAATCAAAATTGTCATTAGAGAGGCTGTATGCCTTCAGCAAGATAGATTACCCATATTTCAGCCATATAATGCTGAGTCAACTTGATAACATGAACATGTCCAGGAGCAAGAATTTTCAGTCTTCTGATAGTGTTAATTTAAATCTGTTGTATTATTTCTTATCTAGCATAATTCAGCAAAGAGACTTCAATAAGTCCAAATATCCTATCACTGAAGGCAACTCTTTAGCTATCGTTCGCAGGTATGAAGAAGATTGCATGTATCCACTTTTGAAGTGGGTATTAAAGTAAACAACAGTTTGAATAATGCTGTAATTGAAGTATGAATTAAGCCTAGAAGCCTGTTATAACCAATCTCTGACATGATCATCGCTCCAAAACGTAACAAGAGCAAATGACACTACCCAGACTTTATAGTGAGCTGCAGATTAAGCCAAGCACCAGCAACTATTCTAGAATGGGTGTGCCAGTGCATCACAGTGGATTGTTTATTGACTAAGAGTTGCACAGTTTTTGTGCAGACATTATAGGGGACCAACCATTTAACTGTTGCAATAAAAAAATAAAAAAAACCCTTTCAGTTTTTTCCAAATTTTCCAATTTTCCCAGTAACTTTTCTGATTTTTATTTCACTAAATATCTTATTCTGACAATTATAAACTTTGTTTTAAAAAAACTTGGTCAATAGAAAAAGACACTTTTACTTTTTACCCGAATTTGCAGGACAACTTTTTCAGTTTTCCTTTTATAAAATTCTTATTCGGACTATAATGACCATTAAAAAAAAAAAAAAATTAGCCAAATCAATCTATACAAAAAAAATGTTTTCAGTTTTTCCCAAATTTTCCAGCCAGCTTTCCTAGTTTTATCTTTCTTTAAAATCGTATTCGGACTATTATCAACTTTTTTTATAACAAAGTCAGTCCTTACAAAAAAGTTCTTTCAGTTTTTCCTAAATTTTCCAGGCAAATTTTCCAATTTTTCTTTCTCTAAAAGCCTGATTCAAACTATTATGAAGATTTATTTTCTGGGCAACTTTTCCAATTTTTCTCTCTCTAAAAATCTTATTCAGAAAAAAACCTGGCAAAATCGGTCCAGCCGTCTTAATTGATGTGATTTATATAGATGTTTATTTTCCTTGGGACATAAAGATTCTTTTGGCTACATAAATGAAGCTTTAGAATGGAGCTTGAGTATAGAAGGTTCAGTGCTTATTTGGCACATACTGAGAAATGCCTTTAATTTAGTCATTATTATTTATTTATTTATAGGCTCTGCATAGTTCCTGTCCAGTTGCAACTACAGAATTGTTCAGAATGCCACGTGATTGTGAGGGTAAATGCATTAAGGAGCAACAGGTATGTGACATAGTAGCCTTCAGTGCTGATATAGAGATTACAATAACGGGGAACATTAAAGTGAATTTGTTGATACCAAAATTTTGAAATGAAACTTTCAGCTGCAATTACCTTTAAGGCTGTGAGATTTCTTATTCCAGCGCTTATATATGAGGTGTGTTCAGAAAATAACGGGAATTTTCGTTTTTTGAAAAAAATATTTATTTATTTGTCTACATTAATGTTGTCGCCTTCAAAATAGTCTTCATTAGATATTATGCGCTTCTGCCAGCGCTTCTTCCAATCATCGAAACACTTCTCAAGCTCGATTTTTGGGATAGCCTTTAGCTCTTTCAGCGATGCGCTTTTAATGTCATCTATGCTTGTAAAACGACGGCCCTTTAAGGTTCTCTTTATTTTTGGAAATAGGAAAAAGTCACACGGAGCCATGTCTGGCGAATATGGAGGCTGGGGCATCGTTACAGTATTGTTTTTGGCCAAGAATTCACGAACAAGCAACGAAGTATGAGCTGGTGCATTATCGTGGTGCAAAAGCCATGAATTGTTTTTCCACAAATCCGGACGTTTTTTTCGGATTGCTTCACGCAAACGGCGTTGAACTTGTAGGTAGTACTCCTTATTTACCGTTTGACCTTGTGGCAAGAATTCACTATGCACTATGCCATTAAAATCGAAGAACACCGCAAGCATAACCTTCACGTTCGACCGCACTTGTCGAGTCTTTTTCGGTCTTGGCGAGCCAGGATGCTTCCACTGAGACGATTGAGCCTTAGTTTTGACGTCATATCCGTAAACCCATGTTTCGTCACCTGTTATAACACGTTTCAGTAATTCTGTATCGTCGTTGACTTCATTTAGTGACTCCTGAGCAACTTCCATTCGCCGCTGTTTTTGTTCAAAATTCAACAATTTTGGAACAAATTTTGCTGCCACGCGTTTCATACCCAAAACATTTGAAAAAATTTCATGGCATGAGCCAATCGATATGCCAACATCATCAGCAACTTCTCTGATTGTGTTCGGCAATCATTCATAACCATTGCTTTCACTTTTTCCACGTTTTCATTGGTTGTTGATGTGCTGGGGCGTCTGGGGCATTCGTCATCTTCAACGTCTTCACGGCCGTCTTGGAAACTCTTGTTTTACTCATAACAGACTCACCATAGGCCTTTGTTAACATATCATTCACTTTGTTACACTTTATTTCATTTTTTACGCAAAATTTGATACAAATTCTTTGATCCATTTCTTTTAACAAACGAAAATCGCCAAGCTCATAAAAACACGTCTAACCTTAGCAGCTGCCACAGACAATACATCTGAAAATTTTATCATATTTCCAGGGCATGTATACCAACATAATAAAAAATTTTTTTTTGACAATTGGACTCTCCAAACCCGCGAAATTTAAAAATTCCCGTTATTTTCTGAACACACCTCGTATTTTGCATAATATTTTATCCTCTGTTGTAAAGCCACTGAAATGGTAAAACTAGACTTCTGATTGATATTGAGATTGATTCATATAATATGCAGATGGTAATTTCTAGTACCTCAAGTGGTTTAAAGAATTCCAGCCACAAAGACGTAATATCATGAGTTTATTAAAGAATATGAGTTACTGATTTTATCTCTAAAATTTTTTAGTATTGTATGAAAGTTTGCACAGTATTACAATACATTTTTTTATGATGGTAAGATGAAATGTTCTCGATCTGGCTCAGGGATGGCATTGCTATCAACACATTGACTTTTGTAATGTTGATACACAGGATGCAATAACAAATTCCAAGTGAAGTAATTTTCCTTATGCGATAAAGTTGAAGTATTATGTATATTTCAAGGTCGTCATAGGGCAAAAGACAAGTAATTTGCTAAAAAGTGACTCCATTGCTCTTCAAATTGTACACCAGTGGCATCATGTCTGGCACTAATGGCAACAAATTCTGCTACACTGACAACTTGCCTACTGCTGTCTAAACTGCCACACTAGAAAAAGGGGAAAGCATTCCCTTAAATGATTTAGAAACCTCGTATGCATGCTATGTGAAGTGGAGACTTTGTCGAAACCTGATGAGGACAAAAGTATGCGCATTCGATTTGAGTAATAAAATAGCACATCAGCAGCTCAAAGTGAACTTCTGCCAACAAAGAGTTAAACACAATTTCTACTCGTAAGTATATTGTAATCACCTTAGATTGTTCCCTAATGTTAAAAAAAATACCTGGAAAACTCAAGTTATAACTTAGAACATAATGAAGAAGGTAGCTGGCACTTCACGGGGAGCTGATGCGGACTCACTACTAGCACCTGCCCTCCTCGTGGCTTACCCTGTACTGTGCTCCAATGTGGCAATGCAGTGCCCACTAGAAAAATTGATGTACATCTGAACAAGTGAGAGTCATAACTGGCACACATTAATCCACCCCAGTCCTCTTGTTACATATCATCAGTAATATTCCACCTCCAGATTTAAGACACCAAAAAGGAATGGCATGTGAATGGAGAAAGTTACATCATCGTGACCATCTACAGGATCTCCCAATTCGTAAAGTCCTACAGCCCCCCCCCCTCCCCCTCCTTCCACCCCACTCATCTTAAATCTAGAAATCCAGTATGGCATGACGTATCTGACTTCATGTCAAGGAAAAACGACATCAAAGCTGGAACTCTGTACCTGTGAAGCATCAAGATATTGAAAATCCTACAACTGCACTTCCAGGATTCTATCAGCGGGATAAACTAAACTGCCTAAGAACAGGCCATGCCAATTGCAACGCCTTGCTCTATAAGTGGGGACTTTCGGTTTCTCCTGTCTCTGACTGTGACATTCCTTCCCAGACAGTAGAGCACATCACTAAGGAGTGCTCTCTAAGGAAGTATGATGGGCCTCTCAAGGTATTACCAGTGCTACAATGTCCTCCTTAGCATGGCTGCAATAACTGGAAATCATTTGTGAATGCTACTAATATTCTTGTTCTTATATATATTTTTATGTATCACATTAATTGCTTAGCCATACAATAAATAAATAAACGTGTCTTGTTGAAATGAACAAACTAGAATATCGTGCCACCATAAAATCCTTCTTTGTGGATTGTTTATCACCAACAGAAACTTATAAGTTGGTAAATGTTTGAGTCTGGACATTCATTTTCATCAGTGAAGAAACAGACACCTAAATTTAAACATTGTTATATATCTCTTGAAGATGGTCCATGTGTAGGATGCCCGAAAACAACTATAAATGAAGTTACACAATATGATACTAGATGATCAGCTATTAAAAGCTGGTAACATATGAGACCAAAGGTATATTAGAAGAAGTAATATGGTACATTTTACATCAAGAATTAAATATGGGAAAGATTTGTTCAAGATGCATCTGCATTTGTTAAATGGTGTACAAAAACACATGCAAAAATGAATTTCTCACCAGTGTTTTGGTCATTTTTAAAGGATACTTCCAGTTTTGTGCATCAATTTGTTACTATTGTTTTCTGATATTTAAAAAGGTTTCTTTTTGTTGATTACCTTGGTAAGGATAAAACAATAACTGTCTTCCTGACCAAATGGCCAAAAAAAGTTGTGATAAGTAGCCTGCGTCAGAAAAGAAAAAAAAGTATTATTTCAGGACATTACTCCTGCTCACAAATGTACTTTGGTAATGGAAAAACTAAGGATCTAAAGTATGAATCATTGGAACCTTCACCATATCTACTTGGCTCCATCTCATTTCCATTTAAAAAAAAAAAAAAAAGATGGCTGGAAAACATTTTGAATCAAAAGAAGAGATGATAGCAGCCACAGGTGAATATTTTTCAGTCCTTCTAATCCCTCATTGGATAAACATTATACACAGTGCGTAGAACTAAAATATTACTTCATAAAAAAATACATTTTTTCACTGCCATAGAGAGAACATTACACCTTGCTTTTTTACGTTAAATGATTCTGCTCTTATCACTATTACAGTCTGTCCGTTTTTTTATTTCCCTACTTATAGTGTTACTACAAGTAAGAACAAATTGTACTCACCTCACTCGTCCAGTACATTCCACTGGGTTGGGTTAGCAGCCTCGTGCATGGAATTGGAACCTAGTGACAGTAGTTCCTTGACACTTTGTGCTGCTGTTGCTGCTCCTGGTACTTTTGACCTGGGATCCTGTCTTGAGGTCTGGTGCCGCATCTATGGTGCACCTGAGGCTGATGCTATCTCTCAGGCATGGTGTGTAGAGTCAGCTCTTGTTGTAGACAATACATCATAGCATCTGTGGACTTTCATCATGAACTGCAACTTAATTATGGGTGGTGCTGAATTTTGGTAGTGCCTCAAAAAGTAGCTCTTGTGGGTTTGTATGAATATTTTGTGTAACAGTCAAATTAGTTACTAGAGAAAATTGTGCGCCTATGGAAAGTAAGTAATTTATGCTTCAACTATCTTGTGGACATTTTGGTATGATAAATTACAGGATGTTTGGTTTTAAAATTACAAAAATTCAAATTGGGGCAGCTGGCATTTGTGTCCTGATTTAATTAGGCTTTTAGGCTAAATTCATTAAACTTTTTTTTTTTTTTTGAAAGGAGGATATTACTGTTTTTTTACTCCAGTTTATGTGGTTAAGGTTATTTTTGCCAGAGAATAATGTTTTTGATATCAATATTCTTTTTTTTTTTATGCCTCACTGGGATAACAAACACATAAAATTTTAGCAGAAAAATTTGAATATAAGTAAATTACTTATTGTTATTCCTTAGTACAAATGTATTGGAAGGGAATGTTATAGCTAAATGATTACGTGCTCTTCATACCATTTTGTAGAAAATATTCAACAATCACATTATTACAATATGTGACATGTTGAAATTGTTATTAATGTCATTGCTGCTCTCAACAACTTATGGTTATGAAGATGAAGATGAATACAGGCAGCATTTCTACCTTATAACTTAGTATATTGCATCTTCCAACATTGGTTTCTGCTGGTCAGATTATTTGATTTCATAGATTTCACATGTTATAAACTTCTCAGCGTCTCAGCGTTATTGTCCAACCATGTGTTTATGAACTCTGCATTGAATAATTGAGTTTCAGTTGCAGCAAGAAATCTTACTATCAGTGTAGCAGGCATAATTGTCAGTGATTCGTTTTTAT
This sequence comes from Vandiemenella viatica, assembly GCA_031002005.1. Lineage (NCBI taxonomy): Eukaryota > Metazoa > Arthropoda > Insecta > Orthoptera > Morabidae > Vandiemenella > Vandiemenella viatica. Next base: position 158,037,257 of record JARYHS010009186.1, read on the forward strand.
TTATTTTTTTGTTGTATAAGTTTAAAAGACACATATGTCTATTTTTTTATTAGCAAATTGGCCCAGTTATAAGCAGCATTGTTTCCAGTTTATGCATTTTTGTGGCTTTTATTCATACCATTCTAAGAAAGTGTGTAAAATTCAGAAATAACTGTAACTTACATTTTTACAACATTTATTTTAAGTCTGGTAATTAAAATAAATAAGCTTATAGGAAGGAATTGTCTTATGCCATAGTTGATGGTAGGATTGTGCAGAATCATACAGAAACTGATGAGCACAAGTACATAAATTTGTGTACTATAAAACACTATGATAGTAGGACATGTTGTGAATTGGAGTGCAGTGTCACTCTATAAGTTTACTTATTTGTTGTGATTGAATAGGGGGTAAAGTGAGAAGTAGTGAGAATTAGTGGTCTTTCAGATAGATTCAAATATGAAACGGGAGGGAAAGGATTTAGTGTTAACAGACGGAGAGAATGTATCCAACCGGAAGATAAATTTTAATTACAATTTATCATAATTTTAACAAATAGCTAAAACTAAAATGAAAGGAGAGATCTATTTTAAACAGAACAAATGTTCAAATCGGGAGCTTACCAACAGAGTTGATTATTAATCCCAGTTAGGTGGGCGAAACTGGGAAAGCAGGTAGAAGAGGAAAATGGGTATTCTCAGGTTTAGAGAAGTAATTTAAAAAATTTTCTCTCTGTCTGCTGCATATATTATCCTCAATTGTTGGCCCAACAATTTTCCATTTGTATTCCTGATTTAAATTCTCTCCATTTTCTCAACCAATGATCACGATACTGTATATTCAAAGTGCTGTCTAACCTCGTTCTACCGATGCAGTATTTGTAGCTTACAGTTTCTTGTACTTATGTTTATATGGCATCATCTCTGCTAAGCAGTGATTTCTTCCTCTATCCTCACTTTTTATAAATTAATTACAGGTTCAGCAACTTACTACTAAGTATTTACACTATTAACTAAAGCATAAGTGCTTCTACCATGACAGAACTGCATACAGCAAGTTATCACTCATTAACCGTCGCTAATTTCAATTTTGTATTTTTTTTTTATTTTTTATTTGTGGCGTTCAAATGTTATTGTCTTAAGAATCTGGCCAAGTGTTGTATCAGCTTATAGTAAAATTGAGAATCTGTAGTGTTGATTATTTGTTTGAAAATGCCCTTTTGGAATGTACTACTTCAGTCTCTCAGGGCTATTATTCTGATCATTAAATACCAGGTTGAATGCTTCAGAAAATCAGAGATGTGATAGAAATTTACTTTTATGGTTTTACCAGAGTGGAAAATCATCAGGTTCATTATATTTTAGGAATGTAGCCTATATTTAAGCTCATATCATACTATGTTTTTATAGTTAATATTATAATTCAGACTTCTTCAATATTGGTTATTAGTATATTTATTTACCAAACAGCCACTTGGAATCTAAAACTTCAATGTTTAACCCATCCCAGAAAGTATAGATTTGATTTTTTTACTGAATGCTTTAGAGATCCAGAGGCTGTCTTCTCAAAGTAAAAAACATTAAGTTCACTAAGCTTATCTAAACTGCAATATACTATGCTTAGATATTTGTTATTATTTGATCAATTTTTTATTAACAATAGCTCCTATAACCAAAATTTTTGAAGGCATTCCTTAGATGGAAACATTTAGTTGAAATATCTTTTAAAAGCAGCAATTTCTATATTGGAGCTATAATCTTTAAGTTTTTTAAATGAAAACTTTTTCAGATAATTAACTTCTCTGCCTTTTAATGCTACATTGTCTAATTTTGTGTACATTAAATTCCATATATGAACACAAAATTTGTCAGCTTTACATTTAACATTTAGATAAAGAGAGCTGTATGCTCTGTAACAAAATATTTAATTTCACAGTAGAATTGTTTATAATATATCTGTATAGACATTCTCAAAAAATTTCAGTTTTTGAATATATTTGTTTCATTACAGTGTGAATATTATAAAAATAATGTAAAAAAATAATAATTTATTTCTTTGAAACTTTCTGGTATAAGAGAAACACAAGTGTAAAACTAATGTTTTTGTTCTTCTATCTGGTTAAATAACTTCAGTTGTGACGAAGAAAGCTAATGATGTTAGGTAAATTGAATATGTAAATATCATTGTTTTGAAAAACATTGTGTGGTTATATTATTTTGCTATTAATTAAAATCTTTGTGTAAGACTCATAATGCATACTTGTTAATGTGGTATATGAAAAGCAATGTAATAGATTACTACCAAGTTGAGATTTGTTTCTTTTTCACCTATATGCAGTATTGTGTAGGAAGTTTTATGTATTTAATTTCACTACTTGAATGTTTCGTCTATATCAGTTACCTCACTTCAACAATTTCTTTCAAATATGAAACTGTTATCAGTATCAGTATATGAAACTAGTCATAAAAATAAATGCATAGAGTAATTGGCACCATTTAGAAATGTCTGACTAGACGGTCAGTAATAAGAACAGCATCTTTTTTCACTAATAAATACATTCCTTAATGGTTCTCAACATGTGGTTGTGAATACCGCTCTTGATTCTTTAACATATATAGTAGTTTTTTACAAGTGCCTACAGATTCAGTCAGAGGGCAGACTTGAAAGGAGAACAAAGTAGTTAATCATTTGAGGATATTTGATGGAAATATAAAATTTATATTTTTCAGTTATAAAATGGTTTAAATAGTTGCTACAGCCATCTAAATTTCTGATTAACAATTATTCTGTAGTTTTTTTAAGGATGAAAGAAGTAGTTTGTTGGATTTTCTGCGCAATTCTGCCAGAAAAACAGTCCTCTTCATCATTTCGTGTCTTCCCTCCACTCCTCCGTTTTCATTAAATTTCAGTTTGCTCCTATTCTACTCTTTTCTATTCCCTTAATCCTCCTGTTGTAGGGTCGTCCTTGAGGTCTCTTCCCTTCCAATTTCAAATTATACATTCTCTTTGGCATACTTTCATGATTGATCATTTGTCACTGAGCCCATTGGATAAACAGTACAGCTCAGGACTGGTATTCAGGAGGGTCATGGTCAAATCCCTGACTAACCATCGAGATTTTGGCTTACCAAAATCACTCCAGGCGAATACCAAGATGGTTATTTCAAAAGGCCATGGTCAAATTCCTTCCGATTCCTTGTCCTTGTCCACTCCTTGTCTGTTATCACTTCAGTGTCAACAAACTGTAAAGCTCAAAAGGGTAAAAAAAAGGAACTATCAGTCATCCTCTTCATGTGTCCATACTTCTATGGTCTTTGATTTGTCAATTTTGTGCTGTAAAGGTTCCTCTATATTTGGCTTCATCACACACTCATTCAGTCTCATTTCATAAATCCTACTTTACTGAAACTTCATATGTGTGACCTGAATTCATCACATATTAGTATTATTGTTGCACATATTAACATTAGTATTGCTGTAATTAATCCTCTTGCATTTTTAACTCATCTGAATCTTCAGTTTCTTACTTCCTCATATGATATCCCGATTAGTCCTATCCTTGTTTTGCATTGTAATTATTGCTTCATTTTTTTCCCCAAAGAATTGCAGTCTATAACTTTCAAATACTTCTTGTCATGCATCCAACATTTCTTGTCCTTCTGTTCTTCTGACTCTGTTTCATCAAATGCCATAGCTTTAATATCTTTTTACTGGATTTTCCTGGCCACCTTCTTTATTAAATCAGTCATAACGATGCTGAGCCTGTTGTCTAATCTGAATCATCATGCTCTTTACATACTCTGTTCTTTATTTAATTGAATTTAATCGCAATGAAATGCATGCTCCGGTGGCAATTTAATTAGTCATCTATTTATTATTATCTTATATACTTTTAGTGTAAATTCCCCCACCCATCTTTGTTTGCCCTTTTACGAATTTTAAAATCTTTCAGCGATTTTGATAAATTATTAATCACAGTTCCTGACTCCTTTACCTACAAAAAAATTTTCACCCTCCTTTATGCAATAAATACAGTACCAGCTTTTACTCATTGTCATCTTTTCACTTGCATGAACAACTCCTAATTCTTCAACCAATATATTTCCAAGCCTCTTCGCAATCATACGGCTTCTACACAGCACTGTTCGCTCTCCTCCTGTCCTCCCATGACTCCCAATCCAGCTACTTTATAATATCAGTTACTGACTTGGTACTCCAGAAATACCCACAAACCAATCTAGCTGCTTTCCTTTTGCATGTCATCCAAGTCCTGTATTTGATATCCAAAATATTGGTCCCAAACAATGCCATCATAATCAAGCTATGATCTGAACAAAATATGGAACCCAATTCCTTCACTTTCCTGGAACATCATCTCATCCACCCTTTCCACTAAGTGAAGGATTTTGTCATCATTTCCTCCAACTGCCCAATATATCCTGCCCAGTTGAGTTTATTATCAAATGTTATTCCTAGATATCTACACTTCAAGCCATCAACAAGCAATTCTGTCCCCATCCTATAATCATAAATAACCTTTAGTTTCTTATCTGTGTACCTAACAAGCTGTCTCTTCTTGGCCTTTATCTTCATTCTATATTGTAAGTAGCAAGACTCCAGACTCAGCCTAAATAATATTTCAAAGTAAGGTATAATATCGCATCCCGCTATCTTTAATACACGAGTTTTAACATTATCTACTATGGCCCTTTTTCACTATTTTAGCTTTCTTAGTTCCTTCATAATTTCCTGTAGATCTATTCAAAATTTTGTATCTTGCCCATTTCTACATATATGTTGAGACAATCCTCCTTTGATTTACTCCCTGTCATACCAGGATGATGGTTACTAATGGTCTCTTTAAACCAGTTGGAAGGGGAAAGATGACCATGATCGCAAGTTAGCTCTCTATTTCAGGCACAAGGGCATGGGAAGATTTACTTTCATAGGTAAGGGGAATAAGTTACCAAGAGAAATGATTAATAGTTTACCAAAAACACTGAAAGAATTTAAAGCTGATATCTGTAGAGGGCAAAAGAATGTTGGTACAGGAAAGGGAGAATATTGGGTATGTAGGGAAATTGCCACTGGAGCATGCACTCCATGGAAATAAAATCAAATCAATATCTCTGCCATTTTCAAATCCTCAGTATCTTCTTGTCCATCCTTACCCACAATTGTTTGAATACCTTCCCTTTCCCTCAGTTTTCTAATACAGCCATAGAAATTTCTATATCCTCTAATATCCATCACAACTGCATTGTGGTTACTAATTCCTCCAGTTTCTCAAGCTATGTCCAACATGTTTGGTATGCTTGTGTTCTGCTCTGTCCCTTGTCTAAGGCCTCATTTCCTTACTAACATATTTTCAAATCTTTTTTCCCTTGTGTTATTAATCTTATTTACTACCCAGTTGACAGCAATAATGACCACTGTACACTCACATTTGAACTCTGAATATTAATTTATTTTCTTCCCAAGAGATTCATTATCATCATTCATTCTTCCACTATGATAAGCAGCCAAAACCCTGATTATTATTATTATTATTTTAATTGCTGAAGTCTACTCCTCGTAACTCATCACTATGATTTACTGCAGTAGTCTTTGCCAAACAATATTAATTCACCTCCTCTAATTGCTCCTCTATTTCGGAGGTACACAGTGTGGACCATTTCTAGTACCACTTATTTTAACCAAAACTGTACTACTATTGTTACTTGTGGTTGATGTATCTCTTAACTTATCTCTTCACAACTGTTTGTTATCTTCTATAACAGATGTTTGTTTGTCCAACTTTGCTGTCTGCCTCACATTTAATAGGTCTCTAAAATATTGCACTCACACTTTCTCCATATCATCCATGTTCTCAACTATAGTTACATTATAAATCATAATTATTTTTCACTCATATCTCAGTTTCCTTTATTTTTTAAGGCTTTCATATACATTATTGTTCTTACCAATTTTTGCTGTCCATTTTTCCAATCACTTCTTTTCTTCTTGTGCCATCAATTTGGCATCCTTTCTTCTACATTTTACTCTCTTTCTTGGTTTTAACTGTCCTCTGAAAGCTTTATTTTCTTGAGTAGTTCTACTTTACATACAAATTTCCACATAAATGTTTCCATTTCTCTCCTCTTTGTGCTTGTCCTGCCACACAGTCTCTCTGTGACCTCTGCCGTTTTCCTTCACTGTTGTTTATCCTGTCTTTATCAAATCTTCATTCTTCCCAATCTGTACCTGATATTCCATGCTGTGCATTTCAGCCTTCAGTTTCGACACCTTGAATCTTATTTTGTGCATAATGTGTAGCTTACTCTCTATTTTCCTCCTCCTAGTTAACCACTAAGAGTCGACATTCGCTGTATAATACCTCAGATGGTACTAATGACTAATTTCCTCATTTGTCTGTTTAATATCACATAGTTGACCATAAGTGCTCATCAAATCTGCACTACACCTAGTGATCTTATGTGTTTCTTTCTTCGTTTACCAGGAATTCCCATTGACCAAGCTCTTTGTTATACAAAATTATGGCTGTACAGAAGTATGGTTTTGATATTACCATGTTCCCATTATTTCTTCAAATTCTTTTCTACTATTCGCCATATGAGCATTGAGATCATCCATTAGTATTACTCATTACCTGTGTTAACTTATACTGCAGGTGCACCTCAAATTCCTTCTTTTCCTTCCCAATGCAACCTGCTTATGGGGCATACATTTGAATATTCTGCTTATTTGAACTTGATGATCCTATAATTTATTTTATTTTACTTCTTCATGTAGTCCTTCCCCCATCACAAATCTCATCCTGTTTCTCATTCCATCCTCATTTGGCCTTTTGGAGACAAAATCTTCACAGATTTACACATGAATATTGTTGCCATAATGTATCATTTTTGACTGCCATACTCTGATAAAGTGTCCAGTCTTACAAAACTGTGAATCAAAACTATCGACCTCAACTTTTAGGTGGTTTTTCATATTATTATTTTTTTTTTTTTGGTGTAGTTTTATAAATACCAATATGCAGCTTGAAGAAAAATCACAAGAATCATATTGATTGCTTGTACAATTCTCTCACACGTTGGTCAAGAAACTGTTATAAATGCTTATTGATTGTAACATTTACATTGTTATTATACTAAATATGTAATACTACATATATTTTTTAATTGCAAGATTTGAAAATTGGTGTAACTTATTTGTGAAAAATTAATTCTAAACCTGGAAATAAGCATTTCAACTGTCTGGTTCCTCCATTTGCTACCACACATCAGTGGGTGATAACTACCAGCCTAGATGACAGTTGATATAAATAGATAATGGAATAAATGGTAATATTCAAATGTTACATTTTCTCTTTAGAATCAGGTTACTGTTTTTATTTTTTGCCATTGTTTTGTAGTAGAAAATCAAATTCCAAAAGTTGATAGAATAATTGTTATATAAAAAGCTGATAAAATTTTCCACAGTTTGTCGAGAAATTGTTCAAGAAATAAATGAACAGGAAATTAAATGACATAGTATCACGCCAGATAATAGCACCATGGAATTAAGTTTAACATTCCTTAAGAAAACTTTAAACAGAACAAGAATTTAACTTTTTTTCAATGCTGTTTAAGGACGTTGTGCAATTTTTTCAGTGAGAGATATACATTCATAGCAAGGCAGATATTTTCTAGTACATTTATGTATAAAAGTTTTTATTTTCTGTGTCTGGAAATGGAGGTGGGAAGAAACACTGAAAGTGTGTTAGTAAACATTCTTGTTTTTCCTGTAAAATATTCTCACTGTCAATTTTTATGTCTGATTTGTGGATAAAAAGGACGTATGTCTGAGAAAGCTGTTTTGTTTTACCATTCATATATTTATTGTTTTACTAGCAAGTAGTTTTTATTATTATTTTTTTGTTATTTTGCAGGTGTGTATGTGTAATTCAAACATAACTAACACCTGCACATATTTGTTATTTTATATTAAATAAACTGAAATGTACAACTTTTGTTTTGTAAAATTGTTTATTTGTATGATGTATATTTATTGATGAAGAATCTGCTCAGAAAAATGTATAACTACTCATTGTATGCAGTGTATTTAAGTCTTACATGTACAGGATAAAAGATTGATTTTATACAATGTGTCTAAATATATATAGATTTTATAAAGTATTAAAGAGTTATTAATTAAACTGATCTCTGGTCTCTCTCCATTTTTTTACATTCTTCATTTTTTGTCAATAATAAAGCATCAATATTTATTTAGATCTCATATTAGTAGAAGGTTACACAAAATATTGTGTACTTACATCCTATACTGTAGTGTACCCTTGATAAAACTGATCACTATATCTTGCACCATTTATTGGTGAGAACTGTGAATGTCTACTAAAAACCCAGCATTCATGATTAAGAGCTGAGCGCCAGCAATTACTTCCACATGAAATAAACTGAATTCTCTGCAATAATTACAATAATGATAGCAATGCAAGGAACTAATTATATTTATTAAACATTGGGAAATTTCAAGAAATGAAAACAGTAATCTACCATTAATTACATTATACATTTATTATATGCAAAGGAAACAGTTAATTTATTCATGAAAATGTTATGACACTGAAAGCGGATCCAATGTAAAAACAAACATAAACATTACAAAGGAAACACGAAGCAGAGGAATAACAGATTGAATACAATTAAGCTCAGTTCAGTAAGGATGAGAGTCTCTTTATCTCGAAGAAAGCTATTCATTAGGGCCGTTACTGGGTTTTGTAACACAGTTTTGGGGTCTCGACAGTTTCAAATGAAGATTTGCGGTCCTTGGCGATGGAGGAGGATTGATTGGACCACCATGAGAAGTTACCACAAAAGATCACAAATTACCGGGTGGTAATTACAGCCAGACATGTCACTCAGGATCTCACGTTTTGTGTGAGGTCACACTGATGCGTTGTACACTTATCGGCACGAACGGCCACACACTGCAGAGCGGCACAGATTTGCACACGCCACACATGTCCAATCAGCCCGTCGCTATAGAAAGCTGTCTTAGCCTCCCCAAGGGTCGAACTCACGTCGACTCCACTCAAAAGATCACTAGCTCACGCAAGTACTCGATGGATCTCCGTCTGGGAGCACAGTCTTCACCTGCGTTGCATGGAAAGCAAAAAGCATCTTAGTCCACGTGAAACCAAACAGGGAGTGTGATTGGCTCAAACACTCTCTCTCTGGCACTACCTTTGTCCATCTTTGTCACACAATACGTTCTTCTCTCTCGCCTAATGGAAAATTTCAGCCGTAACACCTGTTCATTCGGTCCCCACCGAGTAAACGCATTCCAATCTGCTTCCTGCAGTCTTGTTACGACTGCCCAGCGCAGTCTGGCACGCAGCATCTTTGCACATATATTCTTGCAAAATGAAGCATTCGAGATGCGGAACCCCGCAGGGGCCTGGTACGCAAGTGCCAGGTACGGGTTTGGCGAACCCGCGGTGCCCGAGCTGGAAACTTGTGAGCGCCGCAAGTTTCCCACACCGTAAACTCCTACCATGCTTCAACGACCACCGTAGGGCGTGGCGGTGGAACGTTGTGTGCCTAGGAGAACGAGGATCTTGGCTTCATCGCCCGGATCGCGAGGACGGTACAAACCTCTATAAAAAAAAACCCTTAACCTCAAGGTCGGATACGTGCCGAGGAGGTGCATGGGTGAGAGGCAGATCACTCGCTAACGTACAACCTCAGGGGCACCTGCGCACCCCTGTTGTATAAGCATTCCTTTTTATACTGGTTTTTCTCGTGGGACCAAAAATTCAGCCTCACAAAAAAAACTAAAGAACCCTGCGGTACGGGTGTGCCGCAGGCAAATAAAAATACACCCAATACTAAGAAGCGGGCCAGGGTTGATAGCCCTCCCGCTTCGGAAGGCCAGAGTAACAGGAAAGTATGCTCGATTGAGAATGCTTTCGTAATTATGATGAGGATAGAGGGGACGTTTGAAAAAGTGTCCCCTTTCTACATCAACAAAGGATTAGAAGGCCTTGTTGGTACATTGAAATCCGTTAAGAAGCTGAGGAACGGGACGCTGCTGCTGGAAACATCTACCAGCAGGCAGGCATCCCAACTCCTTAACTGCGAGAAGCTCGGGGAGTTCGCCGTTCAAAGCGAACTCCACAAAACCCTGAACTGTAGTAAAGGCGTCGTCACCTGCCGTGACATTATGGATTTAGGGGCCGAGGAACTCGTTAAGGAGTGGGAAGACCAGAAAGTGGTCGAGGTTCGTCAGATTACACGGAGGGTAAATGGCAGTCTTGAAAAGACTGCCACCTTCGTCCTGACATTTGACACTCCAGTGTTGCCCAAGTGTATAAAAGCTGGCTATATCAACTTGAACGTCCGTCCGTATGTTCCGGACCCAATGCGCTGCTTCCAGTGCCAGAGGTTCGGACATACGACGGCGTCATGCAAGGGCAACCCCACCTGTGGTAGGATGCGGCAAGGGGGCACATGAGCCGGGTGTCAGTTGCACGCTCCCACAGGTGTGCGTCAACTGCTCTGGGTCGCACCCTGCCTGGAGTAGAGAGTGTCAAGTGTATCTTGAGGAGCGCAAGATACAGGAGTTGAAGACCAAAGAGCGGATACCTTATGTAGAGGCAAAGAAGAAGGCGAAAGCGCTCGCCGCTCCAATATTTGGAACAAGCTTTGCCAAGATGGTCTCGACTCCCGTCAGGAAAGAAAGTGTTGCTACGCAGACATCCTTTGCAGACATGGGCACAAGCACAGTGTGCTCATGTCAATGCAAGTGTGGCGCAAAGTCCAGCAAGGTCATAACACCTAAGACCGCGGATGTCGCTAGCAACACATCTGCAACCTCGACCAATCCAGCAGCAGTAACAAAGACCCCACCAGCAGTCAAGTTAATAGCACCTCCTATTCCACCGCGTGCTATTGAAATGGTAGCGATACCATTTGCTAGCGGTGGAAATAGAGGTGACCAAAAGATACGAGGAATAAAGTTTAGACAGACTGATCCGACCCAGTTTGTTAGTCCCCCTCTTCTTCTCCTCCCAGGCCGCCCAGCAGCAGGGAGAGTAAGGGGAAGAGGCAGAAGAAGAAGAAGAAAAAGGATGGGGAGGATTTTGAGGAGTCCTCTGGGTCGGAGATGTCTGTCTCCGCCTCCGGGCAAGAAGAAACGGAAATGCTGGTGGACGAGTCTGGTCCCGTTCCTCAGCTGGAAGTGGCCGAAGACCCACCCGAACCGGGGCGGGTGAGGTTAAATAGGTAAGGATGGCTCCCATACTTCAGTGGAACATCAATGGATTTATAGCTCACAAAGAGGAAGTTACACCTCTTAGCACGGTCTGATCCTTTGTGTCTCTGCCTACAAGAGACACATTTCAGACCATCACACCATCCTGTGCTAAGAGGTTATGACGTGTACCGTAAGGACGATACCGAGGGTGATCGAGCGAAGGGTGGCGTGGCAGTGTTTGTCCGAAACACTGTCCACTCCGAACCTGTAGCTCTCACCTCTGATCTACAAGCAGTGGCAGTGAGGATTTATGGTCCCACTCAACTCACAATATGCTCTATTTATCTGCCACCCAACACGCCCATCAGTTATGACGACATGTCTAACATCTTGCGGCAGCTTACTCGGCCATTCCTCCTTTTAGGAGATTTCAACGCACATAGTGCGTTGTGGGGCTCAAACGCCGATTGCCCCCGAGGCCGAATGGTTGGTAGATTAATAGAGCAAGAGGAAATATGTGTCCTCAACACTGGTTCAATGACACATTTTACCACTGCTTCCGGATCGTCCTCTGCCATTGACCTTTCACTGTGCTCCCCCTCAATCGCGGACTCCGTGCATTGGGAGGTGGATCGTGACCTTCACGGAAGCGACCACTTCCCAATATGGATGCACGTAGAGTTTGAGCGTGGAGGAGGGAATAACCGACGCAAATGGAACGTCAGCAAAGCCGACTGGCATCTCTACCGTCACTCTATTATTCTAAAGGAGTGTAACAGTCTTGACGAGAAGGTGAATCACCTTACACAGGCGATTCACCAGGCAGCTGACGTTTCTATGCCGAAAAGCTCCGGAACGCTGCGAAGGACGCGCGTCCCCTGGTGGAACGATGAATGTCGTTCCGCCATTCAGGGTCGCAGACGAGCGTTGCGGCGTTTCAGGTTGTACCCCACATCCGACAACCTGGCAGCGTTCCGTATAGCCAGAGCTAAGGCGCGTCGTGTTATTAAGGAGAGCAAGAAAAGGTCATGGCAGAACTTTGTGAGCACTATAAATCGTTCCACACCTTCGTCGAAAGTATGGGAGTCTATCCGCCGTATATCTGGAAGGTACTCCCGCCCACCAGTAACTGGTTTACTGGATCGCGGACGTATAGTCACCGATGAACGAAGCATAGCGCAGCTGATGGCGGAGAACTTCGCCGCTATCACTTCATCCACCAACTTTGACCCTCGGTTCCAGCAACGAAGGGTTGCTGCCGAGAGGCGCGCGCTGTGCTTCGATTCGTCGAATACAGAGGCCTACAACTGCCCATTCACATTTTGGGAGCTGGAGTCAGCGTTAAACAACGCTAACGACACTGCTCCAGGGCCTGATTTGATCCAGTACCAGATGCTGAGGCATCTAAGTAAAGATGCTAAGGAGTACCTTCTGGATATTTTTAACGATATATGGACCGGAGGACACTTCCCCGACTCGTGGAAAGAAGCAACATTGATTCCTATTTTAAAGCCTGGAAAGGACAAATTGTTGCCAGGTAGCTATCGTAGTATCGCCCTTAACAAGCTGCGTGGGTAAGACACTGGAGAGGATGGTTAACCGCCGCCTCGTCTTGTGTCTGGAATCCCAAAACCTTCTGAGCCGCTTTCAGTGTGGATTCAGGAAGTTCCGTTCCACCTTGGACAACCTGATCCTCCTGGAGGCGGCAATACAGGATGCGTTCATCCGGAGCCAGCACCTTGTGGGTGTTTTTTTTCGACCTTGAAAAGGCCTACGATACTACCTGGCGGCATGTGATTTTAAAACAGTTACATGAGTGGGGTTTTAGGGGAAACGTACCCCGTTTTTTAAAATCATTTTTATCTGGTCGTTGCTTCCGGTACCGAGTCGGTGGTGAAGTGTCTGATCTTTTTATTTAGGAAAACGGTGTCCCTCAGGGGTCAGTTTTAAGCGTGACCCTTTTCGCCATAGCGATTAACAGTATATCACTCGTCATAAGGAGTCCCTTACAGTTCTCCTTATATGTGGACGACTTTTTAATTTTTATTGTATCGTCCAGCCTGAGAAGCGCTGAGCGGCAGTTGCAACTCACGCTGAACAGGCTGGATGAATGGTCAGTGCACACCGGTTTTCGTTTCTCCGCTGAGAAAACCCGGTGTGTACTTTTTACTCGTAGCAGAAGCCTTTTACCAGAGCCTCACCTTACCCTGAGGAACACCGTTTTAAGTTTTAGTGATACTGTTAGATTTCTGGGCCTCATTTTTGACACAAGGCTTAACTGGCTTGCGCATTTAAAAGATGTGAGAGCCAGGGCCTTAAAAGCTCTTAATCTTTTAAAATGTCTGTGTGGCAGGTCATGGGGCGCTGACCGCTCCTGCCTGCTACAATTTTACAGAGCCTTTGTACGGTCACGGTTGGAATATGGCTGTATTGTCTATGGTTCGGCACGGGACAGCTATCTGCGTATATTGGATAGTGTCCACCATGCTGGAATTCGGCTCGCCACAGGTGCATATCGCACCAGCCCTATTGTCAGCATTTGTGCTGACTCGGGCGAGCCGCCGCTTACCATCCGCCGGCAACTCCTCATGGTTCGACACTACCTGCACGTTGCCATAACACCTGGCAGTCCCGTGTACGACATAGTGCTCCATCCCAACTACGAGCGGCTCTATGCCAACCGGCATAGAGCCACTAAACCGTTCAGCTACCGTACAAAGGCTATTTTAGAACAATATGGATTCGAGCTTCCTACTTTTTATCACCAGGGTTGGAGTAAATCACCTCCCTGGCTTTTAAAGAGGCCCAGAACAATTTTAGAATTATCGCGGCACAACAAGTTGTGTACCGCCGATAATGTTTTTATCAGAATTATTAGTGATGTTTTAAACCAGTATCACACGTTTACCCCGGTGTATACGGATGGGTCTAAGCAGGCTAACGGAGTTGGTTGCTCCGTAGTGTTCCCTCGAGCGACTTACACATTCAAATTGGACGGCAGGTGCAGCGTTTACACCGCCGAATGCTATGCCGTGTTGAAGTCGCTCCAGCATATGAAAGTAATGCGCGATAAGTTGTTCATCATATGCTGTGATTCCCTCAGCTGTATTCAGGCCATAGGTAATATGTACCCAGCAGACCGTCTAGTCCAGGACATCCAGGACGCCCTCCTTTCCCTCCAATCTCGTGGAAAGGAGGTATTATTCTGCTGGGTACCGGGCCATGTGGGAATCAGGGGGAATGAGGCAGCAGATGAAGCTGCCAAGTTAGCCTGTGACAAGGTCCGAATCGACTTTGCACCGGTCCCAAAGTCAGACCTTGCCTCGGCGGTGAAGAAATTTATCCTTGATATTTGGCAGAGGCAGTGGCTGGAAGTCGAGCATAATAAGCTCTGGCAGGTCAAACCGACCGTTCAGCCGTGGAGCAGCTCCTTCCAGCGGGCGAGGAGGGATGAGGTTCTCCTTACTCGCCTCCGTATAGGGCACTGTCCTCTTACTCATAGTTTCCTTCTCCGCCGAGAGGACCCTCCGGAATGTGATGCTTGTGGCGTACCTTTGACGGTACGCCACATTTTAACCGAATGTATATTGTTTTTAGATCTAAGGGCAGACGTTGGCTTAGGCAACGATCTGTCCCTTATTTTAAGCGATGACCGTGACAACGTGGCTAAGGTTTTAAAGTTTTGCAGCTTGGCCGGTCTTGTCCCAAAAATTTTGGGCAGATCGGCCTAGGTTTTAGATTGGATTAGTGGCCATTTACAGCCACTAATCCAAGTACTGTTTTTACTTGTGACACTGCTTATATGACTGGCCTCTTTACAGCCAGCCAGCTTACGCGTTTTTTAAACTGGTTGGCCCTTTTACAGCCAACCAGTTAATATATGTATTTTTTTTAATTTATTGCCTATTCTTAGTTTTATGTTTTATGTTGCTGTCTGCGTGGCTGAACTCTTTACAGTCGGCCACGCAGACGGTATTTTAATTAGTGTGCTAGTATTTTATTATGCTGTCTCTGTGGCCGACCCCTTTACAGTCGGCCACAGAGACGGCAATTTTGCCACGTTGTCACGCCTGGTTGTTGTTAGGGCGCTAATGACCCCGTCGTCGACGCGCCCTAAAACTCCAACAATAATAATAATAATAATAACAACAACAACAACAACAACAACGAGATGCGGAATGCTTCAATACATTTTGTTGTCTTGGCACTCCTACCTTCAGATGTGGCTAGATGGCCTTAGTCTGCCTAACTTTGTTTGAATTTAAATGTATTTACTAAACATTGTTTTTCTATTTCTGAATATTTATTATAACAGGAATCATAGCTGGAAGAGTGGTCAGTGACATAGTTATCGGAGGGCTAGGCAGTGCCTTGCACCGGGGCCCTTGAGCACAGTTCAGAGTGGCCACTGCCAAAAACAAAGGTCCCTCATGTGGCTTGAGGGTCCCAAAATATTTTTTTGCACCGTGCCTTTGTTAACCTAGCTACGCCACTGAGAGTTGTATCATTGTTAAAGAGCTTTTTATTGGATTGACATCACATCACATTATATTATAAAAATTGTCATGTATTTCAGACATTATAAACTTATTAAAAGACTTCATTAGACAATTTGGAAGATTGGAATAGATGGAATTGAAACTTATTCCCAATGATACCCATATTTCTGGTATGCTGAATGATTAAACTGATTCTCCACATATTGCATCTGTCTGAATGTACTGTCTAGCAATTTTCTAGATTGTTCTTTCTTCCTTTTTCATGGTTCTTAGCCACTGATGGAGTGGCGAATTATCAAAATTTGGGCACTAGCACTAGCAGTGATAACAAATCCTGTAAGGGTACCTCAGATTGTGTTATATCAGTGTTATTTCTTCATTGAAATTTCACGTACTTTGCCCTTTACGGATTTTAATTGTAACTCCTTTAGCACTTTTGGTAATTTTTTCCAATACCAAACTCCCTTACCTCTCTCTCTATCTCTTTTTGCAGTTTCAACCTTCTACCACTTACTGATTTCCATCACATTCCATATCACAAATTGTATTTCTTAAGTCCTCTTTTCTACATGGCATCTTCTACGCCTTTCTTCCAAATTCTTGGAGGCCTTCCTAGTTTCTTTTAGGTGGCGTCCATTGTCTAACTTTGTTTGGCCATCTGATCTCTCATTCTCTGAAGATGACTGAACCATGTGAGACACTTCCCTTCTATAGTATCAATTATGGTGCTTTCTGCATTCATTTTTTGACCAATTGTGTCATTTCTAACATATTCTATTTTTGATGTACATCTCCAGAAGTACTTTTAAAGGAAAAAAATCTATCTTTCCCTCATTTTCTTATATCCTACTGCCTTATACTGCCATATAAATATATTCTAACACCCTTCTCCACCGTTTTCCTTGTGGAACACATCTTTACTACATTTACCATTTGAAAAAATTGTAACTCCCAGGTATTTAAGGCATGATCAGAGTTTAACAGTAGATGTTCCAATGTTGAGATCAGTGGAAAGTGTATCTCCCACTGTCATATACTCAGTCTTTTCCATGTTTTATGGGAAGTCCAAAATTTCCAAAATCTTCAATTTATGGTTTGCATCTTCTTGATTGACAAACACCAATTGCCAGTGACTTGATCATTGTCAAAGAGCACGGATACAGAGTCTCACCACTGACTGAGATTCCCATACCACTACATTTTTGTTTCCACTTTTTAAGTGCTTCTTGTACACATATTTTAAACAGAAGTGAAGCCAGAGGGCATTCTTTCTCTTGTCACATCAAACTCCTAGGAGATTTTCTGATTCATTTTAACTGCTTTCTGACATCCATTGTACAGCTTTTTACGAGGGTGAGTCAAATGAAAACCTTAAATTTGTAATAAAAAATCGAAATTTCGCTCCGTTATCCTGTAAGTTAGTAAGCGTGCTACAAGCAGCGTGCAGAATGGCCTTTAGGTGGCAGCATAGTGCAGATGCACAAATACCGTCGCAGTATCAGTATAAAGATGACTGCCCCACTTGAGACTTGCACCAGGGAAAAACAGCGTTCTGTTATTCGGTTTTTGAGTAGTGAAGGTGTGAAACCTATTGAAATTCATCGGAAAATGAAGGTTCAGTACGGTGATGCATGTTTGTCGCAGCAGCAAGTCTACGAATGGAGTAGGAAGTTCGCAAATGGTGTGACTTCAGTGGAAGATGCTCCTAGGCACAAAAAGTTGTGACTCCACAGAAAATTGCAGCAGTTGAAGCCATAGTGATGGAAAACCGCCGAGTGACACTGAATGATATTGCAGCATGTTTAAAGATTAGTCATGGTTCAGCACACCACATTGTGCATGATTCGCTCCAGTTTCACAATATGGGTGCCACGGCAGCTGACTCCTGAAATGAGAGAAAGACGTGTTGATACTTGTGAAGAATTTCTTCGGCGGTTTGAACGAGAAGGTGATGGCTTCCTTGCAAAAATCTTTACTGGGGACGAAACCTGGGTTCACTTCCACCAACCGGAAAAGAAGAGAGCGAGTTAGGAATGGCGCCATTCCTCATCATCAAAAGCAAAGAAGTTTCAAACAGAATCATCGGCAGGGAAAGTTATGCTGACTCTCTTTTGGGACGAAAAAGGCGTCATTTTGGACCATTACATGCTACAGGGACCACTGTCACCAGTGCATCATACACAGATCTCCTAAAAAATCATCTTCGGCCTGCAATCAAATCAAAGCGACGTGGATTGCTGTCATCAGGTGTCCTTTTGCAACATGACAATGCAAGGCCCCACACTGCCCGTACAACAGTTGCAACAATCACAGACCTGCATTTTGAGTGTCTTCCTCATCCACCATACTCACCAGACCTTGTCCCAAGTGATTTCCATATGTTTGGACCACTCAAAGAAGCAATGGGAGGAAAGAAGTTCTGTTCTGATGAAGAGGTACGGCACGCGGTGCATGAGTGGTTGCGCGGACTACCAAAAGAATTTTTTTCTAAAGGAATTTATGCACTTTGTAAGCGCTGGAGGACTTGCATTGAGCGTGGGGGAGATTAAGTTGAAAAGTGATACAGCTTTGTACCACTTCTGCACAATAAATAATATTTAATAAAATATTTAAGGTTTTCATTTGACTCACCCTCGTATTTTTCAAATTCATGTACGCTTCACTGATAACATTTTCTCTCATTTCTTATTTAATGCCACTGTATCATAAGACTTTCATAAATCAATAAACACTACATGTACAGGCCGCCCTCTTGCTATTAAAAAAAAGATTAAAAAATTCTATCTTAAACTGATTCTCAGCTCACCTAGTTGCTCTCCTTTGCACGCCTCCTTCCCCCCCCCCCCTTTTTTAACTCCTGAAATCCTTACACAAAATATGGCCCCATACAACTCCTTTATATTCAAGCAGCGGGCTGATAAAAGTTTTGTACCTAATCCAGTCCCCTCACTTCTGATACATCCTCTTATCACCCTTTCAAATAAGTGAAGGATTTTGAATCCTCTCCCTACTACCTGGCTGATGGGTCCTGCTCAGTTCTATTTTTTTAAGGAATCATCCTGACATTCACCTGGAGTGATTTGGGGAAACCATGGAAAACCCAAATCTGGATGATTTGAACTCTAATACTCCGGAATTGGAGACCAGAGGATTACTGCTCACTGACCCTGCTTGGTCTGCCCAGTTAAAATTGCTATCAAATGTTAAGCCAAAATATTTACACCGGAAATCATCAACGAATGCCGGAATGCTTCCTTTAAAAAGCTATGGCCGAATTCCTTCTCATTCCCCGATTCCCTTCCTTTCCTACTTCTAATGACGTCGACGAGGCGTAAAGCCATAAGCAAAAAAAGGGAGAAATGCGCTAACTAATCAACTGAAATTAGCGAAAAATCTTAATCAAGAACTTAAAACCGCTAAACTAGTGCGGTGTGATACAGCTAACGAATTCGAAATGCGACACGAGTTTTGGAATACGATGGGCTCGTCGGATGTAAAACGTGTAGTTACAACGAAACCAGATAACTCCGGTTCCTTGTGTTACAATTTAGTTTAGCTCTATATGTTGTGAATGAGTTTATAGTGGTTGATGTCTGAATGAATGATCGAAATTTGGACTTAGAGTAACGAGTTGCTCCAAACTCGGAGAATTGTTACATGAAAAAAAATTGAATTTGCCCTCTGCTGCACCTTTGCTGAATATAGCTGATCTTTCCCTTGTGTATTTATTGCAGACGAGGCATTTGCATTACACAATTTATTGAAACCCCACTCCCAGAGATTACTGAGTGAACCTGGACAAATTTTCAATAAGGGGTTGTCATGAGCTCTCGTATTGTAGAAAAACATTTGAAATATTGAATTCACGTTTTGGCTTGTTCCAAAAATATACCAACTTACAGATGCAAAAAGCCGCAGCAGTTACTGTTACGTGTTGCTATTTGCATAATATTCTTGCATAGGAAAATTAACTGTACCTCAGCTCAAATGATTGAGGTGAGGAAAATTTGATGTCCTTGAGAAGTACAGTCCATGGTACGGACTACGCTGACAACTGTTACTCATTACATTACATTTTTAATTTCTTGAAGTACTCTAGCATTAATATTAATTGCTTTGAAGTTTCTTTTAACCTCACACGGACAGAATATTCGGGAAATACGGAAGAACATACTGAGTATTTTAAATATTTAAAAATGAAATAGGTAGTTGGAAACTAGATAGCCTTAAAAAAAAATCTTACTCCGAAAACTATGAAATTTTAAAACAAATTTGACAGCGATTTTAACGTTTCCAATCCCTATAACCATTTTTTTGTGTGTGTGTGTGTTTGTGTTTTCCAATTCTTTTGAAACTGCACGATAAAACATAAAAATTGAAAAAAGGGTGAAATGTTCCTTTCTGATACTCTTTTTTCTTCTTTTTTTTAAAAAAATAAATAAAAATTAGTGATAGATTCAGAGCTGTAAATGCATGACAATATAATATGAGAATATTATTACTAACCGAAAGCACGACTATGTGTTGGCTCGCGAAGTATTTTTGTTATTAGAAATGATAAATACAAATAAAGAAAGTAATAATAATCATTAGAAGGTTAATATTTAAACTTCACCAAATATTAGGCCCATCAAAAATAGTATTTTTAGTTTATTGAGAAAAAATAATTAGACATATTAATAATAACACGTAATTTATAAATATTTAAAAAAGAAATAATTTAATTTGTTTTAAACGGTGTACAAAATTTCTCATTCGAATTTCTTCCAGTTTTCTACACTTTAGCATACTCGAATTTTTAATATTACTAATTCTGTCATAAAAAAATATTCTATTTAATGTTAAGCATTCTAACGTTTTTACTCTCGATAACGCAACATATGTTAAATCAATGGAAGTTTCTCTTTCTCCAATATCTATAACAACATTATCCAATGCTAAACCTTGAGATTTTTTAATTGTTATTGCGAAAGTTAATTGTATCGGAACTTGTTTTTATCAAGTGATATTCCCTCTTTTACAAAATTAAGTTGTAGGTGAAATCGGATCACAACCATTATTTTCATAAGTTGAATGAAAATAATTTTCAAAACGAACCATTATCACTTGTGGTATTTGATCAGGCGTACTTTGATTTTCTTTATAAATAATATGTTCAACATAAACATAAGCTCCATTTGCGAATCCGTTTTCCATCTATAAATTGGAACGTCCAAACTATAGATACAAAACACCAAAGTATAAATGCTACCAGGCGGGGGGGGGGGGGGCTAGGACGCTCAAACCCCTCCGAAAAGTATCCAGGTCCACCTTCGACATTGTAATTTTGGAGACATTTTGTTTTTAGCTCTACGGATTCGAGGCCAGAGGAGGCTATTAATACTACCCTTTGCCCGTCTCTAACCCCCCAAAGCCAAAATCCACTGAAGGCAAGCCCCCCTCGCTCCCTCCAAACCAAAGTCCGCTCAAGCCCTTCCCAAATCAAATACTTGGACCCGCCCCCTGGTTCCAGACCATTTAATAATTCAGCGCTTGCTGATTTTGCTACAGAAGTTACAGAACAATCATGCACAGCTCGAATATAAGCAACAGACTGACGCAATTGTTTTAATTTTTGATGGTTTTCACGTTTATTTGTTTCAAATGTTATAATAGCATCGTTGAAAAAGTTATGTTCTCATAATGGAAAAGTTTGTAGATTACATGTCATTAATTTTTCAGTCTTCCATTGCAATCTCACCTATACGATCAACTATATATAGAATTATTTGTTGCGATTCATTTTGTCGGAATGATACAGGTAAGAGACGGTATTTTTTAATGGTTCTTGTGAATAATAATTTTCCATCCGGGAAGAATTCATTTCCATAAATTTTACTACTGTAAAGTGGTCTGACATAAACAGGCGGTAATCATAATACATAACTAATCCATGAAATGGTTAATCTTGTCTTGAAGGAATAGCTCTTCGTAATAGCAAATCAATTTCCTCAAAAGACTGCATCAATCTGACTGCATGCATCTCATTTCATCTATAAACAGAGATTTGAACTCATGAATTTACTCTTGAAATTGAGCAAATGAATGTAAAATGAGTACTTTAAATGCTTTATTTACTCTTGTAAAAAGTTTTTATTGTATTTTTGAACCATTTATATTGACAACTAAAGCCCCCTACACACGACCTGATCTGACACCTGATACTGTCAGATCAGGAGCAATATCGTATGGTGTGTAGGCTTGTCGCCTAATAAATCCTTGTCGGTGGCAGAGTCAGCCGATCTGGTCAGGGTCTGACCAGATCAGGTCGTGTAGAGCGTGACATGATTTAGTCAGGCCGATTTCACCTCAGTTGCTCAGAGACCTTCGAACAGTAAACACCTATTTGTGACGTCACAATGGAGGAAGCTGTCACTGAACGAAGGGTGTTAGTAGAATTATTGGAAACATACAAAGATTTTCCGTATCTTTGGCTTTTCTTTGAAATGGCAATAATTCATTCTGTTGCCGCCATTGCCCTGGTTATAATGTCTCATTTTCAACATCGTTATCAATACATGAATTTGTAATATAATTCACAGATTTTTTTTTCCAAATAATTATGCAAGAGACAACTGGCCACTATTATTTTATCAACATTTTGAATATCCACCTGTAAGGGTTTCTGGAATGCTCGGAAACGTGATGCCAAAAGCCGAAAACGTTTTCCACGACCCTTCTAACTGTGGAAAGTCCGTAATTACAAATTTCATTTGTTATGCTTTTCTGTGGGTAGGGTTTTAAGATATGTTCATTCAGATCAAATGAATTGTTGCCAATGAAAACATATGGAGCCAATGTAGTTGTTCTTGGCAACAATGACGCTTCTGGCAGCTGCAGCTCATCTGCAATTAATTTCTTATAAAACTTTGTGCATTTTAAAATGCCTTCATCTGATACACTCCCGTTGGTGCCGGAATGCACGTAAAGGTACTCATAATTGGTGTTAACGACTGCAAACAGTACGACGCTAAATATCCACTTATAATTATAAAATAGTGATACACTTATCGTTGGTTTTAAAATAACAATATGCTTGCCGTCCATCGAGCCGATGCAGTGATTAAATTTCCTCATTCTTTTATATTGTCTGGCTATATTTAAACATTCATTTTCTGTTTTAGACATCTGAAAAAGAAGTACACAAAAGTAAAAGACGTTTGACTGACCTTCAGAAGAAACAAGAACTGCTGATTGATACAGCTCAAAGGTTAATTTCTGCTGAAGAAAATTCCACTGATAGTTTTGGGAGTGTAATGGGATTACAATTGAAAGAAATGACTCAGTTTCAAAGATGTGTCGCGAAAAGTTAATTTCGGTAGTTATGGAACAGTTAACTATACAATCTTCGATTAATGTTAACAATAATACGACTGATTATCATTCTGTAGTATCACCACTCCACTCCAGTTATTCACATAGCCACAGACAGAATTCTGTTCCTTACATACCAACTCCGGACTCATATTCATGTAATGCAAATGATTACCGTTCAGTCCCACCACCACAAAATAAATTAACCAAACCTATTTCTACTAAAAACACTATGTCCCATTCCCCTAAATCACGTTCACTAAGGCAAATACTTGTAACCAATACAAGACCTGATACCCCAAGTAGCGATAATACCATGGTAATATTCAGGGGCAGATCCAGGGGGGGGGCTAGGGGGCTGAAGCCCCCTCCCCCAAAAAATAACTAGGTCCACCCCCGACATTGTAATTTTTGAGACCTTTGGATCCGCCCCTGGTAATATTACATCCCGAATATAATCCATCCTTCCACTCTGCACCCATTCCCAATCGCAACAGCTATACATTACGAACAGTTTCACCAGAGTTAGCATCACCACCGCAAACATCTGTTAAAGAACATAACAGTTTTCCGGCACAATGTTCTCAACAACCAAATGCAATATTTGAAGGCGAAGGGACAGTTGTGAAAGAATTTTTGATCATGAAAAAATGATATTAATATGATTAGTAAAATTAAAAATGCGTCTTGTGAAAATTAAAAATAATAGTTGTCCTTGTCATATTTGTTTAGTAAAGAGGTTATAGTAAAAAAATTCTTACCCTCATAAAGTTTTTTAAAACCTTTCAAATTGCTTCACATGTTTCAGGAATTATCTGTGACAGTAATTGTGCAGAGATTGCAGTGCTGAACTTAAGATCAGCACACTCCCTACCCGTTGCCAAATACTTAAGAGTTGCAATTAATCGTTCTTCCGCTGTAACAGATTTTCTCATGATGGTGATAAGAGGTTTCACTAAATTTAATAGCTCGATGAAACTTTCGCAATCCATTCGTAAATAACTGTGATAATCATCAAAGTTCTCTAATTAACTTCAGGTTACTAAATTCATTTATTTTCTTAAGCCATTCTTTAGCTCATATTCTTCTTTTGTTTTCTAAATTAACGTTTAACGCTAAAACAAGTGCAACTGTCTGTTGTTTCGACAAAACAGGTGGCATGATTACCGTGCGTTCGCACCGACTGTCTAAAGCAGACTGCAGATCAGGCCTCGTGTGGATGCGAGACCTGATTTTACGGATGATATGGTCAGGCCGACCAAATCAGGTCGTCTGTAGGGGGTATAAAGAGAAATTGTTATTAGCCGTTTTAAACGCTTTTTTTAACCAAAGGATCACGTAAGGTCATTACGGTTAGAACGTCTCCCCCCACCAAAAAAATCCCAAAGAATTTAATTCTGGAGTGCATATTAACCCCGCGTCCTTCGTAATTGAAGAATCACGGAACCGGTGTAATATGAATCACGAACAGATGGGAAAATCCACCAGATGAATGAACCATGGAGGAAAGAAATATATGGAGACGACGCAAGGGACCTTCACCACGCATTGAAGTAACGCCGGGCGGAGAGGAGTGGGGAGGCGTGGACGCCATATTCCCTATCCATACAGACACGGGAAATGTGTAAAAAACCTCAAGGGGACTCTAGGATAAACGTGACGCCGCAATCTGATGATGGATTATTATGTAACTCGTTAAGTCAAATAAAAAAATGAAGAATAAAATTTTTTGATATTCTGCTTAGTTTTCCAGATATTCTGTCTCAAATGTGAGATGTTTTTGGTTGAAATTAAGAAGAAAAAATTGGTCAAAGTCAAATTTGATGATGGATTCTTATTTAAAAAGACAAGACAAATAAAAAATAAAGAATAAAAATGTCAATATGTTGCCTTGTTCTCGAGATATAGTCTCAAAAGTGAGTTGAAATGCAGAAGAAAAATTTTGCAATAAGTCAAATTTGATGATGGATTCTTATGTAACACGACGAAAAAAAATCTAAAATAAAGACTAACATTTTTCGATAATCTTGCTTAGTTTTCGGGATATACTGTCTCCTAATAGCAATTGTATGGATTGTCATCATACCCCAATTGAATTGCTTACAAAAAATTAAACTTCATTCATGTCCAGAAATTTCCTACAGTTTTCACGTGCTTTCATCTTCAAACATAGATATACCTGTATATCTGTATATTTTTAAATACTATTAATATTATTTACTTGTAACTCTACCAAGCCTACTGTATGGTCTATTCAAGGCCGAAGGTAAAATAAATAAAATATGGACTTGCTTTATATCTTAATATCTTTGGAAAATTTCCCGCCTATTGTGGATTTCTGATTAAGTGATTATGGATGCGGAGTTGTGTGGAATAATAGGTGATTAGTGTGCGATCCTGTGATTTGCGTTAACAAGTAAGATGTAGTTATGTGCAGAATGTATATCCATTTACTGAAGTAATCCTCGTAATTTTTATTTCAAATGGAATGAAGAATTTTTTTGAAGCAGTTCCTAAGAACCATCTTCCCCACTTTGAGATAATTTGATTGTATTTACTGTTGAGGCAGAGAAACAGAAACTAAATGGCATTTAAATGTGATGCTGAATCTGGTTTTCAGTTCCTTTCGAGATGTGGTTTGAGTATAAATAACCTTCATGGAATTGATAACTTACTATTTGAAAATGGGCCCGAACTAAACAATGTGGTTGAAATTACTGGTGAACCTTCAACTGGAAAGACATTGCTTACCAAGCAGTTGTTAATGAAATGCTTACTTCCTAAAGAATGGGGTAAATTTCATATTGGCGGTCTAAATATGGGAGCAATAATGATAGACACTGATCATCATTTCCAATTACTCAAATTAGTAAATTTAATGGAACTGTACCTTGTAAAATGTAAACCAACTACAAACGAAGTAGAAAGTGAAAAGGAAACACTCAGCACCCAGACTGTAGAAAAAATTATAAAAGATTCCTTACGGAAGTTGATTATTCTGAAGTGCTATGATAATTTTCAGTTTGAAGTTACTTTACATTCATTGGAAAATGTGCTAAATTCTAACCGACATGTGAGTCTTCTTGTGTTGGATAGTATTTCAGCTTATTATTGGCAAGAATCTGTTAAAGGTGGTGTCCGTAAGATGGATTTGTATTTAAAGAAAACGTTGATGTTGTTGAAGAAATGTTTGAGAGGATATAAGCTGGTGATAATGTATACAAAGCCATCTTATTTCCAATCACTGAAAACTGTTGCAACTAACATTTCTAGTAATCAAGAGGATAGAATTAACATAAATTACAAAATTCAGCTTCAGCAATTAGAAGAAGGCAGGGGTAGTGGATTGTTTTGTGCACAAGTTAGTACTGCAAGTGCTGTTAAATCTTTGCTTTACAGAATTGGTAGTGAAGGTATAACTTGGATTAATTGATTGACTTTTACACTATAACCTATTGGTTTTGAAGTTCTAGTGCTGCTATAGGTGAGATATGAGCAAGAGATACTGAAAGTTGCATTTTTTTAAAAAAAATGGATTGGTTTCTAAATTATTGTGTACTATAACTTTTTGTGTTGTTAAATTATATTTTCATTACTTTCACATGTAATTTCTAAATTATGTGTTGCTTACAACTCTATTGTCGCTACAAGGATCACATCAACTTAAACTCTTTTGCTTCCTTACTGGCAATTGTGTTTAGACTGAGATATGGGATATTACTGCAGATCACAATTCTATGAATAATTGGTGTCATAATATTAAAGTAGTCAAACGCAAGACACCACAGCTGAAAAGTAGGCCTAATGGTCCTGGGCATACTACAGGCTAAATACCTCATGAAAATTAAAGTATTTCTATTGACTATTTAATTATGATGATGACATTAGTAAATGTGGAAGAAAGTCGTAGTGGAATTGTGATCTCCGGCAGATCCAAATATGGCCTGGGCCAGAAGAAAACTTTTGTAAAAGCCAAATGGAATATTTTTTGATAGCTGTGTTATTTTATGTGTGGCAGAAAATTGCAGTCTGGGGTTACGCCTTGTGTACAGGCTTAAAAGTCACTGGTTTGATATAAATACCAGTTAAAATGACTGAAGTGAAAAAGTAAAAATGAAATCTCATGATTGCTATGGAATTTGAAAGACGTGATCTAATTAATTAATTTGACAGTTTGTTGTAATTATTAATTCATTTGAGAGTTTCGCCACACTCAAAAATGTAGGGCCTAGTCCTAAGATTTGTTAAGCTATGTTTACATCTGGCACAAATTCAGAGAATGTATTAGGATTTGTATTAGAATTTGTGTCAGCTCATGCATTGAAACTTGTCTGAGGCCTTCATTGACTTGTATGAATATGAACCTTGCATTAAGGGGTGCTGTGCAAAGTATGATTAGTAGAAAAAACTGTTAACTTGGGTTGAAAATGGGATTTACACATTCCTTAGGCATTTCTATTCAAGAAAAAGTGTATGTGAAGCCGGTAAAATGAAAATCGTCGGGTTACGTGCGGTATTAACCGATGTGTAGCAGCCATCTTTGTCGTGAATGAGCTCTTCCTCAAGCTGTACACCTGTTGATTTTCAATGAGCTGTATTAGTGTGGTTAGCTTGAAATGCAGCCTGGACCAGAATTATGACTAATATTCCATGGTGCATAGTGGATTTTGAGCGAATAAAGTGGCCACCATGCCGAATTCTGACTATAATTACGTCACAGGTGGAACGAGATGTCTATTGCCACTAATTCAGTAGGCTAATATGCGTAGTCGTGTTGTCTTTAGGTTGAATGGCAGCCATAACCAGGGTGACTACTAATATTCCAGGGTGCTTAATAGATTTTGAGTGAAGAAGACACTAGTCACTCCAAATTGTGACCATAATTACATCACAGGCATCTCAAGACTTCTATTAACGCAAAGTCAGTAATGTGAGTGACCTTATGTTTCAGCGCAGATTACACCTTTGTTACATATTTTACAGTTTTCGGGTACATTTTTTCTTAAAGAGTAAGTGCCAAGGAAGCAGCAGCTAGCCGTAGTTTCAACCCGAATCAACAGTTTTTTCTATTGGCCGTACGTTGCATAGTAACCTGTCAAAGTATTAAAAACATCACCTGATACGGAAGATTTTTTTTTAAGTGTCTGTGCTTACATGATACTAAAAATAATCCTATATTGTCATGAAATGCAAGGTAGCCCTACTTATGCCATGTTAATGAAAGAACTAATGACATAAACAGAGCAGACAAACAATGGAAACCTTCTTCTTACGGTAAATATCACTAATTTCTGCATTTGAATTTTGGCTAATATGCATGTGCGTGTATGAGATACAAGGTCAAAGATGAAATGAGCATATACAAAATGTATGAACACCTTGTATTAAATACTCCGATATTTGCCAAATGTATGAGAAGTTTATATGAGGTAAAATGCCGTACTTGTCAAATATACAAATCCCGATACAAGTTCCAGCACTAGTATCCAAGTGTGACTGTAGCTTTACAGTGCTTATTAATAGCTTACAACAATGTATGATTATTTTATATAGCCTATACATGTGCTGTATGTAATATAGCACAATGCCTTTGTTCTGTTAAGTGGTGGGTTCTTCTTCTATCCTTATTTCTAAGCAAGAAATGAAAGGGAAATTAACCATAAATAGATGAAACCAGAAGAGCGTGATGAACACAAAAACATAACAACACTTTACGGTATTTCGGTTTAAAACCTTATTCATGTACATAGTATTCTGTCTGAGAAAATAATACACTGATTCTTATAGACATTTACCTTCATTCCTTGTTGGCTTACCTCTTACATATCCTTTCCACATCCCTCCATTACTGTACTAAATATCCTCTCATTGAAATGTTATCATATAACATTATATCCTTCACAAATAACATTTCATTTATCTCTGGCATTTTTTATAACATAATATTGTTTTGTGATCAGACTGGTGTAGATAAAAATTTAAAAAAGTCTTCAGCCAGTATTACCTTCTTCTTTCAAGATTAGGTTTTAAATTGATCCACAGTTTGATTTGCCACTGGTTTTAAATTTTTAATACTGGTACTATCTACAAGAAGAATTGCTATTTTTGGGTGAATATTCTTAATGAAATAATTTTCATAAATTGAAATTAACACTGAACCTTGGGGAAGAGTTTGGGTTACAATTTTCTTATATCAGATAAACTTTTATTTTACACTGTTTTTAAATATATTTTTCCATCAAACACAGATTCGTGTTTGTGATTTTTAACATATCATTTAATCCACTATTCTACACAACCCCCAATTTTTCTCAGTAATCTCAATTACCCTTTAGAAAGAATAACAGTAGCCATTTCAGTTCCTGCCAAATACTTAAAAATGTGGTGTTATAATTCTAAAATTGTACAGATATATCTTTTGGCAGTCATACTGCTGAATACAAGAACTTATATAATAATTTCCGCATTCAAAGGAATTTTGTAGACTCCAGGAGCCCGAAGATTGAGACCATCCTTCTAAGTTTGCAACAATTGTCCAATTTTTGGTGGAGGTCGAAAAAATCGAACATCTGGAAGGAAGTCTGGCATGCAACCATTGGAAGAAAAAACAGAACCAAACCAGATGATAGAGCTTGAGACAGGCTGCGTGTCTTTTTACCTTTCTGTGGAGCAGTGACATCAAAAATAGCAAGGTTGCTCAACAAGCAGGGCATCCATTCAATTTTTCGACGCCCACCAAAAATTTGACAGCTGTTGCAAACTCTGAAGGATGGTTTCAATCTTCGGGCTCCTGGAGTCTACAGAATTCCTTGTGAATGTTACACTTCTTACATAGGGCAAACCTTAAAGACGATTGATGAAAGATGCAAAGAACACATCAGACATTTTAAACTTGGACAAAAAGAAAAATCTGCTATAGCCGAACATGCCATTGACAACGGGCATGAGCCATGCTTCGACAAAACTACATGTCTTTGTTATGCAAATAACTTTTGGGATAGTGTGGTAAAGGAGGTGATTGAGATTAGGCTTAGTTACAATGTTATAATCATGATGCAGGGCCTCAATTTAAAGCAAACAAGGAAGCCATTAATTGGATTATTACAAATCATGCGGGATCGAGCCATATTAGGGCATAGAAGTGACACGATCATGACGTCAACAAGCGAGCAGGGCCCAACTAGACTGCCCCTCTACGTACTTTCCCCTCCGCTCCTATATAAAAGACTACCGTGCGGCAGACTTCAGTGATGTTAAGTGGGGCTTGACAATGGGAAGCAGTGTAAGCTTCCGAAACTTCGCCAGACGACTCAATTTTGACGCTGCTTAAAACCTGAGAAGTTATTATATAGCTTATTTATTACTAATAATAACTAAAATCCTGCTGCCTCTTGCTATAACAAGAACATTCTGGTCCAGGCAGCATTTCAACCTAGCCACTATCTCTGCTAATATTGCCACTACAAAATCAAACAATACGGACACACCTTAACACATGAAATGCATCTGAACTAATTTCGAGTAGTAGCAACATTTTCTATATTAAATTAGCTTTGCATAAATTATTAAAATTTACGAGGCATGTTTTTTAAGTAAGTATCGTTTTGAAATTAAAAAAGACATGCAAATATATCTCAATAATTTTATTTTTACATGAAAGCCTGTACCTTACTCTACTTTTCTACATAATTCCCTTCAATATTGAGGCACTTGTCATAACGTAGTACCAGTTTTTGAAAACCCTCCTCATAGAAATCTGCCACCTGATTTGTTAACCACTGCATCACAACTGTTTTGACTTCGTTATCGTCTTCAAGACGCTGACCGCCCAGGTGTTTCTTCAAGTACAGGAACAGATGGGTGCCAGATCAGGGCTGTACATAGGATGATCTAAAGTTTCCCATCGAAAAGATGTGATGAGATCTTTGGTCTGATTAGCCACATGTGGACGGGCATTGTCATGCAGCAAAACGATGCCCTTGCTCAACTTGCCACGTCTTTTGTTCTGGATTGAATGGCGCAGATTGTTCAATGTCTCACAATAAGCTGCTGCATTGATTGTCTCATTACAAGGCAGAAATTCCACAAGCAATACTCCTTTTCTGTCCCAAAAACTGTGCACATGATTTTCCGGGCAGAAATCGTTTGCTTGAACTTCACTTTTTTGGGTGAATCTGAATGCCGCCATTCCATGGACTGTTGCTTTGATTCAGGTGTGATGTAGGCCACCCATGTCTCATCGCCCGTAACAATTTGGCTTAAGAAATCATCACCATCGTTGTGGTACCGCTCAAGGAAAGTCAATGCACTGCCTAAACGTTTGGTTTTGTGCACATCCATTACTATTTTCGGTACCCAACTTGAGCACAATTTTCGGTAATTCAAGTGCTCGGTCACAATGCCATACAAAACACTACGAGAAACATTAGGAAAGTCCTCACACAAGGAGGAAATTGTAAAGCGTCTGTTTTCTCTCACCTTATTGTCCACTTTCTGCATCAAACTTTCATCTACGACTGAAGGACACCCACTCCGTTGTTCATCATGCACATTTGTGCGGCCATATTTAAATGCTCTCACCCACTTTCTCACCATTCCATCACTCATAATGTTTTGTCCGTAAACTGCACAGATCTCACGATGAATGTCGATCGGTTTTAGGCCTTTAGCACAAAGAAATCTTATAACAGCCCATACTTCACAGTCGGCGGGACTCACGATTATCGGAGGCATCTTAAACACTTAGTGAACAATGTAAACAAGGAAGAATTAGACTGTAATGGCGTCAGTGCATAGGAAAGAGATGCAGGTACCCAGTGCACATGCGCGGAACGCCGACCATAGGGCTGCAGTCACGGTGTGACAAAAAAACTTTTATACCGTAACGTACTTTCAAGCGGACAAAGTTGCGGATACTGCTAGTTTGTTCATAAATTTCATGTACAGATACAACTTATCTATACTATTATAACTCTGTAAGCAAGCTGTGTGTGTCTCTTTATTTGAATGGGAACCCCGCAAAAACTACAGTAGCATTTTGGACGTGGTTTTCAAATTTTTAGAGTTAATGTTCCTTATCAAAAATCTGTGGAAATAGCTAATGATTTATATGTACCGAGGGATGGAGGAAATAATTAAATACATTTCTAGGCATAAAATTAAGAGATATGGATCACACTGTAATTGAGATGTTCACTCCTTGCACACACAAAAAAATTACACTACTTAACTTGGAATTCTGTTTAATATTTTGATTTCAAATATTTAGTTTTCGGTTTTCTTGAATACAGTAAATAAATGAAATACCTGAATCAGTGGTAATAATCATTACTAATACTTCATTAACTGTGAAAATAATGCATTTGAAGCGTTTGACCACAGACTAATATACTTGTTTATATTTTATTTGCCTTTGGCCATGTATTCCCAGTTTCATGTATTTTGCTAAGTATAATTAAAAGGAAATCTTTACTCAAACCACTACACAATATATTAACTCTTCAATAAGAGTAACAGAAGTGTAATTTTTATGGTAAGTAATTTTGTGTTTAATATAGATAGTACAGGGTTTTCACTCTACCGTATTGCTGCAATTTGATAGTGATAAACAATTATGTCATTTAGCGGTAGTTCTCGAGATATCGCAAGTCAAAATCAGTTATATGTACAGTTCCTTGTGCCTTTGGTGACGTTTTAAATCTGCTCCAGGCCACATTTAAACCTAACCATAAGAATAAACTCTACATGGCAATACAGCAATGTATTATTCCGTGTGTTTTAGTACTCTTGCAGTTCAAACTTAAGTTGTATTTTGAAATTAATTCATATAATTTATGCTGGGCTACTTTGAATCCTGAGATCCTGTCATTACAAAAAAATGTATTTAGCAATGCATTTCATGTGTTTAGGTGTATCTGCATCACTTGATTTTGAAGCAGCAATATCAGTATAGATTGTGGTTAGGTCGAAATGCAGCTTGAACAACAAAAGGCATGAGGCATTCAATTATTGTTAATAATTAATAATCTGCTTTAATGATTGCAATGTCAGTGATGAAGTGTAATCACAAAAACAAACCAACCACTGTGCATATCCAGACTATATTTCCGTGTGGCAATGGCGACATATTTTTTTTTCCATTCCAGGCTGTATTTCAATCTAACCATTTCGCTTCTGAGATACGATGAAGAAAGATGACTAGAAGTTCAGATGGATGCGTAGAAGTCATAAGCAAAAAATACATTTTATTACCTATGGCATGAGACGGTACTATACACATATGGCATACAAAAACTGGCCAGCAGTTTTAGATTCGTTGTTGTAAATGCTATCATTGGCGGCAAAGATATTTTTATAAATGGTGGTTGAATGTACTGTCAAAACTATTGCAGACGGTAACTTTCGTGTCACCTTTATGTTTAACGTACATTTGTTTTTGCATTAATAGGCAGTTTCTAGCCTCCGGAAAATGTGTCTCAAATTTCTGACCAAGAGGACAACTGATTCTCGGTACATCCTTATTGGACCGTTAGTGATAATGTTTCATATAGCTTTAATTTCTTATTTTTCGTATATTATATTGTGTTAAAATATAAGTATAACAAAAATTTTCGAACTGTAGTATGAAAACTGAATCTAAGGTAGTAACTAAAAGAAAGGAAAATATTTAAATGAAATCTATGTTTTTTGCTTCTCCAAGTTAATATTTGATACTAAATTTAAAAAGCCAAGAGAATTTCTATACACACCAAGACCCACGTGTGCGAAGCGACGGGTAAATGCTAGTTATATAATATAGACGTGAATTTGTTCTGCACCAGGCTCTTATTTTGTGTTTATATGTAGCTAGGTCACTGGTTTCCAACCCCCAAAGGGACAACAAAACAAAGAATGAGAACAAAATTGCATTGACATACGATGTACCCAGAAAGTGACATAATTTTAAACCAAAAATAAAAATCTCACGGAGGAACTGCGGTAGGTAGTATCTGACAGTTAAACCCCACCTCCTTAGTTTGTTGCAGTTTTGAAACATGTTGCAAATTGGTTCTCTTTATTAGACAAGTTCATTGGTAGAATGGTATGGTGATGGCTTCTCTCTCATATTATAGTCTCTATGTGTTTTTTAGGAATCCTTTTATGTAACTGACATTTTTCTACATCCAATTCTAATAATAACAGTTAGTGTCCACACGTATGAAGTCCCATAAAACAGCCAGCGCTATGTAATGCCCAACTGAAACGTTTGGCTCAGTTACTTCTCACACTTGGGGATTCTTGGGGGTCTTCTCCATTTGGGGAGGGTATTACAAAAAAACGGGATAAGATTTCATATCTCTAGCTCACATTAACGAGGTTGTCGTCTTGGAAATTGCAATGAAGTCTTCATGGGTGTACCGCCGGATTGTGTTGTGAAAACACGATATTTCAATGACTAGCTTTGTCATCTTCCTCAGGTGCGAAAACATCTGTACTGGTCGGCTGACCGACAGATACTGATACAACTCATATAGACAGATATCAATTACATGGAAAGCATCAGTCCCAGGTTGGCGTGGTGAGCACATCTCCTTCCACTTGGTTTACCAGGTTGGCATAATCTGTGTGTCGTAGTAGGATTTTGTCGTGTCCAGTATTTTTAGGTTCCCTCATTGGTGGTCAAGTAGTTTCTTTGGCCACCTTAATCTGTCATTGTAAATGGGCTCTGGCCCCAGTGCAGAGATCAGTGGGTTGTTGGAATGCTGAGCCTTGGCATAGAATTGTGTTGCCAGCTGTTGGAATCTGTCTCAAAGGTTGGGTAGTCCACTGAGTCGGTATAGGTCATCTACCCTCCTCTCCCTCGGCAGGTGGTGGGCGAATCTGATTGCCCTATTTTGTACTGTTTGTAACAGCTGTAGGTACGAGCACACACTATTACCCCAGACCACTGCCGCATACTCCAGAATTGGTCTGATGACAACGATGTATAGACGGATTCCTAGGTCCAGTCTTAATTTGGATGAGGGGTTGAGAATAGGGTAAAGTGCGCCAATCTCCCTGTTGCCTTACACTGGTAACGTGTGGTTTCCATGTCACCATCCAATCTATTTTGATCCCGAGGTATGTTGCCATCCTCGTCCAGCTTATGTTTTCACTGAAGAGGGTCAACAGTGTTAGTTGCGGAATACAAAAATAGTCAGATAGAACACATTTGTATTAACTTTACATGTAATATATGTACCACCTGGAAATGTGGTTTTTGTTTGTCTGTCTTGCAACCACCCTCAAGCTGCGTCCATAGTGCCTTCAAGGTTAAGGGGGTCCCTCATGCCTCTAGCATGACGAAAGGAACCGCCTGCGGATGGGAATATAGATGACCTGCCCCAGCACAGTTTTCTAATTTTCATATATTATCATGGATACTGACCCCAGGATGGTACAAACGATATGCCGCTCGGCAACCGTTTTCTAATTTCATTTCCCCACACTCAAACACTTAAATGGTCAAAATTTCCGTGGTGGGGGGATGGTCCTCACACATTAAACGGGAGAACTTGAATCCTAGTATCTTCAGTAAGGGCCAGCGGATAATGTGGGTATGGTGAGTAGCAGTACCCACCCGGAATTTGATAGTGACTGAGCATGCATAAGGTAAAGAGGTGAGAGAAATAAATAAAGAGAAGACCATCTAAGCATATTAAAAATGTGCATAAAATTAACTGTACACCCACAACACCATGAGCGAACCGCAAAATTCCTTTGATGTTTCAAGATAGATTGCCACCCCAGCTATCACCTATTGAGCTTGATTGACGGCAGGCAATAGTTGTGTGTGAAAGCAAGAATGCTTCAGTAATATGTACATCCAAAACCGTTAAGCGTAAAAGCCGCCTTAGTATATTTCGAAGGCGCTTCAGCTGAATCTGTGTGTATTAGCTTCAAAAAAGTTTAAATGGATAAGTTTGTAGTCAAGCTGTAAAGGACAAACAAATTGAGTGTAAATAAAGCTAGAAGACAGGAGAACATGGAGGATAAATTTGCATTGTGCTTATAGGTAGGTCCACTGGAACTTTTAAAGATGGCCTTGTTCAGTCAGCTGATAGCGAGAGAGTAAGTAAAAGTAAATTTTTATTTAGTATATAGGTAATGAATATTCACTCATATTTACTAGAAATTATTAGCATGGATTTATAAAAGGCTGGTGCTGCGAAACCCAACTTGCACTTTTAATTTCCGACTTATGCCGTATTATAGATGAGCAATACCAGGTTGACTTAGATCTAATAGATATTAAAAAATCTTTTGACACTGTGCCTTACACTAGGTTACTTAGTAAACTATGTGGTTATGGCATATCTAGACAAATATGCGACTGGGCTGCAGAACACAGTGTGTAGTTCTGGACGGTGAGCATTTATCACTGACCGAAGTGAGGTCCAAGGTTCCCCAGGGAAGCGTGATAGGGCCTCTGTTGTTCCTCGTATACATTAATGATTTGTGATATACATCAATGATATGGAGGAAGACAGGATTATTTGCCGATGATGCTATTATTTATCGTGAAATCAAAACCCAGGACGACTGTGCTTTGTTACGAGATCTTAATTGCGTGGTGTAAAGACTGGCAGTTGGAGTTAAATGCTCAAAAGTCATGCGTGTAAGTAAAAAGGTGACACCATTTAGCTCTGAATATACAATTAGTGGTACTGTCCTTAGAATGGTTGATTCCGCTAAATTCCTAGGGGTAACAATTCATAATAATTTGTCGTGGAATGAGCATATTTAGAAGGTAATAGGGAAAGCAAGTGGTATGCTGCGATTTCTAGGTCATAATTTAAAACAATGTGCTCTGGAAGTTAAATCGATTCCATACAAGTCACTAGAGCGTCCTCACTTAGAAAATTGTTGTTCTGTATGCGGTCCCCATCAAAAGGGGTTAATGGAGGCATTAAAGAAGGTTTGGCTGGTTCGTGCCAGGTTTATGTAGTTGGAGGGAAATCGTAAGTGCTATGTTGAAGGAGTTAGGCTGGGAAGACTTGGAACACTGAAAACATTGCTCTCCCCAAAAGCTTATTGAAAAATTCACAACTGACTTATTTCGGAATGACAGCAAACAAATATTGCTACCAGCAACATTAATATCTAGGAATGACTGAAAATAAGAGGAATCAGGGCCAGAACAGATTCATTTTTGTACTCATTTTTTCCATGAACGATTAGGGAATGGAATAGAAAGGGTTTACTGGTCAAGTAAACTTAAAAACTGACAGGAGTAGTTCTCGATAAACCGCTCCGGCCATCTTGATATGGGTTTTCCATGGTTTTCCCAGATTGCTCTGGGAAAATGCTAGGATAGTTCCTCTCAATAGCCCATGGGCACCTCCTTCCATATCCCTTCCAAACTATTACCATTTCGGATAGGTGCAATGAACTCTCCGCCACACACTTTTAGTGTATCACGGAGTAAATAATAATAATAATAAGTTACATTATGTAAGCGAAAACAGAAGCAGAAGTTATATGGAAATACTGTATGAAATGCCATTTGGTGTCACATATCTTCATTTACTTTCAAATTACTTCTATTTAATAAAAATGTGAAGTGAAATAATGTTGATTTTAATAATTAAATCAATCAGTCAGTAACTGACTTTTAAGTAAATAATAATAATAGTTTTCTAATTACTGCAACTAACATTTGGTAGTTAAAAATGGTAAGTTAAATTTTAAAAACAAAAGCTTAGCAGCCTCATTTTAAATTGCTTCCTTTTTCATCATAAGGCTGCTTCAATGATCAATTTTTCGCTAGCAACACTTATAGGCCGAGCTGACAAAAACCTATGCACTAATGATAACAATATGGAATATTTTTAAGCATTCATTTGCCACCCCTTAAGAGGCCCTTCTTTTAATGGAAGTCTTATTTGCTTCAACTATTGGGCTAGACTGTTTTCTCCTTCTTGCAACTTAAGACCCGCATTCAGTTTTTCACAATCTTTCAACTCTTCTGGATGTATATGCCATTTTGAAGCAATGATAGTGTGGTAGAGATTCTTTTTTACATAATGTATTCATTGCCAAAGATTCAATTTTTTTCTATGAAATATCCACCTTGGACATGGTTTTGGTTTTATTTTGAGACATACTACTGGTTATACAGCAAAATACATACTTAGCGGATAATTTCAACGTGGTAAAATTGATATCAATGGCTCATCTACAACAGGTTTTCAATAACCTAAAGAGTTGTCAAAAATATTTAGTAACTTGAAGGCCTTGGTGAGACAAGGTCTTTCTGTGAGAGGAGCCAACAACGGTGAAAATTCAAATTTCATGGCATTTTTAAAGGCTCAAGCTGAAGATGTGACTGAACTAAAATCATGGCTGCAAAGAGGTGGTCATGAATGTCTTCAACACAATTGTCAGAATGAAATTCCTGATTTGATGGCTACTACACTATTGTCTGAAATCATAGAAGAAATAGGAGCATTTTGCCTGAGAATTCTTTTCGGAAGATTTCATTGCAAGTGAACATTTTATTGGATTGTTTTTAACCGTGAACACCAAAGCAGAAACCTTATTTGATCTGGTCATTGACATTTTTGCAAAACAAAAGTTGGCACTCTCAAAACTCAGAGGCCAATGCTACGATGGGGCTTTTAATGTTTCTGAAAAAATAACGGGATTTCAGTCATGAATTCGCAAAGTAGAGCCTCATTGTAGTGTTCATAATCTTAATCTTGTAGTACGAGATGGAATTGAGAGAGTTATAACAGCAAGAAAATTCATTGGATCTGCTAAAGGTTTGATAAACTTCATGCGAGACTTGCCGAAATGACTAGGACATTTGAAGAAACGGCATATTGGAATAGAAAAAGGAACTGATAATGATTTGTCTTCTTTTGCAGCCCATTGTCCAACAAGCTATTTATAAAGATTACAAGTTTAGTCAATTTTTAATGATGGTTTTGTATTTGTAAACATATTTATTAATTTTTAACAGATGGTTAGTGAGAATCAGATATCTTAAAAAGGTAAGAGAAAATTATCAGCTGCTAATACAATTTTTATCCGATCATTCTGTAGCCAGAGAAGTAGAAATTTCTTTCACAGCTATTCTGGGTTTTACTCTTACATGGAATTGTTTAACAATGCTGATAGAAATTTTTGATTGTGTCGAAAATTGGAATGCAGGTCTACAGAAATTCAATCTACAGTTAATTGATTCGTCTAAGAAGATTGAAGCAATCACCGATGTTTTGTACTGTGCTTGAAATTCAAAATTCGAAGAAATTTACCGGGAAAGTGAACCTGAAATACCACACATCAGCTTAAAATTTCCATCGCCTCGACCAAGGTAGAAGCAAAAATCTCTGATTTGAAACAACTCAAGATTTTTTTCATAAATCTTACATTGAAGTTTATGTCGTTAAAGAGTCAATTCTACAACACTTTCATCCACTTCTTCAAATTGTTAGAATGATTCGCTTTGGGACAGCCCACAAATTTTGAAAGAATTATAAATTTCTGTAACTATGATTTTGACCAAAAAAGATTGCTGAGTGATAGAGGCATGATTTTACAACTTTTGAGAAGGCAAGATGAGCAGGAAAAAAATTTGAAAGGGGTTGTTGATTTTTTAATAAAGTACAAATGGGCTGGAGTTTGTGCGATTTCTTTGACAACTTGTCATGATTCCTGGATTTTCCTGTTCGAATGAACGAAGTTTCGTGGTCTTATGCCGACTCACGACTTACTCAAGATCGAAAATTTTTGCAAGGTAGACTTAATAACATCTCAATATTACATGTACTTGGTACTCTCACTGACGAACTAGACATGGAAAAATTGTTGAATCGGTTCATTTCCAAACAAGCAAAGTGCAGTACAGTTTTTGCATTGCACAATTAATACTGAATAGTAAATTAAAAACTAATATTTTGTACACAATTAAAATGTATTAAATAATTTATATGAAATTTTTAAATTTATTTTGTAATTATGATTTTGTAATTCTCTTATGAATTCATTTTTATGATTATCACTATTATTATTTTAGGTAAGATAATCAGATAACATATTCATGGGACTACCCCTCCACTGCTACCTAGCTGAAATGCTGGCCCTGTCTTCAGTTTAAGTTGCAGCTAATATGGACGCAATACAAGTTCTGAACGAAATATCTGATTTTCTCAATGCAGGTAGGATGTACATCAAATGTATTGGACTAGTAGATTGTTGCGTTTGGATTAGAATATTAATCTTGTTCTTTTGTATTTGTTTTACTGTCCGCCACATTGTTGACATTTCATCAAACCTAAACTGTATGAAATGTTTCAT
The DNA here is from genome assembly GCA_031002005.1 of Vandiemenella viatica. Taxonomy (NCBI): domain Eukaryota; kingdom Metazoa; phylum Arthropoda; class Insecta; order Orthoptera; family Morabidae; genus Vandiemenella; species Vandiemenella viatica. The sequence goes on from JARYHS010009186.1 coordinate 158,077,663, forward strand.
ATAATTCAGAAAACACTGTATATTTGCCAGAATTTTGAAATTCCACATGTTTTTAATTGAAATCAATCATTATAGATTAGTGTAATTTTTAATGTAAGATGATGATGTACAACAGACTTTCTTGTTATGTAAGTCATAGCTTTCAGCATTTAAATTTGCAGTCATTTGAGCATAAACTTCAAATAAAGTCTTTTTTTTTCATGTTTTCTATGACATTAAAGAAAAGTCTATCAATTGCATCAAAGTTTTTAAAATAGCTTGCTGACATGTCTGTGGAGAAGTTTAAGTACTATAGTGGGCAGTTAAACCCATTTCGCAGTTTTTTATCACATAATACAATTGTTGCTTGAAAAAAAATTAATTCATTTTGTTACATTCTTTGGCCACATATCGAAACCTAAACCATATAAAACATTTCATATAGATCAAGAATTTTTCAATTTGGCAGCATTGTTGAATTACAATTCATGTCATTCTTGCTTTTATCTCAAATGCAATTATCAATACAGTTATGAGCATGTCATAGAGTATTGTTATTAAATGTTGATATTGGGAAATAAGTTTGTTTTCATGTGGTTTTGTACGGGATTTGGGATGGTTCCTTCAAAAGGTCATGCTTGAGTTCCACCCACAATCCCGTAATAGTGGAATAGGAGTGCAGTGGAAAAACTGCTCACTGCATAAACTTCCAACTAAGGTAATACAGTGTTAGTACTCGAGCCGAAATGAGTTGCTATTTGAGGACTGGACTGCTAAGTTCAACAAGATCTCAGAAATCATCTTAACTCGCTTGTGTTATCCATACTGCACAAATTAATTAAAGAGGGTGGTTACAAATAATCGATTGGATAGAAAATTTTCCACAAATAATAGACCAACAAACAGCATTTTGATAGAATAATGTGTTTATGAAATAATGGGTTTTCTGTGAATTCTTAAAAATAGAACCAGTTTTGTCAGTATGCAACACTGGCTGGCAGAACAAGTAGTCACCCCTAAGGCCCAGTGGGTGGTTCACTGGTCACGCAACCCTGCACCCAGATAGACGCCTGTTCAAAGACGGAAATATAGTATTACTCTCTTTCCCACTTAGCCATACAAGGTAAAAGCAGTAATATTGAAGGCAAGGTGTATGCTGTTATACTTTTAGTTGTCATGCTGCACAAATATAATACAAAATTTGCGGTATGTTTTAGCTTACTAGAAATGAAACTAAAATGCCACTAGTTCATTAACTGAAGTCTAGAAAATTAAATGTCAAAGTAATTTTCAATCATTTGACTACATATCCAATTAACTATACCATTCCTTATACCACTTATTGGTAAACTTCTGAGTACTGTGAAAAATATCTATGATGTCCATTAAAAAAAAAAAAAAAAAAAATCCATCAATTGCTAACGCAATGTAACTCCAAAGATGAAAGTAAATTTGCTGAGAAATGTTAGACCCACGTGTTTCGCTTCTGCCAAATGTTTATCCAGAGTGAGTTAAACACTGAAGAAACATGCACGCCCTCATGCTGTCGTTCTCCCAAACTGACTTAGATTTGAAACTGTATATGTATTTTGCAGGCTGTATTATAAAAAGTGTCAATTACTAAGAAAATTGCTGAAACACATCAAACAAATGTAGTAATTGACATTTAGCAATAACCTAAATGTACACACTTTGACAATAAATTTGGCCGCCGCTGAAAAATTCTATCACTCTTATTTTGCACAATCTGATGTCAATGTCATCCTAAGAAACAGTAACGCAATACTGGCTTGCCAGTATTACATTACTGTTTCCTGGGATGACATTGATGCCAGATTTTGCAAAATAAGAATGATAGAATTTTTGAGCGGTGGCCAAATTTATTGTCAAAGTGTGTACATTCACACATTGATGCTTTACCAAAAAAAGTAATGTGATAATGTTTCAACAAATATGATCTAGAGTCCTAGTTGTATATCCCGCAAACTCCAGTGCAGCTATCTGATTGCTTAGAGGGGATGTCATTGTGTAATGTTGACTCTTTCTTTCAGATACCAGTTTACTGCACATGAATTACACTCTGTAATGGTTGACTGTGGACAGTATGTTGTATTTATAGGTTTAATTAAATTTAAATTACTGAAGAGCCTTTCATCGAGTAAAAATTGTTAGGAAAATATGGCGATATAATTAGAGTAAGTGGAAATCATAGCGACCTGGTGGCACAGTGGTTAAGGCATAAGGTGTTTGATGGCAGACTCGCGCAGCCCGCTGTGAGGTTCAGCCGGCCCTTAATGTCATCATTTACTGGCAACTGGGGCCCACTCGGTTTCACACTCCTAGGTATATTCGCATGCACTCCGGTGGGCTTTGACATCAACCACCTTAGCCATTTAGTCTGTAGAAGATTTCTCATAAAAGTGTTCAGCTGTAAGTAGCTCGGCATAACAGTCATTATTAATTATAATGTAGAATAGTAGTGTGAACAATAATTAAGCTCATTTCACAGTCTTTTATCACACCATACGATTGTTGCTTTTGGAAATGATTAGCTGTCAAAACTGGTAGCTTATGTTCCAAGTTTTATAACAAAGATTGTTAATACTAAAAATGTAAAATAAATACATATCAGATAAACACTATTTTTATATATTATTATTTCTTTCCTATACGTGTAGGAGGCGAGACATATGGCAGGGGGAAAGATGTGGTCACATCCGAGCCCGCCACATGAATTCATGAATTCATGTGGCGGGCTCGGATGTGACCACATCTTTCCCCCTGCCATATGTCTCGCCTCCTACACGAGTAAGACTGAAAAGTCGAAATATTGTGTAATTCTTTTGTTTTTGTGTTTTTACGTGTTTCGCCCTCCTGCCTTCATCTGTGGTAAGTGACGGGTAACTGTTTATTTTCCCTATCCTATCTTATTTTCAGTGCCTCGCGGCAGTTTCTTTGTTTCCTTTATCCAATTATTTCTTTCCTATAGAAGATTGGACTGAGTTAATCCTACCTCCTCCAACACCACCTCAGAAGAATAGGAGAGGGTACTGGGACAAGTGTCCTGTAGGACCGACTGCTCAGATTCGGTCTTACTACAATACCTAGCTTGTGGGGCAGAATCCTGTTGATGACAACTACTGGATTCGACCGTTCGCCAACTTCACAGAATGTGCAGAGGTTGCGGGACCAAATCCACAACTATACAATATTGCAGAATATGCTGAGGTTGTGGAGCCGAACCCTGTTGTTGTTGACAATGACTGGACCGTTCTTCAACTTTATACAACATGCAGAGGTTGTGTAGCCGAATCCAATTGTTGCCGATGATGACAATGATTTAGACGCAATTTTAATTCGAAGTAGAACAATAGACGCAGGCTACAGAGGATGAGGAAGAATTTGAGGTGGAGAAATCCTGGCCAATGGATGATGACAGCAACAGCGTGGAATTTTTGGGAAAAGTCTCCGGTGTTCACCATCAGTAAGATTAACAAATCCTGTAACTTATTTACATAAAGACTATCAAGGTAAAGAGATTGCAGGAGCATTTTACCAGCAAGAATTACATTACATTAATGTTTCTAAAAATGGTGTTTTTTTTCAATATCCTTTATATAAAAATTGTAATGATACTCTTAGAGCACAGCAGCAGCCAATTTTTAACAATTCTATTATATAAAATGCTAATGTGGCGTCTGCATGCGTCGTCTATAGCTGCTACTCCTATTGGCTAGAGAACGGCCAATCATCAACCACCATATTACATTCGTACCACCATCTTGCTTTTCGTTTATTTACAGCTAGACGCAGAAATTAATATAAGGAGACGGAGATTCAATATTTACGCTATTTTATCTGTATCAGTTAGACGCAGAAATTCATGTAAGGAGAAGGGGATTCAATATTTACGCTATTTTATCTGTATCTGTTATGAGGACTAAGTTAAACCATAACCTAAGAATTTTTTTGGCAGAAGGTAAGAAGCAATGAAGTTTATTAAAAACTAGGAGAAACATACATAATGCGAAATGTATTAGTCACATAAATAACAGTTATCCGTTTTCGAAATTATAGTCCCCGTCATCTAAAGTGAAATGCATTTTTTTATTTTAAAATCCTAACAAATACTCTGATAATCTAAGGAGAGTAACGTATTCATATAACTAAAGATATCATTAAGGATGACTTATATGTTTCTCCTTATAAACTTTTCCATAATAAATTCTTACTACCATTATATATGATAGTCCTACCCTTAGTTTTTGATACATGTGTTAGCAATTAAATGAGATTTAAGATAACTTTTTATCAGATTTAAATCATCAAGGATATGACTATTTACTGTATAAACGATGTGACACTCGCAATTCAACAGCGATATTATTGCCGCAAAATAGCAGTGAGCAGTGATATTAGAAATACTGAGAGCAGGGGAAAAAAATTATGCCAGGCAATTATATGTCACAAAGTTACAATTAGTACTTTCGATTAAATTTACATATTGCTTTTTATTTATCTACGACAACCAGATGGAGAAATTAATGTAAGGAGAAGGGTTTTCATTATTTACGCTATTTTATCTGCCTCAGTTGTAAGCACCAGGTTAAACTGTAAACTAAGAATTTTTTGGCACACGATAAGAAACAATGAAGCTTATTAAAAATTCAGAGAATCGTACATACGTAATCGCGACATGTATCAGTCAAATAAATAACAGTTATTCGTTTTCGAAATTATAGTCTCCGTCCTCTAACGTAAAATGCATTTATTTATGTCAGATCCTAACCAAGTGCTCTGATAATCTAACCAGAGTAACGTATTCATATAACGAAAGGTATAATTAAGAATGATTCTTTTTCTTACAAGCTTTTTCAGAATGAATTCCTACTGCCACCATAGGTGATACCCATCTTTATTCATATGAGGGTAATAGAAGCTATGATTTTCAAACGCAATATTAGTGGAGGTTGTGGTTAAGTTTACCAGAATCGCAACTGACACATTTTGTTACAGCATAATTCACTCTGAAATGAGTTTTACAAACCAATTAAACTGCTTTCATAAGCGCCATGTTACTAAAGATATTAATTAATGCGGGTGGAAGTAGTTTCATATTTAACGTGCTGAATTGTGCCTGGACCAGGAATAAAACTGATATTACATGGATAGCAAAAGTTTTTGGGATTCCTAATCTGATTTAATTTCATTGGCTCTTTACTTCCGGCGTCATTAATTCAGTAGAAGTTACTACTATATGGCTATGCAAACGGCAAATGAAATATGTAGAACATTGCAAAATCAAGGTCATTAGCATTATGTAATATCAGTTCCGTATAATTAACCAACTGCAAAAAAAAAATGAACTGCCAGAATACTGCGTTCAAACCGTCATTTTTGACGGGCTCGAAGCTTTATATTAAGCAAACTTACAGTATGATTTTTTTGTCTATGATAATCCTAGAGCATATCACTCAACAAATTTATAGTCTTTGATTTTTACAGTGTTTTTCAGGCTACGTTCAGCTTTGATTTTCTGCACATTTATTTTAAGGACTCGATACAAACCAATAGTGCACTGCATGTAAGTTCCTCTATGTATGGGATTTATACAACGCGCACAAAAAAGTTTTTCTGTGTGCAGCACATATTTACACCATCCTATTCACAATTTTGCAGCATCCTAAGCAGTGCACTAGACATATATACACAAGGTTAAATGGTATATTTCATCTTCACTCATACACTATTCAAAAAACATTCACACATTATTTACAGACTCGGGTACATACTTGTGCCCCCACAGTAGCATCTCTATCCCGTCGTGGAAAATATACCGCTTATTGTCTGTCCTAGACAGGCCCAGTTTGGATATTTGTACAGTATTAACAGTGTGGAGGGAGGAGCCTATTCTTCGCTGCAAATGGAATTTTGGTGTTGATCCATCGAGACAATTTACATAGTCTTCCATCTGCAGCTTACATGTGACGGAGTAAATCAAGCCTGTAGCCTGTCTAGAGGTTTGACCTTACTCCAGCCAGAATGTATACATCTTCGATCGCAACCCAGCAAACTCCACAATAGGGTTGCTATTTGCCTCATCCTTCATAACACTGACAACCTTTTCACAATGTGACTCTATCCCAAAACAATTGTCGGTGCTATAACCAGATGTTTCAAACTCGTCCTTGTTGTGGAGCATCACTTCATATGGATCATGGTTCTTATTTAAATGAAGCATTTTTGGGTTTCCAAAGCAAGGAATGGCAAATTCATAATGAAATCGATGCATCCTCACTTTGGAAAGATGAAGAATACACATTCTGACATATGCAGTTTTGTTATAGAGGATCTGCATTTTCGCCATCTTCAGGGATACAACGTCTTCATGAAAAATGGTCGTGAGTTTGAATCATGGTGAAGCACCACAGAGACCCGCCCAGCCTGTACACAATTTCATGTCGCGGTGTATGAGTATCCTCCATAGTGTTGCCGAAAATGGAATTGTTCATCAATATATAGAAATCTGTATTAGATTGTCGGTGAGAATCCGTGTTGACAGAGATATAGTCTTTCGACCACAATGACTGATTGAAAGAAATCACTGCATGTATTTTGCTCACTTGAAACCCCAAATCTACACATTGCTGAAGGACATGGCCAGCCATACATGTTGTTCACATGATAAAATTGTCTGGCGCCTCGCAGTTTACTCCGATATGTACTTATTTGCCTTGGCGTACCTTTGGGCACACTGGAAAATACTTCTGCATTCGATATCTGTTAGAAGTACCAGTTCGATACATAAGCTCCTTAATATGGCCTGGGGATGTAAAGTAGAGGGCAGGGTGTATTTCCCCAAACATACACCCCTAAATTTTTCAAACAGATCTGCAAGTAACTGCAAAACTGTGTCCATGTACAGACTTGCATATTCGCCCAAACTCTTGATTCGGAAAGTCTGCCACACTTGTCACATACTCGTGATCGGCATCTCAAATTTCAGACTCCGATGATGAACTGTAAAAATTTAGATTTTGGAGGAAGTGTGGCCTCGTCAAGCTTCTCCCATGAATCCATATATTCGTAGGGGAAGACCCTTTTACGCTCAACTAATTGAAACTTCTCGGTCAGCAAAATGAGCATCAGTAATGTTCATGTTGCCATCCTCAAGTGTTCCAACCAGTTTATCTAATGGGACTTGCATAAAACAGCAAGAGTGTAGAAACCTTAACGTATTTAAAGTGCGTTTAACCTTTTTTGAAAAAGAAATGAAGCATTCAGTGTTTGTGGGAAGTACTTCCATCCCATTGCCATCGAGGTCAGATAGTGGCATAACTATAAAACGTGTGTCATCCCCAGAAAGATTATGAAAGAAAATGGGTATGTACTTTTTAGTCTTAAACTGCAAATTGCAGTTATTGTGTGCCCCCTTAAATTTACCTGTGAGATGACAATGATCGTGGATCTTAACAGTCCCCGGTTCAATGTCTTTCTCACAGATGTAGCTTCAGCAAAATTTTGCTTCTTCCTCATCTGTCATTACAAGGGGAATACACTCCTTGTAAATTTTATCAACATCCTCGGCAAGCTGTACAAGTTATTCCACAAGCCATTTCTCGAGGTTCGCACCCAAGAAGGAGTACAATATCTGCATTAACGCATAAACAATGATGGGCATACATTGCTTGTGCGCAAAATCCTTAAACTTTAAGGTTTTATCGTCATCGCCGGGCATATCTACTCTAAGTGGAACCACCCTTGCACAATCGATTTCATGACGGAACAGTAGATCTTGGTGACTGAAATGCTGCAGACATCCGTCACAAATAAATGTAGCTCATTTCTGGTTACCCAATGAAGATTCAATTAGCCATGACAAGTTGTAAATCCAACAGTAATGGAATTTCCTACTGCCATCAGTATACGGTAACATATTGATATGGTTGTCGCATTTGTAAACGTAAGGGTGCGGTAACTTCATTCCTACCATTAATAAGATCCAGACTGAAAATGTTTACTAAAATGCCTGGATTTTGCCTCTTGAATTTGGAAATACCTGAGAAATCAAAATCATGCTTTGTGAATGCATGGGCGTATCCAGCGAGGGGCAGGAGGGGGGGCTGCTGCCCCCCCCCCTAAAAAAATCAATTTAAATCCATTGGCATAACCAGGGGGGGGGGGGGGGAGAGAAAGCGTAGGTATAGCAGCAGTAGTAATGAAAGTGACACTGTATGAAACATGTTCACAGATATTTCTTACTTTCAATGGAGAATATTAACGTGTATTTCGAATTTTAAAGACTTGGAAATTATTTTCGCTCTCTCTTCAAAAATTATTGCTTCGGACTTTCAGTTAGCAAGTCTCTGGAATTTTATACCCAATCTATGGAAGTTTCAGAGGCCATCTGCGGGTATTCACAGCCAAGAGGATGGCAGCACTGTGCAATACACAAGACAGTTTGAGTCTTTTGTCACTTGTAGTGTGTAATATAGGTGCATTGAGTAATAAGTTCTAAATAAGAGAAGTGTGGAACGATTTTGAGAGAAGTTGAGTGTGCTGTAAATTAATTGCAATACCAGTTTGTGTTTTTCTTTAGCAGCCATCAACGGAGGACTGTTAGTTAATAGTTGTTAACAATCATCATATTGATTGTTGTATTTTGATAGGTAATAATACAAACATTGAGAACCAGCTGAGTTGGATTTATTGCCAGCGTCAAATGGATATCAGACATTTTTTTCAAAAAGGTGAGGGATAATTTTGCAATAAAATGCCCTTACACACAAGAGCTTTCAATTTCAGTTACTGTCAAACACACCAACTTTGTCCCTTTTTTCCCGTAATTTTGATTTATTTTCAATTTTTTATGAAGATTTAAATATAATCTTCTGTTTGCTAAAATTATATGATCGTCTGAATGCAGTTGGTGGTACAGTGTATTAAAAGTAAAATAAATTTGATCCATTTTTTGGCGGGCAAAGTTATCCACACTTCTCACTGACATGGGAATAATTTTGCATTCTAGAGACGCGTTCGTGGAAATTCTGAAATCAAAAAAATTAAACAACATTATTGGTAGGGACGAAACGAGTTTAACAAACAGATGAACATTATAATTTACTTTTGTCTTTAGTAGTAAAGTATCATATATAGGTTCATCTGTGAAAGATTATCAAATGTGACAAACGCCTCTTAACTTGGTTTTTGATGGCGGGGACCCGGGGGAAGTGGATATTAATGGTACTGACTGAACTTAATTTGATTACTTGGCACGTCCTTATTAGTTTTGTGTTATATACTGAAACTGTGATTAAAAGGCAGTTCTATCATTATCAACCTAATAATTAATTCACCCATCACTTCATGCTTTCCGTTTCACACAATCCCTTTCTCTCACCCAGCTGGTTCAACAGTATATTCACATGGCGTATCAACATTCCTCTCAACTTGTCTCACTCCACAAAATCCTCTGCCTTTCATTCCCTCACCTCATTCATCATATGCAACAAATCCTGTCAGAGTGCAGACAATTGCAGGCCCATCATGCACAAAAACATCTTCAAAAGCTTTCAGCTCTTATTAGGAGCTATTTATCTCTAGGCCTGTCCCTCCCCTATCAACATTCCACTGCTGTAAATCACACACCAACTCCACCCCTAGTTGCGAAGACTCCATGCTTGGCTCACCTCCTCAATCTACCCCATCCAATCCCTTTACCACCTGCTCCTCCAGTTAAACCTAAACAGTCAGTGATTAATCTCTCCTCCACCCCCCTGACTGAACCTCAAATATCGGTCTTGGACTCACTTTTTCTCCGACCCCCAGGTTCGACCATGCTGCTTTGGTCCGGGACTCATTGGCATTCTGCCGCTCTCTTCTCTGGCAGTACCATTTTACCATCACAGGAGAACACACCAGTCGACAGAGCGAGATTGAGCCCAGTCTACAACAGTTTAAACCTGCATCTTCTCTGGATCCTCCCTGGCTCCCACAAAACCATCCCCTTATTCTATTCCAGGAATTCCTCACATCCTCTCTTTCCTCACCTTCTTTCCTAAACTCCATCCCACACTCTAAAAACCTCAGCAATATGGAAACTCGAGCTGTGAGAGAACTGTCCAAAAACCAGAACATCATCATCCTCCCTGCCGACAAAGGCTCAACCACAGTAGTGATGGACCACAATGACTATGTGGCTGAGGCCCTAAGGCAACTGTTGGACACTAACACCTACCTTCCACAAGCTACAGATCCCACTACCTCCATATGCCAGGAAATAAAAAATCTTCTTGACCTACAAGGCCCCCTGCAAGGCCTCTCTCCTCAGTCCATCTCCCTCCTGACTCCCCAGAATCCCCGCACTCCCACACTGTATCTTCTTCCTAAGATCCATAAGACTGGTAATCCTGGGCGACCTATAGTTGCGGCATATGGATCGCCCACTGAAAGGATTTCAGCTTTTGTGGATCAACATCTCCAACCCTTTGTCCAAAATCTTCCCTCCTAAGTGAAAGACACTCCACATTTCCTTGAACGCCTATCCACAATCCACACACCTCTACCTCCAGACTCCTTTCTGGTCTCAATTGATGTAACTTCCCTTTATACCAACATTCCACATAGTCAGGGCCTCAGTGCCCTAGAATACTACCTAGACCTACGACCACCACATAGCCTGCCTTGTACATATTCATTTCAACCTTGGCCCATATAGTTCTCTCCAAAAATTTCTTTACCTTTAATTCTGTAGTATATCACCAAATCCGCAGTACCACCATGGGCACCCGCATGGCCCCATCCTATGCCAACTTATTCCTTGGTCGTCAGGAGGAACGTTTCCTGAACAACACTCCCTTTAAACCCACTGTGTGGTTCACATACATAGATGACATATTTATGATCTGGACCCACAGCGAAAACCACCTCCTTGAATTCCTCCACTCCCCTTAACAATAGCAACAATTCCATCAATTTCACCTGGACTTACTCCCGCTCACACATCACATTCCTCGATATTGACATCATGCTCAGGCACGGTGTCCTTCATACCGCAGTCCACATCAAACCCACTAATTTACAGCAGTATCTACACTTTGATAGCTGCCATCCATTCCATACCAAACGTCCCTCCCACACAGCCTTGCCATCCGTGGAAGTCACATTTGCTCTGACGCTCATTCTCTCCATCAATACTCACAAAACCTATCCCAAGCCCTTATTTCCCGTTGTTACCCCAGGGATCTTGTACATAAACAGATCTCCTGCGCGATCAACCACCCTCCACGTAACCACTCTCACTTGTCTCCTACAAAAACCAACCATAGCCCTGCCTTTGTCACTCAGGTCTCTCCTGGCCTCGAGTCCATCAACCATATCTTGCGACAGGGGTATGACTTCCTTCGCTCATTTCCGGAAATGCGTACTCTCCTACCCAAAATTCTACCCCAATGTCCCTCGTGCATGTTTTAGCAGAACCACCCAATCTTAAGAACATCTTAGTCCACAAATACCCTCCGTTAGGACTCTCCAAAAGCACCATATGGATCTTATCCTTGTAATAGACCCACCGCTGTAAAACCTGCAGCATGCTTCCACCCACACTACATATTCCAATCCCACCACAGGAGAAACTTTCCCCATTATTGGACATGCCACCTGTTCAACCACTCATCTTATATACCAACTAACTTGCCGCTATTGCACCAGTTCTTACATAGGCCCTCACCACACAACTCTCTGTTAGAATGAATGGCCACAGACAAACAGTCCACACTCGCAACCTGTACCTTCAGTACCAGAACATGCCAATAGCCATGATTTCCAACAACCTCACACGACCTATTTTACTGTGAGAGCAGTCAGAGTTTTTCCCTGACAGCACCACTGCAGCAGAACTCCGGAGATGGGAACTAGCGTACCAGAATATCCTGGATACGAGACACCCATCTGGACTTAACCACCGTTTTAAAATCCAATTAACCCATCACTACGTTTTTTTTTTTCCGCCATGTTTATACCGTACCATTACTACATTTTACCATCGCCTGCCAATATATTATCTCAGACATTGCATACCGATATCGATAGTCTACTCCTTAGCCGTTCCCCTCCCCCCCTCCACCACTACACGGTTAGTCACTAGGTAACGTTCATTGTGCACACACGTTCCGAGCCTAATGGCCCGTTTTTCTATTTGTGAGCAAGGCAGATGCCGAAATATTGTGTGTTGTTTGTCAGCATTAGTGTTCTCTCATCGCATCCGTCCACTTTGGTATGTGGTGGTTAATTTCCCTTTCTTTTCTCATTGATAATTAATTCTTTTAGACTCGACGAAACAAATCGAAAATAAGGAATAAATTCTTTTGATATCTCACTTGGTTTTCGAGATTCGTGTTAAAAATCAGTTTTAGGCATAGTTCCTTGTGCTTTTGGTGATGTTTCTTGTGGTCCAGGCCACATTTTTCGACCTAACAACAACAACTACTAGGAAGGACAGTGCATTTCCACTGTGAAAATATAATAGGTTTGGTGAATTTTTTTTCTCTGGTCCAGGCCGGATTTCTTCATATTTGAGATACAATAACTCAAAAACTGAGCAAGATATCAAAGAAAAAAAATATATATATTAGCAGAGTACCGGGAGTTACCCGGTGTAATTGTCATCAATTTACCTGTGCAATATTTCAGATGTAAACCATACTTACCAAGTTTGATTAATTTGACGTCATGCATTTCCAGAAATAAACTAAACATTGGTATACCCGAACAATAGCCAGAGGCCAGAATGGAGTGAATTGGATGCTGTTGTACAGAATATCAGTTTACATTTTGGGTCAGGCCTCATTTCAACCTAACCACGTCAATTTTGAGATACAATATCTCAAGAACTAAGTGAGATATCAAAAAATGTTATTCTTTTAATTTGTCTTGTCGAGTTACATAAAAATCCATCATCAAATTGCGGCGCCTTGATTATCGGAGAATCCCCAATTAAAATACTCCAAAATATGACCGAGCGGTGGGTGAGCGGTTAACGCTCATGCCTCTAATTCTGGAGGTCGCCGGTTCGAATCCTTGTCCAGACATCCAGATTTGGATTTTCCATGGTTTCCCCAAATCACTCAGGTGATTGCCGGGATGCTCCCTTCAAAAGGCCATGGCCGACTTTTACCCATTCCTTGTCCCCAATCCCATCCTGCTTCTAATTACCTTGACGTCAACGAAGCGTGATTTCTCAAGTAAAAAAATAAATTAAAAAATCCAAAATATATTTATCATAATACTCTGTTTCACCATGAAGAACAATTCACAAAAATTATACAGTAGTAATTTGCTCAAAAAAGCATCAAATATAACAAGTTTTCAATTTACTGAGATAAGTTATTTTGCATTCCAGTTATTAATGTAGTCATGCATCCATAGTACTTTCCCTACATTAACTATTTCCTTACAAATTGTTTTACGGAAAAAGATACCTTGGCTAAAGAACTTTGCATATTTGACGCTACCTATATAAATCTCACTTTAATAACAAACTTTCGTTTCAATATCTGAATAAATGAAGTGAATTTTGTTTCAATATTTTCAGGGACTACTGTCCAAAAGAGAAAAAATGGCCGAGACAGTAGCAGTGGAAGCGATAACCGTGACGAAAGTGACGAGGCCGTAGCAACACTGTCGAATTTTCCAGCACCAGTAGCACTCTCTGTGGACAAAGCTGCCTCTGTTGACCCTAATCCAAGATATGAACTAGCTTGTGCAGGCAATCCAGAAACTGAAGCTAATGGTGACTACCATGAAAATGATGTGGGTCGTTATGTTGGGTTAGCTTCCCAGTTATCAGTGGAAAAAAAGAAAGAGTTGTTACAAAATCCCTGGGTTCCGCCAAGGAATTATGATTTTGAAATTGATGCTAGCCATTTGCAAAGAAAATTCAATCATGCTTGGTTAGATCAATATGTACCGTGGTTAGTATATTCGAAGCAACTGAAAGGGGCTCTTTGCATGCACTGTGTGTTGTTCCCCTCTGGTACTTTTAAAGGAGTTTTGGGATCATTAATGATCAGGCCATTCACAAAATTCAAGAATATGCATGAAGACTGCCGAAAACATGTGACGACCAACTTCCACCAAACTGCCACAGCTTCTGCAAAGACTTTTCTTGAAAATGTACCAGTGGACTTTCAGTTGCAAGGGTTTCACCAAAAAACAATCCACGAAAACAAGCAAATATTGTCATCTATTATTTCGTGTATTCTATTTTGTGGCACACATGATTTGCCTCTGAGGGGAAAAGAAAATGATGGAGTTTTCTTTGATTTGTTGAATTTACGAATCGACTCTGGGGATGAAAAATTGAAGACTCATCTCAATAATTTTGTAACAGTAATGCAGTTTATACATCGTCGATAATACAAAACCAACTGATATCTTTATGTGGTGAAGTTATTAGGGAGAATATAATAAGTGATGTGAAAAAAACTATAGCTTACTCAGTCTTAGCTGACGAAACATCAGACATTGCTCGGAAAGAACAATTATCGCTTGGACTGAGATTCTATGATGAAAGCAAAGAAAAAATCCAAGAATTTGTTAGGTTTTATGGAGATAAAAGCACAAGATGCATCATCAATTGCAGAAGCAGTTCACAGTTTTTTGGTCAGTTACAATCTTCAACCAGAATATTGCGTTGCATTGGGCTTCGATGGCTGCTCGACAATGGCAGGCAAAGACTGGTGTACAAGCGATTTTGAGGAATAAATATTGTCGGGCATTATATTTTCACTGCTCAAGCCACAAACTCAATCTTGTGGTGAACGACGCAAATGCAGTACCAGAAATTAGAAATACTATTGGCACTGTAAAGGATAAATAAAATTCTTCAGATAGTCTACTTCTCGCAGAATTATGCTCCTAATCTATCACTAATGTAAATATAAATCTATTCAAAAATTTTCTAAAAATTTCCCAGAGCTTGTGAAAGCATTAGAAAAATTATCCCTTGAGGGAAATTACGCCACAAGAAAATCTGCATACCAGTTGCATTCTGCGATTACGAAACCAGTGTTCATCGTTGCCTTCATTAGTATAGCAAAGTATTCAGCAGTGTTGGAACCAGTAGTTAATGCCTTACAAACAAAGAACATGGATTTAATCGCGGTTGGAGAACACATTAAAGGGGTCATTGATGTATTTGAAAATGACCGTAAGGATGCAAATCGAATCACCAAGGAATTACTTAAAGAAGCAGAAGATATCACAATGGGATTGGAAATTGAAATTTTTGTTCCACGTCTTGCTCATAGGCAAAATAACAGGAGCAATCCACCCTCAGACAATACTGGCGACATGCACTAATTATACCATATTTGGATTCTCTTACGTCATCATTAAATACCAGATTCTCCCAAGAAGATACCCCAGTATTTGTGCTATCAAGATTACATTCTTTATTCATGACCAAATGAGTGTAGCAGGTTTACACAAGAACGCAGAATTGTTCAAAAAATTTTATGACTTGGATGATATCACTGGAGAACTGGACATTTGGTACAATTTGTGGATAAAGACTAAATTACCCGAAGACAAATTAAGGAATATAGAAGTCGTGGACCTGTTTGAAGAAACTAATAATTTTTTTTTCCAGCCATGAAGAAAGCATTCACAATTCTGAGCACTATTCCATGCACTACAGCGACAGTAGAACGATCCTTCTGTATGCTTCGACGAGTGAAGAACTGGCTCAGCAGCACTATGGGAGAAGAAAGACTGACCGCATTATGTAGGATGAGTGTGCATAGGAATTTCGTAAGAGAGCACGGTAAGACACTGACAAAAAAAGTAATTGAAAAATTTTCTGAAAATCCAAGACGATTAATGTTTAAATAAGAAACTATAACTAAATTAACTAAATAGTAGGTCCTCAGATAATTATGTTAATCAATAAAAAAAAATTTGTTTCCTAAACAGGATTGAGTTTCATTTTGTAAGAAATCGTGAAGTTCCAGTCCCCCAACCCACTTCCTCGGAACCATTACGAGCTGCCCCCCCCCCCCCCCCCCAGCTCTGATCGTGGATACGCCTTTGTGCGAATGCCTCCCTATAAGTAATCATTAGGTCTGCGTTTTATGCACCTATACTTGAACTGCAAGAGAGTCCATAGAAAACAAAACTCGTTATTGTTACGCACGTTGACCACAGCCCGTTTTCTTTGGATATCAAGTGGCAGAGCAACATGGGAAGCGACTTGATAGTAAGGTTGAAAATTAGCAATATTAATGTCGAAGGAAATGAATCTCTTGAGGTTTTTCCAGAATCTCTCTCCTGAAACTCTTCCAATTTAGTCCTGAGCTCTGACTTCACATAGATCTAATACCAATCAGGCAGATGAATGCTGGTCATGACTTTGCGCATTTTAGTTAGAAAATATAAATTTGCGGATATGGAATTTAAACTCTTCTGAACCTTTACAGCTGGGGTGGACTGGTTACTAATGATTTCGCGGATTTTATTTGCCAAAAGATCATAACATTTAATTTAATTGCAATGGAGCACACAGTCCGGTGGCAATTTCCCTACATACCCAACTTCCCCCTCTCCTGCACCCACCTGCATTTGCCCTCTACAAATTTTAACTTTAAATTCTTTTAACATTTCGGTAAGTTATTCATCATTCCCTTCGGTAACTCATTCCAATCCCTAACACCCTTACCTAAAAAAGAAAATCTTCCCACACCCTTGTGCCTGAAATCAAGTGCCAGCTTGTGGTCATGGTCATCTTTTCCCCTCCATGAACTACTTTTCATACCTACTGCAATATCTTTCCACGACTCATCGCCAGTATACGCCCTGTATACTCCAATGACCTTCCTCATCCTCCTCCTATCTTGCAATGAATCCCATTCCAACTCCTTTATCATATCTGTCACTGATTGCATTCTGCGATAATTTCCAGAAACAAATCTAGCAGCCCTTCTTTGCATCAATGAAGTTAAGTGGTAAGCACTGCCTGGCTTCAAGGATTAAGTGCGTTGCGTCTGGAAACTCACCCTCCATTGCTGCATTTGATGCTATTGGATTTGCCTGCTGCTACCTGTTTGGACCTGTCACAACTGAGCCTTGCCTGCTAAGACCATGTGTTGGACTTTGTCTAACGGCTGAGTCCGGGAATTCCCACAGTCTCCACATGGGCGGAGCAGGTCCGGACATTTATGCCAGCAGGAGGCCCTGAAACTATAGAGACCAAAGAGAATAAAACTGATATCTAGTTATATGGAATATATGAATATAAAAGAGTTAGGCTTACCATTCAGTTGCATGGGCTGAATCCTTCCCCTTTTACTGGGTACATCAAGATCCTCATACTCTGTTAAATATATAAATTTGTTAATTCAAAAATTTTGAAGCATACTGTACTCACTTTCAAATAATTATTGTTCCCTATAATAGACACCAGCACTAGTAAACCCTCACACTCTGATAATCTATAAAAAAGATGGCATAGGTTAAAACATTATATGGATTTGTTTAAAAAAATAATGTACTCACAATCAAATAATTCTTCACTGGCCAAGTAAATCTATATATAAAAAAGGAAACATTATTTAAAACCTTACACAAATTTGTTAAATGTAAACATTTATGTACCACATTTACTCACATGAATCTGCGTTAAAACTCACAAGCTCTGGTCCTGGAGATAGCAAACACATGGGTGGAGCAGTTCCGGACATGTCGGTGATGTGTTCGTACATGTCTGCAGACAGTTGTAAAACGATAGAAACCAATGATAATAAAGTTGACATCTAATTACATGGAATGTATGAATATATAAAAAAGTGAAACATTTTAGTTTCTTGGCTTGAATCCTCCTTCTTTTACTGGATACATGAAGTTTCTCATAGTCTGGTAAATCTATATATATAAGAAAGATAACACAGGTTAAAATGTTGCATACATTTGTTAAATGAAATTTTTTTTAGGCATACTGTACTCACTATCAAATAGTTCTTGTTCCCAGTCACCGGCACTAGCACTTGGTAAAGCATCATACTCCACTAAATGTATAAAAAGACGGTATAGGTTAAAACATTATATCGGCTTGTTAAATAAAAGATTTATAAGGCATTCTGTTCTCACAAGCAAATATTTCTTGTTCCAAGTCAGCACTGGGTAAACCATCATGACCCGCAAGCTCTGATCCTGCAGATGGTAAACACATGGGTAGAACAAGACCGGACATGCTGACGACGGGTTGGTCCATGCCTGCAGAAGGCCCTAAAGCAATAGAAACCAATGAGAATATAGCTGGTATCTAGTTACATGGAATGTATGAATATAATACTTACCATTCAGTTGCATGGGTACGTCGCAGGTACTGGTAGTGGGTAGAACCTCAAACTCCAGTCCTTGAGATGGTATATCTGTTAAATTGAAAAAAGTCTATAGATAGTATCGTTTAATTCTAAACAAATAATTGATTAGTAAAAAAAACTCTCTGTCAAACTTATCAAATAATTTCCAATTCCATTTGTTGGAACTTAAAACCAACTGACTTCCATCGGTACTTGCTCCTTCAGATGGTAAATATATACGAAAGATAACATAGGTTAAAACACTACACGAAATTGTTAAATAATTTTTTTAAGCATACTGTTCGCACAATGAAATAATTTTTCACAGAGTAAATCCTCATGCTCCGGAAAATCTATATAAAAAAAGATAGTATAATATAAAACAATACATGAATTTGTTAAATAAAAAATTCTGAATATTATCAGTAACTGAAATATTATGAAAAACATAATTACCCTGTTTAAACTGCTCTCGCCGAAATATCGTGTGACAACGCACTCTTGATTCGGCTAGTCACCCGAGGGCAGTTTATACATTCTCAACGCCGAGAAAGACTTCATTCTTATATAATTACCCTGTTGATTCATGTCATCAAACGAAAGCAAATCTTCAATTCTTTGTGAAGACATTGTCTCTGTGCAAGTTCAGATACAATTGGTTAAGTTGGGAAATTGCCACCGGAGCCTGTGCTCCATTGCAATTAAATTAAATTAAAGTTGCTGTTGAGACCGCTTCTTTTATACTGCTGTGCGTGCGGCCATGTCGGGTGGAGGAGGCTAGGCAGGCGGCCCGCCAGCCGAGTGACCTTGACGGGCGTCCGGTGGTGTGGGTGAGGGCAGAACAGCAATATAAGTAAACAACAAGTATTAAATATGTATCTGACAGGACAATCTCGACTCAATGGCAGCAACCATTAATTTATGGGCCGTTTAGTATCCGGCTGACAGGTAATAGTTCACTTAAGCGGCGGCTTCTTTCTAGTTCGTAATCCCTATCACCCCTACTTAACCAGGACCAGAAGGACAACTAAAACCTTTTGCAAGATGGTAAGGCAGGAGAAGCGGCATTGAGCGTTATTTTATAACAACGCTGTTTCGTTAAGCAACTACGAAAAAGTGGTTTTCTAGAACCGTCCGCTCAACCCGTCATTTTTGACAGACCTAGCGACTAGGCAAAATATTAGATCAATGTAAGATATAAAATACAATTTTTCCCATAAAAAGGAATTTAACTAAGAGATAGTTGTTTGTATCGATGCTAATGCAAAGATTAATGTAGCAAAAGGCAAACCAGCCTAGAGAAGGCGGGAAAAAAACAATTTCTGTGATGAACAAAATAAAACTGAACTCCTTTGCTTCCAATGCTTCTTTTCAGTGAAATACCAGAGGTCAGCTGTCTTGCTTCAACTCTCAGGTGACGATGTTGGCCACTTCTTCAGTCGTCGATGACTTATAAATCAGTCCAGTTCATTCACCTCTACCGAGATAGGGAGTTCACGCACCTCCGACATGGATGACCAATTGTTATTCGCTCTCGCAGACACCTCTTCTTGGTTGTGTATTTTACGTTTGCTTCTCTTTTCCCGATAACAGTGTTCACCGTAGTTAAACTTCTGTTACCGCAAGTCCATTTCACATGTTGCCATGTGAAGTTATGTCTTCTTGGTGGTATAACTGGGCATAACTAATTGTGTACTTGCATTATATCTTTTGTTATATCCTTGAGCCTGTACCATCGAGCTCTTTAGCTCATATAAATATCCATTTGCCACATTAACCCTCTCAACTCATAATTGGCTGCTTCATTCGGTAACTGCTCCATGAGCGAACGCAGCCTTTTTACCCTGCCTGACGACTCGTTACTACCGTGGCTCGTGGTTTAAAGAATGTTCACAATGGCCATCCCGTCACGTCAAATGTGTTTAGCCGAATCAACAAGAAAATCCTTTATGCGAACTTTTGTTCGTTTACACTGGTAGCATTCTGATCAAGTCCGATTTTAACCAGTGCCGTCAAGTGGAGCGGGGGACCAAACCAATCTTGATTTTGAAACGTCTACACAGTATTATTGTTATCCATGTGACGCATGGTGCCTTTGTGACTTTCGTTCGTACTTTTGACGTGAATAAGCATTCCAATTTCGGTACTGGGAGGCATTGCGTAATTACGAGCGACATTAAAATCATCCAGTTTGAAAAGCTCAGAACTCAAAGACTATGAGTAACAAAGCTTTAAGCAGAGAAAGCTTCAAAGGGTGACGTATATTATTTGGCGTCTGTTCTGCCCCCTGCAGGAAGCGGAGAAGGTACTTGATTGGTGGTGCAACGAAACAATGACTCAGTAAGTCCTTTGAGACCGTGTCCCGCACTTTTGTCGCGTGAACTGAGACAAAATAGTGTCATTTTGTATGACATACACGGCAGTGGACAATTTAAGACTATTTCAAGATCGATAAGTTCAATAAGTTGTGGTCATTTGAAAATGAAAAATATTAAAATACATTTTAAGAAAGAGGAAGCAGATACAATGGAACGGAGGTAGAACTGAAGCAAACCTCCTTGGAGTAGCGAAGTGTTGACTACCGACTGAGGAAGAAAGCTGAGCGAAGGAAAGCCATGGCAGCCATGGCAGCCTAGACCTCGACGAGACCCATCGACGTGGTGGAGGGACAAAGGAGTTGTCTCCGTTGGACGTGGGTTGCCTAGAGCAGCGGCCCTCAAACTTTTTTGGTGGCTGGACCCTTTTAACAACTAAATATTTTACGGAGCCATAAAGTAAGAAAAAATAAGATTTTACGTTTGTTCGTTAATGAAGAACCAATTTTAGATTTGGCGGCATCATCTTGCATGTCTATGTGATATATTGGCTAGAAACTATAGTTTGGTGCTTTTCTTTTTATTCCTGATACTGCTCCTGCATTCCTGCCGCCGTATGGGGGGCGTCGAAAATGCTGCGACAGATCGCCTGCGCAAAAAATAAATTCTATAATAACCCAGTTTGTTGTTCACATATTATTTTAACACACTAATCATCTAGAAGAGTATATAAACGCAAGAGCTTCAGGTTTAAGCATAGTCAAATGTCGTCATAGAGTCAACTCGAGTTGCAACTCCAGTCAGCTCGAGTTACTTGGATCAAGAAAATCACAACTTGCACCATCCCGTACCTGTTTCCTTCCTTTTGAGCTGTAATCTTGGCGTTCATTCGAATGCGGATGCATGTACATGGGGCGAGAGTCAACCTGCTTATGTATTTCTACTATGTTAGACCTCAGGTGATTACATTTAACGCTGGTATCGTAAATATTTACAAAGCATCAATGCCTGACCTAGGTGAGGGGGACAGAGGGGCCAACTGGGGAACTTGCCCCGGGCTGCAACTGTAATGGGGAGGCAAAATCGTGTTTATAGAGATGAAAATGACACATTCGTGTGCCGACGACCTTTTGTAGCTCTACTGCTGACCCGAGCGACAATTTCAGGGTTTTGCCTCGGTTCCTAGATCCGTCACTGCAAAGCATAACGTGTCTTTTATACACAAGACATGTCGCTACCTGCAATAAAACCTACCTGACGCACAAAACTTAAAGAAAATAGCAAGGAAAAACTGAAAACGCTTCAAAATTGTTTTTAGAGAAGTCATCGCCATCGTCAGAAATAGTTCAACACAAGAAAACTTATTTAATAGAAGTATTTCGGGCGAAGCTCATGATGATGAAGAGCAGCATACACGAGAAGATTTAACCATAGCTGGAATGTTGTATGCAGTTCAAAATATTTTAAAGATTTTCAAAGAGTAATGCCCACTGGAGAAACTTATGAGATAATATTACTCTGAGGATAAAGTATTGTTTTTGCTGTTGTTTATTCTAAAAAAAAAAAGTTCCACTCTTATTTTGGATTTGATGAATGGAGACACTTTAATTTAATTGCGATGAAACACACGTTCGGATGACAATTCCCTCAATCATCTATTCACCCTTTTTTTTATTTTATCAGTGTGTCTCAAAACTTCATCAAATCACACCATGCACATTTGAGTAGAAACGTCAATTCGATAAAGAACTTCAGTGAAATAGATAAGCATTTTAAGACGATATCCTCGAACTAATGATGTCTAGTATTTATTATGTGAAGCAATAATTTGTCATTCAGAGGAAGAGCTGGATCTGAAACACTATATAATTATAATAATGATAACTTCTGGGTATAGTACATCTACAAGGAAAATTTTAACATGGAGAATCTCTTAACAAGACCAGTGACTATTATTTTGACAAAACGTGTTAATCAGGTTCGCAATAAAATTTTGACTATGGTAAAGTCATCTAAATTCTTCTCCATCATACTGGATTGCACTTTGTAGTCAGTCACGTTGGATATTTCTCTTTAACGTTGCGTTTTGTTGACACTAATAAAGATGAAGTGCGTGAGTGTTTCGTTTCTTAGGGAGCATCCATTATTTACGTGAGGTGAAATAGGGGGGTGGGGGTCGACGGAAATCTCATGTCATCCTTTTAATTTTTTGAGGAACAGTAAAGCGAAAACAAAGAAAAGGTCTACAAACGACGCCGATACCGACTACAGGAGAGCTAAAAAAAACTCTAGAAAAAACTACGAGGTTGGGACAGCAGGGGGTACCTTAAGATCTCACGTCGTCGTCATAGGGGGGAGGGGATCCGGAATTTAGGAAAAACACCTCACGTAATTAATGGACGCCCCCTTAAAAGTCGGCAGGTGCCACTGGGAGCTGGACTCACTGGCCTCTTGATTTATGATATTGGCAAAAGTTCGATGAGGATATGAATGAATGTCTGAATGTCGAGGCCAAGGATATGACAATGGATCCAATATCGTAGGAAGAAACAAGTGTCTAAAGCATAATTCTGAGCCAATATCATTATACAGTTGAGCAGTCGCTGAGGACAGTAGACTATTTTCGTGTTGTATTTTATATTTAGTGGTGTGTGGATTTAGTTAGTGTAATCTTTGAGTGTTTACTTTTGTAGTAAGTTACAGTTGAACAGTCGCTGAGGAGAGTAGACTATTTTCGTATTGTATTTCTCTCTAGTGTTGTGAGGATTAAGTTATTGTAATATTTGGGTGTTTACTTTTGTAGTAAGTAGAGGTTAGTTACAGTTGAGCAGTCGCTGAGGACAGTAGACTATTTTCGTGTTGTATTTTATCTTTAGTGGTGTGTGGATTTAGTTAGTGTAATCTTTGAGTGTTTACTTTTGTAGTAAGTAGAGGTTAGTTACAGTTTAGCAATCGCTGAGGACAGTAGCGTATTTTCGTTTTGTATTTGAATTTTAGTGGTGTGTGGATTTAGTTAGTGTAATATTTGAGTGTTTACTTTTGTAGTAAGTAGAGGTTAGTTACAGTTGAGCAGTCGCTGAGGACAGTAGACTATTTTCTTGTTGTATTTTATCTCTATGGGTGTGTGGATTTAGTTAGTGTAATCTTTGAGTGTTTACTTTTGTAGTAAGTAGAGGTTAGTTGCAGTTGAGCAGTCGCTGAGGACAATAGACTATTTTCGTGTTGTATTTTATCTTTAGTAGTGTGTGGATTTAGTTAGTGTAATCTTTGAGTGCTTACTTTTGTAGTAAGTAGAGGTTAGATACAGTTTAGCATTCGCTGAGGACAGTAGCGTATTTTCGTTTTGTATTTGAACTTTAGTGGTGTGTAGATTTAGTTAGTGTAATCTGTGAGTGTTTACTTTTGTGGAAAGTAGAGGTTAGTCAGACTTAAGCAGTCGTTGAGGACAGTTGGTTTTTTTATATATATATATATATATATATATATATATATATATATATATATATATATATATTTGATCTTTAGTAGTGTGTCGATTTAGTTAGTGCAATCTCTGAGTGTTTATATTTTGTACAAAGTACAGGTTATTTCGATTTTCTGATCTTTTTTTTTTTTTTTTCGCGTTTTTCAAAAGCAGAATGGCTAGGGTCTGTGATTGCTGTGTGCAGACGCGAGCTGAGGTGGCTGATCTCCGTGCACAGCTTGCAGCTGTGTTAGCGAAAGTTACACAGCTGGAAGCTGCCGTAAAAGGTTGCAGCAGATGTAATATTGGGGAAACTGATGTAGCAATGCCCATAACAGATTCTCCCATATCGACCGTCGTACCTGCAACCCAGGCTGAAGAGTTGGAGGCTGTGCCTCGGTCGCCTGTCGGTGATTGGCGTATGGCCTCGAGTTAGAAGTCACACACGGGGGCAGTCGAGCAGGCTTAAAGGCCAAGACGCTGAATTTGTTCGACTGTCCAACCGGTATGATGTATTGTCGGAGGCTGACACAGTCCCACAATTGTCATCCTGCGAGTTGACGGCCCCCCAGCCCGCTATCTCTGAGCAATCACAGAAGGGGATTTTGGTAGTTGGAAGCTCTAATGTTAGGCGGTTATTAGAGCCCCTTAGGGAAATGGCCTATTACTCGGGGAAGAAATCCAATGTCCATTCAGTGTGTATTCCGGGTGGCCTAATCCGAGATGTGGAACAGGCCATCCCGAATGCCATAGAAGGGACGGGGTGCAGCCAACTACAGATTGTGGCACATGTCGGCACCAAAGAGTTCAAGACTTGCAACTGCACCTGAAGATGGCGACGGAGTATAAGGTCGCCGAAATATTGTGCATTAATAACAATATTACTCGGTTTGTTTCCCGAGAAACGCTTATAAATAAATCAGTTAAATCAGTTTATTTGTTCGGATTTCTTCAAAGAATGTTTGTTCTAATCTCTGGATCAACAAAATGATGAGACGTGACATTAAAGCTTGTTAGATGGACTATCGCTGAAAAAGTTTGCAAAACTAGTTGGGACAGTGTTCAAGCCTCACTGTATCGCTGTTCTGTTCGTGCCGCGTTTCTGGAATCTCATGAAGAAACGAATGACTCGGTTGCAGCATCAGAAGTCTTGTCCCTGAGCCAGTTCATGGAACAATTTGAATTCATCAGATCCTGAAAAATTATTTAAAATGAAATAAAGTTCTTCATCTTATGAAACAAAATAGTTTGCAGAAAATATGTTTCCGCAAATGTGGACAGCACTTCGAATTTTGCTAACCATACCTGTACCTGTTGCTAAAGGAGAAGAAGATTCGGCAAATTTAAACTTATTAACAGTCAACTATGTCTCAAGATAGACTGTCGAATCTCGCAACTTTATCTACTGAAAATGATACTGCCAAAGACTTGAATCAATCCCATTTAATAAAGAAATTCGGAAGCAAGGAAGGTGGCAATCTAGGCCTGTTAGCTGCGATTTTATTTTCTCATTTGTTTGTTTTAAATTAATTTATTGGAAACTATGAAAAGTTGACTTATACGTGGTGTGAGCGTTTGTTGCGCCATAGCAGCTTAAATAAAACTTTAAAAATATACAGTGTTTCTTTTTACTGTTTATCATTTATTCGACCTATACTATACTAATTTTCTGTGGTCTTTGTTATTATTAATACAGCCTATGATTACTACCTTCTACTCGCTGCTTTGCTAGCTTGGAATTCGTAATGCATTCATATACGTATTCGTATCCCGCAGCAACTACTTTTTCGATCAGAATTAAAATAGGTAGCCTATGTGTTATTCAAAATTTTATCCTAAGCCATTTAGCCGTTTTGGCGTGAAACAGTAATTAATATCAAAACAAACATAATTTTACATTTATAATTTTATTAGGATGTAAAAAAAACCATGTAATCTTCAGTCTCTATGGACAGCTTGTAGCGGTATATGCCGTTGGGGAGTTAAGGGTGAAAACCTTTTACTTCTTTTTATAATTAAAAGAAACCCTAGGCTGCTAATTTATTGGGTACTCATAATGGCGTACAGGCGAGGCTTATTTATCGTTAACATTGACACATTGAAATATGATAAAAAGAACTATGCAAAGCCTCTTCTTACAATTGCCAACATATTAACAAATAAATAAAGCATTAAAACACAACCATTTTTAAAATTAATCTTGAAACAAACTCCCAATGTTAATTGGCAAGCAAGAAAGCTTCACACTTGATTTTTTTTAAAATGAAAGTACCCTTCACAATGATGGGGAACCATAAATCAAATACAGTATTGACATTAACTGTATCCGATCTCAAATGCCGGGCGCCAGGATAATTTAAATTATCCACCAAGTGTGGCTTCAAGAAAGTCTGCCCCAGCTAGCTCAATATTTGGGAGTGCGAGAACTCCTAATCATTCAGTGGTCGTTACAGGGCTGTACTCAATGACCGAATAAAAGTACCACACTGCACTGTAGAATTATTACCGTGACGGCGATGTATTTCCCGCGACGGAGGAATTACTATAGCCCCTTGACTATAGCGGACAATGCACCACGTCCGTCAGCAAGCGTAATGGATGCGTGCACAGCGACCTCACTGTACAAGACACGCTTATTGACCCTCAGGTTCGAAGCCAAGAGCGATCTCCAGCTTCGGAAGATCCGCTCCTTCCAGTCTGAAGGCTCGGAGTCAAGTCCTCTCTCCAGCGTCCGCCGGAAAAAGCCTCCTTCCGTCGCTCGTGGTTTATATAGAGCAAAAATACACCGGCATTACAAAATGCAAAGGATAGTCTCTCTCGATTGGTTCTGCCATTTTTAAGCTCCTCCTTCCGGCTGTCACGATAGGCGAACCTTGTCTTTCTCGATTCGTGCGAACTCGGGATACCCTCGGACTTATTCGTCACCTGTGACCTCCAAACTGCCCATCCGTAGACCTGGGGCTTGGATAGTTTATTCACCCCAGTGTACAGTTTCCCCGGAGCCAAGGGATTATACGCTTGACCAAATGCGTGAGAAAGGGTAGCTGGTGACCATTGTCCCTGGCAGCCGCCGGCCTGTCGCGACAATTTGGCGCGTCTACCAAGGAGGTCCCAAACACACTGACAATCCTCTCCGATAATTCAATTCTTATTCTTATTCTTTTTATATATAAAAATATACAAAATATTATATATAAAAATGTACGGAATGACCCATATTTGGTCATTCTGTTACAAGCTTAACCACGAATAAGCGATTTGGGGCGACACGATGAGATCGCGCACCACCTGAAAAAACATGTTAAGCCCACCCCTGCCCACAGTTTAATCTGTTATTGCCTTAGCACCGTCTGTACAAATTTCGATACGATTGTTCCAATCGAGATTTTTTTTTTTTTAACTGTCAATCGTATTAAAAATTTCTTGTCGGGTAGTGTTAGTTGGCAGCGGTGCGCATATAAGCAAATCATCTTCGAGCGAATGTTTACATGGACATCGCACAGTTACCAGCAAGAGGGCTAATCCTGCAACATCACTCAACTCATCCATTTGTAAAGGTTCGTTCCCACGGCACGTCCCCCGGCGCGTGGTAGTGGATGCCTATCATCTTTGCCGCATTAATTTTAATTTAATTTAATTGCAATGGAGCACAGGCTCCGGTGGCAATTTCCCTACACACCCATCTTCTCCCTATCCTGCACCTACCTACATTTGCCCTCTACAAATTTTATCTTTAAATTCCTTCAAAGTTTTCGGTAAATTATTCATCATTTCTCTTGGTAACTCATTCCAATTCCTGACACCCTTACCTAAAAAAGAGAATCTTCCCACACCCTTGTGCCTGAAATCGAGTGCCAGCTTGTGGTCATGGTCATCTTTTCCCTTCCATGCACTATTTTTCATACCTATTGCAATATCTTTCCATGCCTCGTCGCCAGTATACGCCCTGTTCACTCCCATGACCCTCCTCATCCTCCTCCTGTCTTGCAATGAATCCCATTCCAGCTCCTTTATCATATCCGTCACTGATTGCATTCTGCGATAGTTTCCAGAAACAAATCTAGCAGCCCTTCTTTGCACCCTCTCCAACGCTTGTATTTGATACGTAAAATGAGGGTCCCATACTACACTACCATATTCGAGCAATGGTCTGACCAAAGTTTTGTAACCCAATTCCTTGACTTCTCTCGTACATCCCCTCATCACTCTCTCCAACAAGTGCAGAACTTTGAAACATTTTCCTACCACCTGTCCTGTGTGTCCTGCCCAGTTAAGTTTGTTATCAAAAGTAATTCCAAGATATTTACATTTCAAGTCTTCAGCAAGCAATTCTTTCCCCTCCTGATATTCATAATTAACCTTTTGTTTTTTTATTTGTGTATCTAATAAGCTGATTCTTCTTTGCATTTTTCTTCATTCCATGTTTACCAACCCAATTAGATATCCTGTCCAGATCACCCTGCAACAGTTTACAATCCTCTATCGTTTTGATTCTTTTATACAGCATTATGTCATCTGCAAACAATATAATTTCAGATAGTAAACAATCAACACAATTATTCATTAGAATAATGAATAATGAATAGCAATGGTCCCAATACGCTACCATGTGGCACACCCATTTTTACTTCCACTTCTTTTGATACTACATTTCCTACCCTAACTTTCTGTTTTCTACCTTTTAAAAATTCTTCTACACAGCAAATCACTTTCTTATCCACTCCAATGGTTCTTACCTTATTTACTACCATTTTACGGCTTACTCTGTCAAACGCCTTAGACAGATCTAGTGCTACACTATCAATTTGGCCTCCCTTGTCCATTTCATCTGAAATATCTTGCATATATCCCACCAACTGAGATTCGCATGAATATCCGTGCTTGAAAACCACTTACATTCCTCACATATATTTCTGATGTGGTTGCATATCAATCTTTCCATTAATTTACCTACCACTGATGTCAAACTGATTGACCTGTAATTCTCAACTCTATTTCTCACCCCGCATATGCTAGAAGGGACGGCGCGCCTCGACCCACTGCCAGGCGGTGAAATGCGCGTACTGCCTCACCACGCGCCGTGGAAATGGGCCTTAAGACGAATTTGTTGTGATGAAGGCGAGCCACTCGGTCTTCGAGATCCTTAATTCGACGCGAAACATTATCGCCCGAAAGCGGCAATGTAGATAGAAGCTTTTCATATTTTTCATTGTGTCATGTCTGCCACATAAGGTTTTATCAAATGTTTAGCGATAGTGTGAGCTTCTCCCGCCAATGTAACGCGATAGCTGACCAAATACGATGCCTCCGTGGATTTTTCATACACAGTTCCGGTTACATACGGCATAGTTTTTTATTATTTCCCAATAAGTAAATTTCTTACATCTAAAATATTCTACATTCTTGTTTTTACATTTGGGATTTATAGTTTCTAAATGTCGGCGCATATTAGCAGGTACCATAGAACTATTTAGAAAAAGCTTGTTACATAACAAGCAGAAAGATGAGACCTTAGAATCAACAAATCCGATATTTATGTGAGATTCGCCATATTTTATTTTATTTTTTAACTTTTAGTGCGTCACCGGATATTTTACAGCTTGAAGCCATAGAAATTCACGTCGTCATATCACATTCTTGAATATCATAGTCTTGATCGGAAGTCTTTGAGGATGATGCCACATCTTCCAGTCGAACCACCTTTGAACTTTCCTAGAAGATTTTGATGCAACACCGTTAAGCCAACTATCCATTCTATCATTTAAAACTGACAGTTAAATATTAAAACATGACAAACATAGAATAATATCACCAGGAAATATTGAATTTTACAACCACTATTAACACTGCGGTGTGAGACCAAAGAGGCAGTGGGGTAATTTTCGGTCCTGCAACCTTCAACCTCACTTTCAGTTTCATCAGATGATCGTAAACTGAAAATTCCATTTCTATCCATCAGATGCTGTGACTGATACTTTTTATTTGGAACAATAAAAGTACGTTTGACTTTTGCGATATCAAAAATAAAGTACATTGTGTAGAAAAAAGGTAAGTTCATTTTCTTATGTTTGAACGCATATTTTTCATTACTTCTAAAATTGGTTCACAAATGCGATTGGGGTACCGTAGGTCTCCGTTTCAAATCCCGGTCTCGGCTGCAATTTTTACTGGAAAAGCTTTGATTTGTTAATGCAAAGACGCTAGGATGCACCGTGGTTGTAATTACAGGTATTCATTTCCTGGTAGGACTGCCACAGTAAGCTAATAGGCTGAAATGGAGGTGCACTGTGCAGCCGGCGAGAAACTGTGACTATATTTAAATTAAAATATGTAATGATTAATCTTTACTGTCAAAAAATATCGGTTGAATCTAAAGTAACCTCAAACAAAACAAACGTGTCATGTGTGAAATGAGTGACGTTTGACATTTCATTGTGATTGCGTTCAGAAACGCGAGAATCTTTCAGTCTAGAACAGTGTGCCAAAAACTTTTATGGTATTTTTTAGGTTGCGTGAGACACTATTTTTATACCTGAAAGAGCAACCAGTGAGGTGAAACTTGAGTCTGGTAAAGAAAATATTTTAACTTACTTTATTACTTTCATAGATTATAAAACACAATACTCTATAATAGAGTACGGGTGGCAACTCTAGCCGTGACCCCAAATCACTTTTTCGGAAATTTTTGAACATTAATTCCAACCACGTGAAAACGTTAAAGGAGATTGAAGACTGAGTAGGAACACGACCTTCTCACTGACAATATAAGGACAATCGTGGACACAAGTTAGGCGAGCCGTCACTGGAAAGAATGAGCAAATGAGTGCTCTTTTGTACGAAACTGTGTGTCTCCGCGGTCTGTAGTATTCTGCAAACCAAATAGTAATACTCGTCCCCTCATTTTTTTGTTTATGACCGTACCATTATTACTTCACTTCGGAAATTTCCTCTAAAACACGTGTTTTTTGCAGTTAAGTACCTAACAGTAGTTTTTCTCGTGTACCGTACCTAAATAAAATGTTAAGTTAGAGACAATATTTGATGTTTCACTGACTATTTGCCTAAATAAATACGTATTCAAATTATTTTCCGACTACTACAATCTATCAGTTTTTTTCATCGCCCTCTGAAAAAGAATGTTAAGAAATTAATGTAAATAGCTAGAGAACGAGAGGAGCTTTATAATGTAAACATCCGAATCACCAGAAAAGAGAATTCATTGTTGTTATTTGGAAGTAAATAAATGATTATTTGAAAACTGCATTTTAGTATACACTTTATTTTTAACAATTCCTTTCATAATTCACGTCATTATTTTTAATTATCAAATAAAAAGTAGATATAAGATACTGAAACGCACTACCGGCGCTAAACTATGAATAAAGAGCTTAATCTCCATCTTGAAGAAAACTGACTACTTCCAGTCCTTCTGGATGAGTTGGGAGTGAAAAGGTTGATTTTAACATTTTTACTTTACGTCTCGTCGACGGCTATGGTCAGTAGAGGCGGGATGGGACTGGGGACAAGGAATGGGAAGGAATTCGGCCATGGCCTTTTTGAAGTAAGCATGCCGGCATTCGCCTGGAGTGATTTGGGGAAACCGCGGAAAACACAAATCTGGATGCCCGGACGGGGATTCGAACCCGCGTCCTCCCGAATGCGAGACCAGAACGTTAACCGTTCACCCACCACGCTCGGTATGAAAAGGTAAGAACTGACTGGCCTAGACGTGACTAAATTAACTTGTAAGTACACACACACATTTTCTCTTTCGTCTTCCGCGTAAACGATTACCTACCTTTCCCTTCTTTGTTTAAAAAAATTTCTTTCTGTTGCCCTGTACGATTCGTTGATAACATTTGGACGGCAGCCATTTTGCTTTTTCATTTCTTCTAGAATAAAGATGTTTGTTTCTATCCATTACATTCCTAGTATTGTGTATGCCCACATCTAGGAAACGATTATTCTTTTACAGTCCCTTGCCTTGGAGGTTGTAGAAAAATAGATACTTTCTAGTACAGCAAATTTTTTAATGCCACCGCGAAACTCGCCCATTGTTCTTGGCTCGAAATTTTGTACTCCATCGCAGTTAGTGGTAATCATAATAATCTTTTTTTTTATGGCTGTACGCCTCGTCAACGTCGAGGTCAATAGAGGCGGGAAAGGATGTGTGTGTGGGATGGGGGGGGAGGGGGGGAGAGCAAGAAACTGGAAGGAATTCAGCCATGACCTTTTTAAAGGAAACATCCCGAAGTGATTTGGGGAAACCTTGAAAAACCCAAATCTGGGTACCCCGAATGGAGATTACAATCCGCGAATGCGAGGCCATAGCATTACCGCTCAGTCATAATAATCCAGATCTTTGAATAGATAATGTTACTCTTAGGAATGAATATAAATAAGTTCGACAGAAACATCTTGCGAAGACTAGCTACATTATGAGGCTTCAAAGTGAAGATCAGATCAACTGTTTCACACAGATTATGCGAGATTTGTTTGTGTGCTGTATATCTGACAGG
The DNA here is from genome assembly GCA_031002005.1 of Vandiemenella viatica. Classification (NCBI taxonomy): domain Eukaryota; kingdom Metazoa; phylum Arthropoda; class Insecta; order Orthoptera; family Morabidae; genus Vandiemenella; species Vandiemenella viatica. The sequence continues at coordinate 158,110,295 of JARYHS010009186.1, forward strand.
AAGCTGCCAATTCTAGTTGATATCTTCTAGCAACAATATTGTTATAGATACATTGGTTTCCATGGTAAACCTTCATAATTGATGTTTTGAAATGGAAATTGGAATTATTTGAGAAATCTAAAAGTGTGGTAGTAGGTTTATGTCGGAGGCACGGAGAATACGAAGAATTCATATCGTCGATATCACGTTCTTAAATTGTTGTAAGTGAAGTTTTTTTTTTATAAAATTACGGTAGTTGATTCAAACAAAAAAAATTCATTTTCCTCACTGCACATATGACGACAATTGAAAACTATTATAACTTTCGTTTTTAGTTATTGGCGGATCCTTACGTTTTGAATTCGTTGAAATCTGTTCCAGGATATTCTTCTATTAACTGGTAGTACAAGGAGTTTCATTAATTAACTGAGTAGATCTATAATATGTCTTATCACATTTTAAAATTTACTTTTCAGTTGAGTTACCTTCAGTGGTGAGATAGGGAGTATGGTGATTAAAAACAGTGACAAGTTTCGAAATAACTGTCCGAACAGCATTTTAATATTATTTTTTACACAGAAATGCTGATAGTATAATTGTTTTATTACGAGATGATTTTTGTTCCATGGCATTCCTTATATTGAATGTGAAGGCTACTCTGCAATTCAATTTTTTTTAAAGTTTTGAATATACCTGAGTTTGTTGACTGTCGCTACATAGAACTAGTGTCTCCTAGCATTTAAGCCATCTTACTGTGGCTTTCATCAGATGACTGCCACAGCAAGATGGATGAAACATTAGGTTTTAATAAATCGACGTGGCTCCACCCGTAGAACCAAGATAATAACAATGACCGCGGAAGTCTACACAGTCAATTGAGCATCTCAGCTAGTTTAATGCGGTCCTCCATCTCTTCCTATCCGCAGCTAGTCTCTTTATGTCTAAATACTCATTAAGACCAGTTATATACTTCGTGTATCCTAATCTTCATCATCTCTACACATCTTAAAACGTGACCAAACTTTCTTAAATGTCTTGAATATTTCAACAGCTACGCAATAATCTGAGATATCCAGTTCATGATTGAATTGTTTAACTATAATAAAATACGTTTCCAGCTGGCATCAAAGAGCGGCGTTTCTTAATGGATTAAGTAATGACCGTTTTATGGCGATCTGGTTGTAGGTGTAGGCCTTAAAGGACCATAATACCGATGGTAAATGGTGGGGTTGGTTAATAATATACACATGGCCGAATTCCTTCCCGTTCCTTATCCCCATGTTCTCCTCTACGTTGTCGAGGAGGCATAAAGCCCTAATGTTCTCGACGAGGCGTAAAGACCGATGAATATGTTTTTTTTTTTTCCAAATAAACATGTAGCAAAATTAACCAAATATAATTTTTTTAAAAAAAATCTGGAAACACATTTATTTAAACAGCTTCTGAAAGCGCTTGATAGGAATAATTCAATAATAATGCATTTCAAATGAGGTGAGCCATAGCGGTTGAAATGTGAACATCAAATATAATGTTAGCAGCACGGGATGGTGGCAGGAAGGTGCATGGTGCTTGGTGCTTGTTGTTTACATCTAGTATTACTTGTCCGTGGTCTTCTGCTGCTGGCCAAGCGAAGTTAATCACATTTTATTTAGGTCTGTATGTTATTTGGAATGTGGGATCTGTGACAGGAAGAAGCAGAGAGCTGGTAGATGTCGTGGAGAGAAGAAAAATTGATATTCTGGTTGAAAGGATACAAGGCAAAAAAAATAGCAGAAGGAAACAAAATCTACTACTATCGAAATGAAAAAGCAGAAACGGAGTTGGAGTAATTATAAATAAGCAAATGGAAGAACAATGTTTTGGAATCAAGAAGAATAGGTGACAGACTGATCAATGTACGAATAATGACTGAAAAGACTGTTCGTGATATCTTGTCAGCATATGATCCACATATGGGATACACAGTGGATGGAAAGGACGAGTTCAGAGAAAGTATAGAGGAAACCATCAGAGATATCCCAGAATCAGAGTCAATCATAATTGGGGCGGATTTGAACGGAAGAGAAAAAAGAACGAGTGATATGTATCATGGAGCATGGTGGTTATGGATATTGGGAAAGAAATATTGAGGGAAATAGACTGCTGGAGATAGCAAAAAGTTTTGAGCTCACCTTTGTAAACATCAACTTCAAGAAAATGGACCAACAGATCTGTACTTACTCGGTTGGAGGCGTCACTTCACAAATTGACAGAAAAAAGATGAGCGACTGCAATGTCATACCAGGAGAGGCCTGCGTAAAGCAGTATCGGTTACTGATAATGGTTATACTAAAGAAAAAGGTGATAAAGTACAGAACTTGGAAAAGATCGAAAATTAAAACATGGATGCTAAAGGGTGAAAATAGGTAAAGTTATAAGCAAAACGTTGTGGAGAAAAACGAACGAACAACAGAAACTAGATGTCTGAAAATAAAATGGCAAATTTCAAGGAGACTTACGAAGGCAGCAACGGAAACCGTACGCTGTACTAAAGGAGGTCAAGAACAGTCAAAGATTCCTGGTGAACTAACTAAATCCAGGATATTCTGAGAGGAAAGAAAAAGTTGTTCAAGGAATGTAAGTTGTCTCACAATGAAGAAGCAATATTAGGTAAGGTAGCAAAGAGAACAACTGCTAAAGTAAAAGAAGAAACAACCAAAGAATGGTACGAAAAACTTGGGACATCAGAGGGAGAAAAATGTATATATAGAATCACGAAAACAAGGCATAAGAAATGACAGGATCTGGGACAGACAAATGTAGTGAAGAACAACGGTAAAATTATCCACGAAATTGACAAGACATAAGTATCTTAAGATCAAGACAAAGAAGACTGCTGGTTAACAAACATGTGAAATTAGTGTTAAGGACACCAAGGCGACGGATCTGACCAAAGTAGATACTTGAGTGGAATAATAAGTGCAGAAGATGGCTGTGGACCTGAGGTTAAAGCCAGAGTAAAAGCTGGATGGAGAAACTGAAGAGATGAAATGAAGTCTTCACGGGTATATCGCCGGATAGTGTTTTGAAAACACGATATTTCGATGGCTAGCTCCGTCGTCTTCATCAGGTGTCGAGACATCTGCACATTTCGGTTCATTTCAAGCATACGCCGGGAAAGTCTCCGTTCTTACAACTGAAGAGATGTTGCTGGAGTGATATGTGATAAAAGGATGCCTAAAAATCTGAAGTTAAAAGTATGTATGACTATGGTATGTACGGTTATCCTTTAAGGGTCAGAAAAATGGGCTTCACGCAAAATAGAGGAAGCCCTCGTGGAGAGAACGGAAATTAGGATGCTAAGCTAGGTACTGGGTAATTCTCTAAGGGACAGATTTCGAAATGAAAAGATGAGAAAAATAGCTGGCGTTGCTAATATTAGTGAAGTCATCAGAGAGGAAAGATTAAGATGTCGTGAGAAGAGGTGAGGAAGAACCAATCAAGAAAACATGTGGGAGGAAAGAGGTCCAGAGGGAAACCAAGGATAAGGTGAAAGGATCTTGTTAAATAGGACCTCGTGAACTTAAGAGAAAGACGCTGTAGATCGGGAAAGGTGGAGGAAACTCGTCAAGGCAGTCGACCCCTAATGTTGGGTAAAGTTGGAGGAGAAGAAGAAGATTATGTGGAGTGCTTGCTGAACATGACTACTATAGAATTCCTCTTTATGCGTGTTTTCAGAAGGCATTGAAATGAATTTACATTTTCAGTAAATGTATATCTTTACTGAAAATGTATATATATGTATATATGTTTGTTTCAGGTTATATGTACATACAAGAGTGTCACATGAATAAGGAAATAAGTTATGAATTCGTTCATAGTTTGTCCCAAAATAAAAAAAAATATATAGTAGCATAAAATCTGCATATTACAGTGAGGAGTCTACAAAGTTTTCTAAGAAGACAATAAATAGATTAAAAAAGCAACTAGATAGTAGAGAATATATGAAACAAATAAGCAGGGAATTAATAGCAGCAAGTCCAGGAAAAATGCATGAAAAATATCTTGGTTGGACAAGGAACAATGAATTATGCAATCACAAATTCCCATAGTGTGTTAGAAAAATAACAGGGAAGGGATATATTCAGACAATTATGGATAAGGGAAGTTACAGAAAATATTAAAATGACTGAAATGCCGGGAACTGGTTTTGTGAGGCTATTGCGGATTGCCACACATGTCAGATGGGGAATTAACTAATGAGAATCATTCCCACATTAGTGAAAGTGATCACACAGGTAAATTAGTCACATGGTATTATGAGAAAAATGGAATAATATTAACGTGGATATACTAAAGGTAGATGACAAAACATTGCATCACATCTGGAAGAATTATTTAGGTTAAGTCTAGAAATTTGACGTATTTCAAAGGACTGGAAACGTCCCGTAAGTGACGGGAGGCAAATAGGTTTGAGAACAATACAGCTCATTAGTTGGACTTCAGTGGTTAGCGAAGAAAATAAGTGGTTTATACGTTAGCAACACGGAATTGGAAGAAGACCATTGGAATAAACCAAGATTTACGTTGCTGAGTGGAGGAATTATTAAGAAATAGGGAGACAATGTGGGTAGAGGGATGCTGAATCTCTTTTTCTTCCATCAGGATTGGCATATGTTAGCAATAAGTTTATTTATATTGTAACTAAATATTTATTGACTAAAAAACCGAAATCGATCATGGTGGCGAAGCAGTACCTGCATCAATTTCCTCCTGGTATGCTATGCAATTTCTTTAATGTAACACACAACCCTGGTGACACTTCTATGAATCTTTCACTTCCCTATCTTATCCTCCTCCATGAAACACCTATAGAGTTCTCCTGTATCCTCCATAACCTAATTAAGAATTTAAATAAGTCTCTGACGTGGTAGCCTGAAACTAATTTATCTTCAGAATCGGGCATATACATATTCCGTAGCAACTAGCCAACACTAAAACCTTTTTTCCCCCTATCTATTACACTCAATATTGTATTCCTCATAGCCTGCATTTTGAACAGGCTCATCCTTCCCTGATAATAGGCCAAACATACTTCAACCTACGCTTCAGAAATTTCCGACTCATTTTGTCCCCTCCGTTCTGCGACCTGTTGCCAGCTTCCACCCACCATTTTCTCCCTACGCGTTCATTAAATTCGATTTTTTCCCCCTCAGTAGGTTGAGCCTGAAGGACCTGACCATTTCTTCAATATAACATTTTACCACAAAAACCGATTCGCACTTACCTCCCCTTTTCATTCGACACTACATTCCCTCTTGATAAACCATATCTCACATCTATTATAATAAACTGGCTTTGCTACTGCTCTACAGGTGCCTGAATTTTTTCTCAAGTTTTGCCAATTAATTATTAAATGGTACTTCTGACACCTCTAAAAAAAATTAGAAGATGATGATGAACCGTTGTATTCCATAAATTTAATTAAATGAAATTTAGAAAGTATACTAAACATATTTTAGTAGCTTATACGAATATAAATATGTTAACAATTTATCTCCAGATGAATTACTATAAGAAACAATTAAATTAAATAGAGATGCCCGTGGCGGTGAAGCTGGTGGAAATGGTGGCGATGATAGCTGTTGTGGCGCTTCTGTCACTGGTCGCCATGATAGCCATCATTTGTGAGAAGCTCATCTGCGCTGCCGTGGTGCTACTGGAGCCCGCCTGCTGGGTTTCTACTTTAATCTACTACTTCTCCAGACACGTCATCCTGGTCATTGTCCAGCACATCCTCCACACCACAGACGACATAGCACAGTCTTTATGACGGTGATGTCTGGACAACTTATTAATATTAAAGTTTTGTAAACATTCATAGTGTTTTCTGCATTCATTTAACAAAACTATACGAGCTACGCGTGTAATTTAGTAAAATCTCTCTTATTATCTACATCTTATAGTTTTGTGCAATGTACAACATTAAACTAAAAGTATTTAAAAATGTACAGTGCATTACAATATCTACACTAACATGGATAAAGCTGTAATTATTGTCAGTTCACTAACACCGTGACACAAAGAAAGGTGTAACCATACTTTACTGATTTGTGCCCACTGTAGGATTCCAAACATATCTAGGTAAATATTGCGTTTATCGTCTAATATAGACAGAACAAGCTCAGATACCTCAACAGTACTGATGTGGCGAAGGTTAGTTTGAAATCGTTGTTGTACATGAAATTTACATGATTTTTCTTTTAAATAATTTTCCAGTCCTCAATTGTAAGCTTATTGGCGACTGGGCCTGCCGGACCATTTGCCCATCTTGAGGTTTGGTCTGATTCTGCAGGAAATGCGTACATTTTCAATCTGAGACCAGCAAACGCCACAATTAAGTAATCATTTGCTTTATCCTTCATAACTCCGATAATATGAATTCCTGCCTGTTGCGTTATATTACAACACATGAATCAAGATTCCACCAAATAGATGAAACATTCTGTGATCAAGTAAAGTAGTTTGGGAATTTTTAAACTAGTGAATTCGTATTACCAATTTTAGTGAATGAACGGTTAACGCCTTGACCTCACATTCGGGAGGAGGGTGGTTCGAATCCCCATCCGGGCATCCAGATTTGGGTTTTCCATGGTTTCCCCAAATCACTTTAGGCGAATGCCGGGATGCCTGCTTCAAAAATTCCATGGCCGAATTCCTTCGTTTCTTGCCCCCAGTCCCATCCCGCCTCTAATGACCTCGCCGTCAACGAGGCGTAAAGCCGTCGAGTTCGTAGTGAAAACGATGCGCTCTCAGTTTAAATACATCGAGAATGTTCAATCAGACATGTTGAAAATATCCTAATTTGCGACATCTAAAGAACCACAAAATCTTTACAGGCCCAACTAGAGCACAATTTCGCGTCATTGTGTTTACTATTGTAATCTACTGTTTTATTGAAAAAATGTATTGTTTAAAGGATTGAATAAATCTCTCTCAAAATAAGAAGTATATCTACGATCCAAATGCGTGATTTATTTCAACCACAAATATTGGTCGATTTATACTGTATTGATACACATTACATCAATGTGCAATTACATTAACTGGCACCCACGAAATGTTGCGAACGATTTGAGAGTCTGTTGCTTGGTCACCAGGCTGGTGGCGGATATCAGCCGAGGCCAGCCACCTAAAGGAATGCAGTCATCCCACTCCCGCTCCCTTACCCCCGGGATGGTTTGATGGGGAAGTGGAGGTTTGACGCAAGTGGAGGTAACTAGTGAATGAGCCGACTGATCAACACAGGGCGGACGTTCAAATAATATTCGCGGGTGTTTGAGCTGCGAGTGTATGAGCGTTGAGTTCGCGTTCCCGTCGGTAACTCGCCGGAAGAACTTTCCAGACCGAACCTCAGAAACCACACGAAATTTTGCTCCCAGTGATCTGCAGGTATGAGGAACAGACACCGGAAGTGTTTAGACAAAGGATAGACTACGCACAACGCTCGGAGAATGAGATCAATGGTATTCGGAACGTCATCGAGAGGAAAAGACCTACGAGTTCGGAATATGGCCGTACTGTGTTCCACCCAAAATGGCATATGTTTCCGAAGACAAAATGCCACCGAACGATGGAAGATTTGGCTTCCTCCAGTCATGCTTGAAGAGGTCATAAGCCTATACCATAAACACTTCGGACACCAAGGGTCCCTTAAAACGTTTTGATGATTCACCGAGAATGGCTCTACAAAGTTGGCGCAAGGAATTTCGGGCCCGGGGTAAAATGGGGCCCTGCAGTTGGTGATCGGGGGGCCCCCCCATTAGCCGGCGGGCCCACGTACTTTTGACCCGCTTCGCTTACCCCCCCCCCCCCCCCCTAGCGCCGGCCCTGCTACCAAGCGCTGTAGCGTGCGATGACGAGGGTAACCCGTGCTTGCGATGCATACCAGGGGGGGGGGGGGCTAAACACCCCAATATCCGATACGTATGATAATGTTAGCCTGCGATAACGGATAAGCCCAGTCAACTAGCCTGTGTTGATTTCTATAGGCCACTGCCTAAAGCTAGATTTGGTCATCAGTATGTGTTCGTAGTAGCAGATGGATTCCCCAAACTGGGGAGTCTCTATCCAACGTGACACACGACTACGAAATAGTGCCTGGATATCGTTTTAAAGAAGTACGTATTCGAATGTGCCAAACCTGAGCGGATTCTTTCAGATCATGCGACCTTCTTTAGAAGTAGGCGCTGGACCGAAGGACTGAGACAACAAGAAATCCTACCCATTTTCGCTGTAATTTAGTGAAGCGTTATATTAAATAGCTGTGGGTTTACTTCAAGCTCATAGAAGGCCATAATTATGCACCTCCCAGCTGTAGGGAAGTTTATTTAACCGCTCGTATCACTGTAGCACTAACTGCAAGATGGTGGATTTGCACTTTCAGCAGACGAAGAAACACTAGCAGAAGAAATTTTCAGACATGCAGACAGTGATTGCATGGAAAATTGGAATCAGCGACAAGAAAAGACGAAAGGATTTCTGTTGGAAGAAGCTGACGGGTGGAAGGAACGAGCTGACTGACAGGAAACGCAGAAATTCGATGTTGGGGATCTTGCTGAAGTGTTCTAAACCCTCAAATGCCAACAGAAAACAAATATCCAAATTCTTCCATTTGTACCTAGGACCTTATTGGATTAAGCAAATTATCAATCCGAATGCGTATCTCCTCGAGGGAAAGGACAGGATCATGGGTGTATAAAACACAAGAAACTTGCGGATATATCACGCAAGTTCCACACATTCGAGGTGAAACATTTGTACCATGCTACAACATCTATCGGTTCCATCGGTAGTTAAGATTAACGAACAATGGTAGTTGCGCCATGTTGCCATACCAACGAAATTCAGGAAGTTAGACCTTGCTGATCTATATCATGTAAAAAATCAAATCTCAAAAAAACAGTTCTTGTAAAAATAGGCCAAGTCTCGTGTTCATGTAGTGACAAAAAGTTATGAGATCTTCTTCTGAGCCAAGTCTAGACTTTACAGTGTGTATTCACAGAATGGTTTCTCTCGGTGTCATAGATCGTTTGTTTAGAATTTAAAAAAAGTATCTGATGATTTGGCCATTATGCACGCCATAATTTTTACTGAAATTGAGGGCATAATAAATACTTGTCAGATTCGAAAAAGAGCGAGGGAAGTCTTTGCTTTTACGTATTTATATCAAATACATTTAAGGTATTTATGTAAAACATGGTGTGCATAATGACCAAGTCATCAGATTTTTTTATCCTAAATAAACGATCTATAACACCGAGAGGAACCATTCTGTTTCACAAAGTGAATTGAATACACACTGTAAAGTGTTGACTTGGCTCAGAAGAAGATCTCATAACTTTTTGTCACTACATGAACGCGAGACTTGGCATATTTTTACAAGAATTGTTTTTTTGTGAGATCTCATTTCTTTTTGTAAGTTTATCGCTTAATCTGAATCGCCGCTCCATTTGCAAATCGGTGAATAAGAACATTTCAGAATTTAAGACAATATACGTTACCAACTATGACCCACACTCTGAAAACAATGGGTGTGCGCCGTAGCCCAGCAATTAATTGCCGTTAGTTTCTCAACCACCATAAACAAAATTACTAGTAACTTCCAAACTGTTAGTGATGACAAAGCAGTATACAACAGCCTTATTAGATTCCTAAAAAATGGAAATATAGAAATCTAAGACCTCACCATCGGTAAATAAAAATGTCAATAAGCATAAAATGAATTTTATAAACGACTACAACGATTCTGTTTTATTCCTTAAAGATTACACTACGAGTAGATAAGTATGACTTAAAATTGTCATCAGGATAATAAAATCTGTAAATAACTAAGCATAATGAATTATCTTACAATTCACGGCTATATGGTCATATAACCGAACGTGAACAAAAGAAAATAATAATTTAGACTCATTAATACCAATGTCGGTATTGCCTCAAATACCTGCAAATTGACTTCAAAACGAATTGTATCAACTGCTACAGCGATTCGGCTTTATACCTGAAAGACTTTAATTACGTTTATACAGGGCGTTCGCCGGAAAACGCTACCCTCCCAGTCTGTTGCCGTCGGCAACTTGCTCGGTCAGTGGAGCCAGCAGTTCCCGCCACACGGCACCGTGAATCACCGCACTGTTTAAAACCTCCGCTGCCCCAACAGTGCAGTGACGCAGTATAATGGGACCCTTACATTGTTAAGAACGGTTTCTTTGCATTGTAGCTAGTTTGTGACTTCAGTCTCTTATTAATCAGTGTTGTGAATAAACGTTTCTTTGCGGTTTGGCTGGTTTGGGGCTTCATACTCTTACTAATCTGTACCGTGTTTGAGTGTGAGTAAAATTATGGTACGTTACAGTTTGCAACAAAGAATATTTCTCTACGATACATATGTGAAGAAGTCGTTTAAAAAGTGTCGCAGTAAATTTCGTCGCGAATTTCCTGGCGCTTTACTGCCAGCTAAATCAACAATTCTGCGTCTGGTTAAAAAAGTAAGAGAAACGGGTTCATTTTTTAACAAAAAGAGACTGTCGGTCAACCGTATTCTCACAGAGGAGAAAATTGACGATATCGCTTTTCGACTAGAACAGACACCAAAAAATCGTTAAGTCAGTTAGGGCAGCGTGTGTCTCGAAGTATGTTCAGAAGATGTGAAATGTGCATTACACAAGAGGGTCAACACTTCCAGCATCTTTTATAAGGTAAGCTAATGAATTACGTCACATTTAAATGCTTAGCACATACAAGTTTATGAAGCGTAATTATTATGAAATAGTCCGCGGCCGACGGTCGAACAATGCCGGAAGCTGACCGCTCACTCGCCGGGAAGCAGTTTCTTCCTTGTAGCGCTAACAGTGGGTTGCGTTTCCCGGCGAATGCCCTGTATAAGTTCTATTTAAAATTGTAATCAATATAATCAAAATTGTAAGTAGCATAAGTATAACGATAAGTAACAGGTGCAATATAGTAATGAGTACAATCAAACATGTTATTAGTTAACGATAATGAATCATGTTACAAGTGATGGCTGTATGGTTACATAAGCGAATGTCAATAATAATAATAATAATAATAAAAAAGCATAGGAACAAAGTAAAATTTATGGCGTTGGTTAAAATTGTTCGCCTCTATATAGTATAGAAACATCAGGTTTACGTATAGCTTCATCCGGAGCAAAGCATTTAAGCCGCAAATATGTGCCAGAATGTTTCATGTTTGGGATTGTAATTAAATAAATACGGATAAAAACTCCAATATTAGATTTTTCTTATGATTTAAGGATGAAACCATATATGTGTTCCAAATTACTTGTTTCTAGGATTACTGGAAGTACAATGGAATTTTGATGTCGGGGTGTCGTGCCGAAATAAAATTTTGAATTTCAATAACTTCCAAAGTAATAAAAGGAAAGAAGTAAAATTTAACACATTAGTTAAACATAGTAAGCTTACTACACGACGAAAAACTGAGGTATATAAAGTTAATAGTGTAGAAAGCGTTTTCACGTTAGGGATAGGTTTATGGAAATTTACGAGTTTCAGACTTTTCTTATAACATGTGGGTAAACTTTTATCTGTGTACCAAATTTCAGCTTTCTACGGCTACGGGAAATGCCTTATAGTTTTGATGATCATCAGTCAGTCAGCGAGCGACAAAATCGCTGAAGTTTGCAGTCGAATTAAAAACAGTAGCAAAATAAAATTTAGTACATTTGCTGATATCTATCCATAACAGAAAATTGAGACATGTAGCATGAATTCGACCGAAGAAATTGAGGTTCAAAAATGGCCCGAATCGCTTCGAGAAAAGGGTAAGCAGTGCCGCCGTTGACTCGACTTGGCGGGTGCACTGCAAATATCCTGTGGAAATAGAATTATACTATAAATAGGTAGATAGATAAATTCCTCCTTATAAGTTGTTCCAAAATTAGTTTGGATAATGGAGTGCGTGAACCTAAGCCATTGGTACAGGCTATTCACGGGGTGCTAGACGGAAATTAGAACACCCAACCAGACCCAGTTAGTTCAAAATCAAGTCCTGAAATAGTAAAAGCAGAGGGTCAAATTCGTGTGGTCATAATGACCTGGTGATAGAGTTTTATTATCGGCTGCGCCATCCACCCATATCATAGCGGTAATCCTACCGGGCACAGGGGACCAATAGTTTAACGTGAAATCCGACCCACGGAAGCGTTCTGACGTACTTCACATTACACAGCAACCCGTGCTAGAGGTGAAGAACGGGTTTAGGGGCTATTAAAATCCCGGCCGAGATTCGAACCGTGGACCTTTCAGTCCCAAGTCAGACGCCTTAACCACTGAGCCACCAGACCGCTAGTTAGTGTAAGCACACATAGGAACAGGGCAATTTGTAACAAGACATTAGCTATAATTCGTGTCAGAAGTTTAATACGTTAATAGGAACAAGAAGGTTCACCTAGCTAGTTACATTGAGAATGTAAGTAATAAAATTAGCGGGATTATTGGAGAACGCGATACCGCTAGAACTACTTGCCGTCGCGCTAAACTATGACGTCATAACATGGCGCCTATGACGTAAACACCAGCCCGCGCAGCAACAAATGTAACTAACGGGACCGCACGGGAACTAGGGGAACAAAAACAATAACTACTCAAAACACATTTTACCAGTAACTGAGAACTACTGGTATCGTCATCTCCAATAAACCCCATCCATTCAACTGTACAACACGATACCACCATATCGAAAACAAGAATCGCTAGTCAACACACATTTTAAAACTGATACCATGACGACAACATCTCCAATTAATCCCATCAATCCAACAATACAACATCATACCATTTTCCCAAAACACCGACCATTATAAGCCAATTACATCACATACAACGAACCGATAAAACATTAATCAAAATCAGAATATCCAATACGACGACTAAATGAAAAAAATAATAATCAACGAACTATTATAAAAAAACTTCCCAATACCTTCAATACAAAAAACATATACAACCATTACAAATTAAACACCAAAATACTAATCTTCAACTGACTTATAAACTGTCTTCCACCGAAAAACTTATGTACCAACACAAACTAGCGAAATAAAACGTCTCCCCATACATCGACAAAGAATAACAAATACACTAAACAACGAACAACATATTAACTTTTTAAACCAAATCGAAATATAGCGAAAACAGTAGCCAAGTGACTATAAATCAAGAAAACAACCATACTAAATTACAACTTCCACACCACCTAACCGAGAATTTCTCATTAACGACCATAAACCACACAACACTTACATGAATGAAAAATGAACAAAGTCACTGATATGGTATTATTAATAGGAGGGCAGCCCCAAACAATTTACCAGGGAAATGGAAGGTGTCGGATGGGAACGCGTTTCTCACTTGACAATCATTCAATAATAACAATTCATTTATTAAGAAACAATTCAACAATATCAGAAAATGTAACGCAATGTAAGTGAGACTAATGTCACTTATTTTCAAACCAGAGACAATACCCCAATCACAATGCGGGATGTAGTCCCTTAACATTTTCACAAATTTCTAAGCATAACCTTACAATTACTATGCACACAAGATAAGTAAATATTTCTGCAAGTCCCTGAGGGAGAAGACATAACACGGTCCGCACTTGGGCATGGGCAGGAAGTTCCGGGTGGAAGTAAATAACTCCACCTGCGGGTCCGCACCGCTGGGTAGGCCGCGCCCAGTAAACACACTGTCGTCCAAATGCCCCCACGGCGAGCTCACCGAGTGCGCTTGGAGAGTCCGGGAGATCAGCGCCTTGATCACGCTCACAAATGAAACAAATACACCAAAACCATATTAACCATCATGCATACAATTATTAAGAAAAAATTAGAAAGTGGTTAAGTGCACACAATTATTAGTTAAGGCGATAGTGGCGCAACAGCTTAAGAAACACCAGAACATACTGTCCATAATTCACCGATTTGTAACGGTTTGCACCATCATCAGCCACCCTTCACATGTAACATTACACAGTAATTCCATGCAATCGAATCAAGCACAATTCAACCACATATGTGCCAGTCCATAACTGGACCAGGAAGTATAGAACACGAGCGTTACAATCAGATAGCTGGAGGTAGACTTAGTGCACAGTTGTGGATCACTGGGTAACGGGCGCCGTCCAACTAACTGTCCACAACACCGACAACTGGCCCAAGGAGGAGCGACCATGAACACAGAACCAGAAGCAATAGCGATCGCTCTAACAGCCAAGCTGCCAGGAATTTTCAATCAGGGGAGCCCGTTGTAACCTTAGAACTGCAGGCAAGTTCCCAGACAACTAGAAGGATAACAGAAACGCGGAGCACAAGACCTCCGCGACGCCACACCACTCACTGTCTGGAGAGCCACCGAGCCGCCCCTTTTATCTGTGCCAGGGCAACGATATAAACACCAGCGCAGCGGGAATCGACTCAGGTCCCGACAAAAGCAAAGAGAACACGGCGGCGGGCCGCAAATATATCGAACCGTAAGAAGGACGGTTCAGTCACCAGCATATAATTCCCCACCATCCTTCACTATAAATTCCTATAAACACAACACCGAAACCATACATCAATAAACATAAACTGCAAATAAACACTTTCACTAGATCCTAAACCGACAAACGGCTCCTCTTCAAAGACGTGATGCAAAACCACTCACAAAAACTTCAATATCAACGCCAACAAATCAGAATATCACAAAACAAACATATATCACAGTAACAAAGCAACTACCTACATAACTGACCACACTCCATCACTGTGTATCAGACTAACACATAGTAAATAACAGATCCGCAATCCGACCAATCTGAGGAAACGACATAACTACCACATAGTTCATCGATCACGATCGATACATACACTAACCAACCAACAAATTACGCCCCCCCCCCCAAAAAAAAAAAAATCATACAAAATTAAAATCACCAAAAAAAATCACACAACCCAATAACAACGCACTGCTCACACAAACAAAACGGTGAAAATTACATAAAAATCCTACACACAATACCACTACTCCGCGCAAACACAATGTTATTGTACCGGAACCGCGATCTCTAGCAGACCCGAATTAGCTACATAATTCAGAGATGATGTAGTAAAGGTCAAGACTATATTCAGTGATGGAAGAAGCGTTTCAACGGTGAAGTAGACTGTGAACTAACAAACTTAAAAATTTTATTGACTCAAATTTTTAAATGTTCCGGGGAATGTTAGCTAATTTAATGACACACATTACAGCCATGTTCAGTTACATTAAAGGGCAGCACAAAAGGTTGCGAACGATTTGAGAGCCTGTTGCGTGGTCTCCAGGCGGGTGGCGGATATCAGCCAAGGTTAGCCACCTAAAGGAATCAGTCTGCTGCCAGCAGCCAGAGAGGACAGTCGCAGCTCGCCACCATATACCAGTTGCCAGGCGTAGTATAGAGCCGTCGCCGCAAGTTCGTCGAGATGGGAGGAAACAACAAGAAGAAGCGAGCAGCAAGCCAGTCGGCAATCAGCCAGCCAGTCACGTCATCCCCCTGCGTCAAGAGCACGGAGCGGAAAGAAGCGACTCGCCAGCCTGACCAGGGTGAACCGCCAGCGGCAGACCCAGCCCCCTGCATCCCACCACCCCCGGCCTGCGTCGGCGCGGCCGAGGACGAGTGGGAAGACATGGAGACTAAAGACTCCGCTATAGAAGCGGTTCCGGTACCGAACATCAAAGTGACTCCGCCGTACATCAGTATCTCGACACGCTACAGCGGCTCACAACTCAGCCGCTGTTCGCATGGCCGACTAAAGACTGGATAAAAGTCATGGCCCGCTGCCCGGCCGACCATGACATCCTAATTAACGAGATGAGGGCAGGAACAAACTTCCGCCAGAAGTGCAGACCAAGACATCTGAACCTACCGCGGAGACAGCATCACCGCCTCCTACAACTAGATCAGTCAGTACTCAGTGCAGCAGACGTGCACACAAGACACATCCTCCAGTGTTACAAATGCCAAGGCTTTGAGCACTACGGAAAGCACTGTACCAGCAAGCTCAGGTGCGTGCGCTGCGAGGAAGATCATCAACCGGCGGCCTGTCCCAGGCCAAAGGAGAACCCCATCTGCTGCAACTGCTCCTGTCCTGAACGGAAGCGCCTGCAGCGGGAAAGATCGACGAGACACCCTACGAAGCCTGCTCCCTCTGCCCAGAGGGACACACAAACTTGCAAAGTACGTCGTCAGACCAACAAGAAAGCTGCAACGTCCAGCTGCGAAACCAGGGCAAGATACCCCGACCAGCCTCGTCATGTTCCGAGCCCTGCCAAGAGGGTGCCACACAGAACTTCAAGTAGACCACAGACCCCTAGCTGCTGCAAGCATGCCGCAGCAAACGGCGAGCTGGGGTCGAAACTTACTACACTCATCGAGCTGCTAACGCAACTCATCGCTAGCGACTCCCGGAAGACTCTCACCTAAGGCCTCCCCACCTGCGCGAAGACCACCGGTCTCCGCCATAAGAAGATTCCACCTTCTGCCAACCAAAACGACAGACCGACACCGAAGACACAACCCGTCTAATAATGTTGAGGAGTAAATGCCGAACGGCAATTCACTCCAAAATACTCTGCTCCAATATGGCTGGAGCGGATAATGACTCCGCTGCTGCTACCTAAAGGAATGCAACCAACCCACTCCCCCTCCCTTTCCCCCGGGATCGTTTGGTGGGGAAGCGGGGGTAGTTTACTGCAAGAGGACACTCCACTGGAGGTAACTTAGTGAGTAACCCGACAGATCAGCACGGGGCGGACGTTCAGATATTATTCGCGGGTGTTTGAGCTGTGAGTTGGCGTTCGCGTGTATGTGAGCGTTGAGTTCGTGCTGCCGTTTGTAACCCGCCGGAAGAGCTTTCCAGGCCGAATCTCCGGAGATTAGGTTCGACGCCAGACCGAGTCGACAATGAAGGATACCATTTCCCGCGCAAGCCATTTCTGGCGAGTAGGCCCTACTCTACGTCTATACAGTGTCGATCGTGTGTAGGGTTGTAATTAAAGTACATTGGATATTAAAGGTAAGAAAAAAAGTACATAGTGTCAAAATAAAGTACAAGTTATTTTACGTTATTATTATGTTTAAAAACATATTTTTTATTGCTTTTCGTAACTTTTATCAAATTATTATCACTGCTAAACAATTGAGCATCTATACAGTATATATTTAAGTTCAAGTAAATAAGAAATTCGTTTTTTTTTTTCAGATTCAGAGACTTTGTTTCTTTCGTCTCGCCGTTTGCTATTCATTACAGAAAAAAAATTATCTCTGTGAATGCTGATGTGGCGGGAGTAGACAGTAAAAATGAAATTACTTTATCCAAGTTTGAAAAATTCAGTTTTATTAAATAGACTACTTTCTCTAATTTCTCCATAAAGATAATCTATATCTATATTAAGTTTTTTCAGTTTTAAATTTTCTATTATGTTAAAAATATTATCAAATTCAACATTGCTCTTTAAATTTATATTGCCAAGTCTAAATAACAAGTTTGTGTCATTAAAATCAAACCATTTATTTAGGTACCGGTACTCTAAGCCTTTGTCAATAAATAATAATAAAAAATCATGTGAGTTTCCCCAGTTCCTGTGAAGATCACAGTTTAATTTTTTGGTTGTTTCATAGCGAAAGAAATGATCTTGTTTCCTTTATACTAATCCATCTCTAAGATTAACCATAATCCCATAAATTTTAGACATTTTACGGCTTTATTAAAAAAATTTAGCTTGTGCCTATAAAACTGGAAAACCATTTCAATCATGTCATTTTTAGTGTTGTTGAGCATCAACAAATTTTGTAACATCATTGGCAGTTGTCTAACTTACAAAATAACTTCTAATAGGTGAAAAAATTTAATAATAATGTATCAATGCATGGCAAAAGAAAGAGCCATCTTGTTACCACATGGCGTTTTTCTTCATAAAAGTCTCCATCACCATCTATTAATGCTACAAATCTTTTCAGCTCCTCTCATCTTACAACAGAATGTGAAAAATGAGCATAAAAGTTATCAGTGTCCATGATTTACTATAACATAAATCTATAAAACCGATAAATCGTATATTGCTCTCAAACCGCATTACAAAAAACAATCAAACATAAAGTTTTGACACGACAATGACATTGATAATGTTGACATTTGAGGTTAGGTTGCGTGTTCAAAAATTATCAAAAATGAGCGTTCAAGTGGCGCTGGCAACCTATCGATTCGGCACCAATCGATTACGTAAAAATGCTTACGATAAATTTTTTTTAAATCCCAGGGAAATCAAATTATGCGAAATAAAGTATTTTCGCGTACCTTATTGTTTTTATAAAGTATAGAGTACAATTACCACAAATAACGTACAAACTTTATTATAAAGTACGGGTGGCAGCACTAATCATGTGGCGGACACGGCTCCAACCGCGAGATCAAGAGGAGCTGACCACTTCTCGCAGACCAATGGAGTCTTTTCGCAAGAAGTCCTATCCGACCGACTGACCCGAGCAGTTTACTGCCAACGCCGTCGCATTTTTTGCGACATCTGCCCCTTAGGTTGCTTCCGCAGTCGCGATCATTTCTGGAAGCTTTGAGATTGCGTCTGCCACTGTTTTCGCCAGCTGGTGGAGTTCAGTGGCAGACAAGTCTTCGGCGGGAGGGGCTGCAGGCGCGGTAGTGCGCCTACCTCCCCAGTTGGGTGCTGCCGGGCGGCTGGTGGTGGCAACCGGTCGCCGTGTGGGGAGGGGCGGCGGCGCTTGCCACCCCGTCCTCTCTGCTTGCCGGCCACCGGCCGACTGTCTGCTGTCGTCGTCTCTGTTGCAGTGGCCCCCTCCTGGGGCTTGGTGATGGCGACATCCGGCTGTTGGTGTTGCGTCTCCTTTTTAAAGTGGAGATTTTTCCTCGCGATGCACCCACTGCATGAGACTTCGTGACTTTCTCCACAGTTGTAGCAGGTGGGTGGAGCATCGCGAGGAACGGTGCAGGAGGAAACTCTGTGGCTTCCCCCACACCTTACACAGCGCTCGGCCTCAGTGCAGTCGCGGGCCAAGTGCCACCGAACCGCTGACACCGGAAGCACTGGGCGAGCGCTAGCGGTGGCCTCCTCTTCCTCTCGAACCGAAGAATCTGTTGCGGCTTGTCCTCCCGCCTCAGAGGCCTGTCCGGCTGGAAGACATGAAGCGGGAGACGCTCCTCAGTAGCCGGTCGCTGCATATGGTGGACGGAGGTGGCGATGATGCCGCCTTTCATCAGTTGCTGGACAATCTCTTCCTCCGCAGTCTCCGTTGGCAGCCCGCGGATGACCGAAGTCCTTCTTCATTTGGGGTGCCCAGAATAAATAGCTCTCGTCGCAGAAGCCAGCAATATGGCGCTGTGAAACCACCAATCACGCGCGACGTGTATCTCACCACGGGGGTAGGGAGGGGGGAGTGGGTTGGTTGCATTCCTTTAGGCTGATATCCGCCACCCGCCTGGCTATCACGCAACAGGCTCTCAAATGATTTGCAAATTTTCGTCGCTGCCCCTCAATGTAATTACACACGACTGTAATATGTATCATTACTGTACTATTTGATATATTTTATCCACCACCATTCCCAAGTCTCTACCTTACCCTGTTCTCCATTGCAGTCATCAACTTGGGAAGGTAGAACCTGATATAGCTTTGTAGTCTGGGCAGGCAGCAAATTTGATATTGGTCGTATTCGTCGTGGGTAATCATGAGGTGTACCTCCAAAACGAAAGGTGAGTCAACTGCGATGGTTATGAAATCTGTGGAAGAAATTTTTGCAAATTATAGTCACTCTGTCTTGGCCCAACCGTAGAAATTCCTTGCGTCAAAATACATGCAGATACTTCGTGGTTTCACCCCGTCGTGTATCGACTATTTTCCTTGGCGTACCTATAAACGCTCTGACAAATACATACTTAAACTACACGTTCAAAAAGGGCAGCATATAGATGTCTGGCAGAAGGCCGAAATCGACACTCGTGCTCCTGAACATGACCTTACCCGAAATGCATGGAAATGTGAAGTAATGGGTGGGGTCCATGGTGTATGTCGCCATGTACACGTCCTTCAAAGTTTCAAACCAAGTACAAATTTATATACTCATCCAAGTTTCGGATCTGGGAAACCCATCAAAATTGTGACATGTGTTCGTAATAATGGTTAGAAATTTCAGACTCTGACAACGACCCCCAAAATTTTGATTTTGGAGGTTCGCGCCCACGGAGAGATTGTCCCGCGAATCCATGTATTCTTAAGAGAAGACTCATTTACGCTAGGCAACTGCAACGTTTTAGGATTGGTAAAATTCGCATTGGCCAAACGCATACCATCGTCTATAAGCGTTTCAATCAGCTCCTCTACGACTCCAGAAACCGCAATGTACCTGTTAGCTGTTTAGAAAATAATCAAATTTATCATTCGGTGTCGGCAGGTAGTGCATCGAAGCTTGATCAGGTCCTAAAATAAAATGCGCATTTTACCCAAACAAATTATGACAAAAGATATGTATGTATCTTTGAATTTTGTACGGCGAAATGCAATCATCAGTGTGCAGACCTCTAATTGTACCTGTGATTTGACACACGCGATCTTTTACAGATTCCAGTTCACTGCCTTTCCCAAATATGTGGTATAGTCGTACCGTTGTACCAGTATTTATGAAGCCTTCACTTGTAAGAGAAGTGCACTTCTCATAAATCTCGTCATTTTTTGGGCCAGTTCAATTAGCTGGTCGATAATCCACTTCTCAGACGTTTTATTTTACTGAGAATGAGTGGAATAGAACATTTGAGGGAAGTATGTTCAAATGTCCTGGTATGTTGCAACAAAAGGGATGTGTTTTGAAATGCAGTAATGTGTGAGACGTCGGAGCTAGTTCTGCACGTATCAAATGGTTCTGTTCTACTTTCAGAATTCGCATAAACGCTTAATGGTTAGCACTGTTGGTGCAAATAACTTCAAGGTTTTGTCTTCGTCGCCGGGTAAATCGACATTAACAGAATTTACTCTTGAGTCATCAAACTTGTGGAGTTAAAATGCTGCAGACATCAGTCAGAAATACACACTGCACTTTTGTGATTGTTTAAGAGTGATTTAATTAATTATGACATGCTGTTAATACCGCAATACTGAAATTCGTCATTTCCCTTGTTGATTAATAACATATTTCTTTGGGTCCCGTTTTTTCAAATCTTATGTGGAGAAGCTCTTACTCAGATTTATATTCTCTCTTCCTAGAACAGTAGTTAATCCAGTTACTTAATATCTCTGCCTTTTTCAAATCCTCAGTAACTTCCCCTCCATGCTTATCTACAATTGTCTGAATACCTTCCCTTCCCCTCAGTTTTCTAACAAGGGCTAGAAATTTGTAGATGCATATTTATTGATGCCTCTGCATCCTTAATATTTTTCATAAATAAATCTATCGCATCCCTCTTTGCAGTTATTAATCCTTGCTGAGACGATTCAAGTGTTCCCTATACATGCTCTCTCTTAACTCTGTTGTATTCTCTTCTAACCAACGTCTTTGGCCCCATTACCTCCCTATTATACTATGTATGTTCTGTACTTTTCCTTATTTTCTGTTTTCGAATAAACATTCATGTTCCCATTTTTATCATCTCCTCGAACTATTCCCTCCTCTACTCGGCTGTACTTATGCTCTCCTTCCAAATACTGAACCTCCCTCTAGAATATCTCTTCAGTTTTGAAATATGTGCCTTTTTATAACTGTAACGTTAACCACCTTTAATTTTGAACCCTCTAATACATTCCAGGACTGCTTCGTGAATACTTATTGCCTCAGTTACTTTACTTTAGTTTTATTAGTATTATATCAAACATGTCTGCTTTCCTTATGCTCTACTTTACTACCTACTCTTTGTAAGGTATTTACAAGTCTCAGTTCCCAGTCAACGTCTGATAAATTTCAGTCCCTTCCAATAAAGCCATTTTACGATCAAATCGGAATATGGATTTAGCCTTTTCCCCAAGAGCCTCATCTTCATCATACATTCTTCCACTGCGGTAATCAGCCAGCACCCCATTATTTTTAGTTTTTATCGTACTAGAAATCTACATTAGTTAATGGTTATGACCATAAACACCAGTGAACTGTAGTAGTATAATTCATGCAAACTGGTGATACATCAACCTGTCGACATCAGAAGTATATTTATAAGTCGAGGTTAGTGGGGGTGAGCGAAGGAGGAGCGAGAGAGAGGCTTAGGCAAGGCGCAAATTGAGACGCGCATAGCGCGTGACATGACGCGACACGAGTGGCATGACGCGCGCGTGAGACACGCGTAGCGTGGTGGTCCGCATACTGAGACGCAGTTTCCAAGTGGCGCGCGTACCACTCGCGTCTGAAAATACACGACACGCTTAAAGAACATTTGTTATTATTACTAACATTTGTCACTATTTAGAATCAGATGATGCCAAACATGGAGTTTTGTTTTATTCGTTGCCGAATAAGAAATTTAAGTAGCCTAATGAGTATATTATGTCTAAAAGGAAAAGCGTTGATATTGGAACTATGGGCAGATTCAACAATAAAATGTATTCGCTAATAGTGCATAAGGCATGAAAATGTTGAAACACGTGCCACTCCTTCTGTCCCTTTATACCTACGATTGCTAAACCGATGCCGCACGTTTTTTGGGAGACAAGGCCTTCTTTTAACAGAAAATGTAATTGGACCATTACAAGGAGGCATGGAATTTATGAACACCAACACCTGAATTTTTCGAGCTTGACAAACCACGGAATGCGCCTTCGGTAAACTGTCTTCATAGTTTCATGTATTCAGGAAACCATTTGATTATAAAGTGGACACAGTGAAAGATATTGTGAAATCAGCTCCCATTTAGAACAACTACTTACTATACTTACTTTAAAATATTAACTGTAGAGATACAAGTATATAAAAGATGAAACATACATTTTCATTATAAAACACATATAAAAAAACACTAGAAATAAAATAATGATTTTCTAAAAATAAGTTGAGACAACATTTTATGTTTTAAACGTTATTTCGCATAATAAATATTAGTAAATGAAACAAAATCAATGCTCAATGATATTTTTAATATAAAAAAAGAAATAAAAATATTTGTCAATAAGGGGATTTGAAGTCGGTTCCGAAAAACGGGGAACAGGCGCCTTATCACATATTCCACGACAAAGTTTCAATTTTAAGCTAACAATTTTAATATTTAAACATTATTTTACATATATTGCAATGCAAATTTCTCTATGACAAGGTCTCATTTTGTAACAGAGACATATGGAGTAAATCCTTTCAACATAATTATACTCGGGGGATCGAAATCTGTTCTCAATATGTCTGTTGGTCTCCAAGTTAGTAGTGGTAGCAGATGTGGACGAAACCAAACTATTGCAGCAAACTCAATCACTGCATGAACAAGAAACTTCATCAGCTGTTTTCAAAATGAGGAAAAATTTCACTGAGTATTTCCACAATTGAGGTGCAGTTCCGTGGCAAGGTCAATCCGTTATGATTGGAAAATATTGGCAAACTACCACGGCTCATTTGTATAAGTTTTACATTCTATAGGTTATGCATGGATATGTTAGATCGAACGTTACTTTTTTGTGTACTAATTAGAAAAATCCTTCTTAGTATGTACGATATGTAGGCCTATCAACGAAAAATTGTGAAACTATTTTCGTGGAAATATGGGTAATACTAATCGTCTTTCAGATTAAAATTATTTACGGTGACACCCCAAGTCCGATTCTTCAGATTTTGTCACATGTTTTGTATAATAAAGCTCTATGTTCTACATCACTGCCTCATTTTTTTTTTTTTTTTTTTTTTTTTTTTTTTTTTTTTTTTTTTTTTTTTTTTTTTAAAGAAAGGCAAAGATTAGAGCAGGGGTGGCCAACCTGTGGCTCGCGAGCCGCATGCGTCTCTTTGAAGGATTATTTGTGGCTCTCGATAAATGTACCCGAGTTCCCTTTTCATTTTTGTGTTATTATATTTTAAAAAGTTGTTATCGTTCCGTATGTGTTTCAAAATGTCTTTTAAATTACTGATAGCAAATATGAAACACTAAATGGAAATTGTAACAAATTTCATTTCCGTCCAAATTAAGAATGACATGACTCATCGAAAACTGCGCGAACGAACATAAACAGTGGCGTAATAAAACATTTTGTCATTTTCCTCGAATTAAAAAAAATTGTTCCAATATTAAACAAGAAAAACTCAACGACTATATAAAAAAAAAACCTAGAAGGAATATTGACGGAATTCCAAAATAGATTTCAAGACTTGAAATATTCTAAATCTTCTCTTGATTTTTTACTAAATCCATTTTAAATTAACATAATTCAAGGTGAATTTTCCATTTCCAATATAATTATGACCCAAAAAACATCTGGAAAGTTAGAATTAATAAAGATGCAAGAAGATCAAACTCTACAATTAAAATATAAGTCGACGCCGATTACCGAATTTTGGAAATTTGTACTAGAATCGAAGTATCCTGAATTAAAAAAGGCTGCTTGTCGAATTATTTCAATATTCGGAGCAACGTACTTATGTGAATCATTTCATTCCACTTTAAAATTCGTTAAATCCAAACACCTATCAGTATTAACTAACCAGCATCTCAAAGAATTACTGAGAAGTGCTGTCACCAATTATTCACCAAATTTTAAAGAATTATCAAGAGAAGTAAAATAAATTGTTTAATTTTTAATATTAAAATTCAATACACATATTTTTTACCTTTATTCATATGTTTACAATAAATATAATTTCTGTAAAATAATTTTTAATACCTTTTTTGCATACCTTTTAAATACGTATTTAATTGCGGCTCGCGGAAGTATCAAATTTTGAAAAATGGCTCGCACTATCAAGGAGCTTGGCCACCCCTGGATTAGAGGGTTAACAATACCAACCGTTCATACGCGTGGCACGAGAAACTGTGCCTCGAACACAGCGCCGCGCGACTGTGAGCAGACGCGTGTCGCGCCGCGTAGCGTCGTGTCCCCAATGTGCGCTGTTGTATTGGATTCTGTAGTTTTTTTAAAAAAATAAAAAAAACGCGTCTCAATTTGCGCCTTGCCTAAGGTGGTCGGTTACATAATGAAATAATAAAGGGAGTGTGGTCAGATGTTTGACATTTTTTCCCACTCCTGAAACGGATAAGGCCTTATAGGGGAAAAGTAGATTATAATACCAGAGGTGATTATTGAAAAAGAAAAACAAAAAAAATCAAATGTATAACTATTAAATTAAGTAATCCTACCATTGTTAAAACGGAACCAAGCCTACTGCAGGCCTGAGTCAGAACGATGGCGTGGCAGAATGAGCAAACGTCAGCATACCACTTACAGCAAACAAAGCGCTTCTACCACGGCCAAAACAGTCTTGTTTGTAAAGTAGAGGGAATGATCATTGACTTTTGCACAAATGCACGATGAATCATAACAATATTTGGGAGTTAATTTCCATATTAATGGTAAGCCAGGATGCTGCAAATTTGAACTGGCTCAGGACTGTAGTGGCTGAGAACATATAATTAAGTGAATGTTACTTAAAAGCAATTGTTATTACCCAGTCATCCAGTATAACTAAATGATAGATTACAGAAAGATATGTACAAACTGGATTAACTACAACTAACTGAATAATGGGATACTCTAAGAATAACTGGAATATTTCAATAAAAACCACTAGCACTATAACAACAATAAGCGATATTTGTGATTCAATATAACATTAAAATTTGCAATAGCAGCTGTAACTGTTATTACTGTAAGCAAGACCAAATGTAATATTATAGAATTAATTAGACAGTAAGTCAAAGTGTCACGGAACTGTATGCCAAATTCCTTGCATGTAAATATTTTGTACAAAACACTATGTAATCAACAATGTAAAAAATTAATACGTAGGGCCTAATTTAGTCACTAAGATATTAGGCTGTATAAATGAAGGGTAAATAAAAAAAAAAAAAAATAAAAAAAATAAAAATAAAAACTCCTGACAGAAACACTCTTCTCCTACAGTCTTACAGTATTGCAGAATTAATCTCCCTTAATCGCGGAGTTCGTTTTGGTGTTTATGAATTTACACAGGAATTTTCACATAACTTTTCACTTACCCGGCGCTGTAGCCCGAAACGCTTCCGTTAACCATTCATGTCCCGAATACACTCTTCAGCTCCGAGAATTGCGAACTAGCGCGCAGTTGAAGAGGGGTAGAGAGATGGAGGTTTATTTGGCAAACAAAATCCTTGCTGCATCTTTTCTTAAAACTTTTAAAACGTCAACTGATTTCATATAACCTAGTTATTAATCTAATGTGGCTTAAATCTCATAGGAAATATTATATAAAAACGACATAAAATGAGACGGAGGAGCGTGGATACATTTTAACTATCGCGCTTCCGCCGACAAATAGTATAAACAGCTGAATATTAACACTCCCGTGGAAAGTCGTGCACTCTCACAAGTGCACAAAATTACAACCACCTCAAGTTCTTCACCAGTGATCCAAAATAAAAGAACATTGTATTTCGTAAAAATACATACTTTTCTTACATACCTAAGGGAGCACAATCTTCTGTAAAGCCATAAGCTGGCTCGATAATCGACTGTAATCGATCTCATTGAGACATTATGGGAATTGGTAATTCCAACAGTCTCTTTCTCCAGGAAACTTGCGTCCCAAGAAAGAAGTTGACCTCTTCAGGAAGGTTGGAGTTACATTGCGACATTCTTCATAACTAGAACATTACTAGTTATTTACGAAATTAGATTGCACGAATTTAAACAGCACTTCTCTGTTAATTCCATAACGCCCTACGTATATTCACTACATGTGAATTATTCATCTTCTAAGAAATGTTTCACGCTGAGAATGCAAGCTGTTCTGCAATAATAATAGCCTCAGTGTTTTGTGCTAATTTATCGGTTTTGATCGCTGTTTATTAAGACAAAGCTCAAAAATTTCCTAGGCGTTTGTCACAGTTTAGTCCCAGCCCATGAAGCCTCTTCCACTGCCGTTATGTAGGCCAACCCGAAAATTTATATTACAGAAGTACAAGGAACATTCTCGTTTATCGCAACACTCCAAATGCATCTAGTTATTCCTACTACGTACCAGGTGAAGACGTTTGAACTATGTCTTGTGTCTTCCAGCAACAATTATGATTTGTTTCCATGGTAAACACTAATTCATCATGCTCTAAAAGTCAAATTGGAATGAGTGAACAAATGCAACATTATGGTAGAAAGATAAAAACAATGATCCTGGAACCATTCAAAAGGAAGAAATATTTTACATCAGTGGTCTCAGTTCTGTAAATTATTGTAAGTACACCGATACGATTTTGTGTCGCAAAAGCACTATATATCTAACTTAATTAAACCTAAAAAGTTCAAAACAGGATGTTTTTAATTATTTTTGCATTCAGGACGCATTCACCACTGAAATATGTTTGTCAATAAGCATACTAAAAGTTGGCTAATGTGATTTTTTGTCATTTGTCCCAAAGACAAACTTCGAGCGAACCAGTACTGAAAGAATATTATTTGTTTTTACAATCATTCAGTAAAAATTATGTCTGTGTTGCAAATAAGATTTCGTTATTTGTGTAAATAACACACTTGAAACTACATGGTATTTAAATAGTACTAATAGTATACTAGAGCTCATTGATATGTGACCTTGTATCAGGCTCAGCCATGAAATTTGAACTGTAATAAGTGTACGTAAAGGTGGGTGCGCAGACTTCCGCATTCGTTGTCGATGTAATCTTGGTTGTCTGGATTGAACCGCGTCAATTTGTCGAAACCTAACGTTTCGGCCATCATTTTGTTACCTTCTTCAGAGTACTCTGAAACGTTAGGAAACAATGTAGCAGGCTGGAAAATTACACATGGAAATCATCTGAAACTACAGGAAGGGGGAAAATGGAAGAAAAGAAAATATTTAAAGATTTCCAACCTAGTTTTTTTTTTTTTTTTTTTTTTTTTTTTTTTTTTTTAACTGCTTAACGTCTCTTAACAGAGCGAGGTCTTTAGAGACGGGAAAGGATGGGGACAAGGAATGGGAAGGAATTCGGCCATGGCCTTTTGAAGGAAGCATCCCCGCATTTGCCTGGAATGATTTGGGAAACCATGGAAAACCCAAATCTGGATGCCCGGACGGGGTCCAACCTAGTTCACCATAGAGGGCAAAGGTGGGTGGTGGGTGTGTGAGGTTTTCGTTGGTTTTCCGAAATCACTCCGGGATGCAATGCAGTTTTCACTGGTGTACCGCCGGACTGTGTTGTGGAAACACGATGTTTCGACGACTAGCTCCGTCGACTTCCTCAGGCGCGAAAACATTGTCGGCTGCCAACTGATACTGAGGCAGCTGAGGTGCCGCTCCTCATTAAGCTACGTTTACATCTGGCACAGATTCAGAACATGAATCGGGATTTGTATCAGAACTTGCATCGGCAGTTATATCTGAACTTGTAGGATACCTTTAATGACTTATACGTCCCAATACAAGTTCCTTCACAAGTATCAAATATTTCTTTTTTATCGCTTTACGCCTCGTCGACGGTAATTTATTAGAGGCGGGGAAGGACTTGGAACAAGTAACGGGAAGAAATTCGGCCATGGGCTTTTGAAGGAATCATCGAGGCATTCGCCTGGAGTAATTTGGAGAAATCATGAAAAACCAAATCTGGATGCCCGGATATGAGGCCAGAGCGTTAGCCGCTCACCCACCACGCTCCGTACAAGTATCCAACATAGATTTATATAGCCAACTGCTCCCTCCGCGTGGCTGAGGAAGACGACGGAGCTAGTCATCGAAATAGCATTTTTTCACAACACAATCTGGCGGTACACCCGTGAAGACTACATTGCAATTAGTCCGGAAAGTCGCCGTTCTTACATCACTCCGGGAAGGTTCCTTTAAAAAGGATATGACCGAATTCCTTACAATTCTTTGCTGTCAGTCCTTTCCCGTCATTAATGATCCCGATGTCGACAAGGCATAAAACCAAAAAAATACCTTTCAGTATACTCTTTGAATATACTTAGTCATAATTCTTACCGGTATATTATGTTAACATCATTAGCTAATTTCTGTTAATTGTCAGCACATGGTGACATACTGATGCTTTCATTTCTTGTATGCTGCGACTTGAACAGTTTTATATGTGTTGAGATTCTTATTAAATTAGTACTTTAACATTTGTAGCTGTGACAAAGGCCACTTTTGAAATGAAAGATCCTTTACACATCAGTTTTCATTTATTGTGCCCTCGTGGCCATAAAGCAGAATTCTCATCCTTTATTGATTCCATTTCAATGTAATTAATACCAAATTGTCACACAATGAGCATGAATGAAATATTGAGTAAACTTACATTGTTCGGGCTTGCAAAGAAATACCATGAATATAACATCAAATGTCATAAATAAAGAAACACACTGAAACCAGGCTATCAAATGATTAACATGAACGAACATCAAATGACACAAACCAATAACACATATAAATTGACATCAGGCTGTCAAATGTGTACCATGAACATACAGCAAACGACACAAACCTAAAACGAATTAACACAGGGCTTGCAAATGAACTAAATATGATTTTGCTTTACATTTATCATGAAGCTGAGTTACATAATCTCTAGGCGCTTATGGATTTTGTAGATAGTGTGTAATACTAGCTGAAGTTTTATACGGATAGGATCGTTGACAAGGAATGGGAAAGAAATTCATTACGATCTTTATTCAAGGAACAACCACATCACAAGCCTTTCGAGACTTCTGAAAATCGAGAAAGACCGAAAGTCAGCTGAACTAATAGGGAATGAAATCATTTAACCAATAGTATATCGACTTTACAGTAAACAAAGGTCGCAGTATCAAATCACAACTCTAGCGTATGGGTAATTACGAACTGATTAAAACAAGAAGACATTATAGATATATGACAACACTCACTTTCCATACTTGGATTGTACTCAGTTGTTCACTATATCGCCAAAACGTCAATGTTCCCTTCCATTTTTTCCCAAAAAAAGAGCAAACTTCTAACGTAATTTTTCACCTAACAGGCTCGATATTCCCTCCTTGACCCATTTCTATACCTGCTTATTCGCTTACGCCCATTGCTTTTTTTCTGCTTTAATTATCTTTGCTTTTGGCATGTTTAAATCATGGAGGAAGGAATATATGGAGACGAGATAACGCGAAATCCGTGAAACCTCATGAAAAAACTGTGCCTGCGCGGCGGACATCGTAGGAGTCAGAGTACCAAAACATTGGGCTGTTTGCACTGTGTCAGCTGCTGAGAATATTTCATTTTATAATATTCTAAAGTTGTGATGCATATGGTTGCACAAACAGATGAGATAGGAAAAAACCTGGAATAGCGTTTCATAAGTAAGTCACATTGTAATTATCGTTCTTGAAGTATCTGACAGGCAACCGCAACATTAGTGCCATTCGCTATAAATTTATTCATTGCTCTCAATAGGATCATATTATTCTCAAATTTTTGTTGGTGTAGTGTAGACAATTAGCATATGTTACTATTTTGCACCTGAAAAGCTAGCCTTATTGTAGACAAATGTTGGAAATATAATTTAAACGGGTCATGTTTACATCGCGACACAGTGAATATGGTATTCTGCATGCATTACTCACTTTTAAGTTTACACTGAAATTGCACGATGAAATTAATCGTGATAATTTGTGCTGTGCGAACTACTAAACGTTATGAAATAAACTTTGTTGACGGAAATGTAGTTAGCGATGCATTTCTTGTGTTTAGATGTGTCTACATAGTTTGGTTTTGTAGCGGCAGTATTAATGGAAATGTTGGCAGGTTGAAATGCGGTGTATACCAGAAGAGAACAAACAATTTATTTATTATTAGCTGTTAGCTTCTGATTTTTGAATGTACTGATTTTTCTAGCAAAATTATATAGGCCACTACCAGTACAATATCTTCTAAGTGAGCTCAGAAACTATGAGGTTTTATGAAGTATTAGGCCTAATTTTTTTTAAAGCTCTAAACATTGACTTATGCTTTTTTTTTTTTAAATTTCAGATATTACTTGTTTCTGTTTGTAAATATGTCTGTCTACAAGTATATTTCTAGATTTTGAAATCTTCCTTGTCAATTACATACTGAAATAGAATGTGAAAATATAACCTATTTGAACATCAACTAAAATTTAAGGACTGTATAAATAAACAGTTTGTTATTCAAGTTAAAAAGAATTACCTGCTCATTAAGTTACGTCCGAATTCATCATCAAATATGGATATGGCGATAGTTTTTTTCTGGTCCAGGCTGCATTTCAACTTAACCACGTCAATTGTAAGGTACAATATCTCGAGAACTAAGCGAGATATCAAAAAATTTTATTCTTTGCTTTCAGTTTCCCTCATCGAGTTACATAAGAATTCGTCATCAAATTGCGGCGCCACGGTTATCGTTGAATCCCCTCATAACCTAACAACCTCACTTTTGAGACAGTATATCTCGCGAACTAAGCGAGATATCGAAAAATTTTATTTTTTATTTTCGATTTGTATCGTCGTGTCACATAAGAATCTATCACCAAATTTGACTTTGGGGACACGTTTCTTCTGAATTTCAACCAGAAACTCCACTCTTTTGAGACAATATATCTCGAGAACTAATCACGATATCAAAAAATTTTATTCTTCATTTTTGATGTGTCTCGTCGAGTTACATAATAATCCATCATCAAATTGCGGTGCCACGGTTGTCTTATGATTCCCTTGAGGTTTTTGTGCATATTTCCGTGTTTCTCTGGTCAAGCAATATGGCGGCCTCCCCTCCCCACTTGTCTCCACCCGGTTTCACTCCAGTGTGTGGCGAAGGTCCCTTGCGTCGTCTCCATATATTCCTTCCTCCATGGTTTAAATCTCCTTCACTTGAACTAAGAGCTACCATCTCTTCCGTGCTCTACTTAGAAAACTTCCAAGATGCTCGTGCTTCGATACGGTGAATACCATTCTAGTATTTGATAATGCTTTATGGAAAAAGCAGGTAACCAGCAACACTACAGTGTTTCAGGATTCATTCCTGTCTCTAAGTTGACGACTGAATATAATTTCGAATGGTTGATTTCTGTAAGTAAAAGTCAGTGTGGTGTGGTTTAACTAAATTTTGGCGGCTCGCTGATAATCAGAATGAACACGCTTAATAATTATTATTATTATTTCGCATCAGAAACATACAGTTACACAATCACAACATCAAATTATATTGGACCAGAACTTGGCCACTTCCATGCATTTCCTGAGGCCTCATACAGGTTAGCTGCCGAGCGGGATGCTGGACACAGTCGACACCGGAGCATGTGCTAGACAGTCTGGTCTTCACCGTTGTCGCACTTGATATCATTGATCTCAGCATAGCCCCATCTTGCTAAGTTCACTTTGCATCTGCCTACTCCTGATCTCAGCCTATTCAAAGACTTAAGAATTGAAGCACTGATCGAAATCCTTAAATGTATCTCGCAACTTTCTTAAATGTTACCAGTGTGGTGGCGGTTAACTTGTAAGAGGAGGATGTCTATTTCATTAGGCAATAATTATGGACTACAGACAGCAATACACCTATTCTTCGATTGTTATTTAAATGACAGGTAAAAAGTCCTTTTTAAGATAATTTTTCTAAGGCGGAAAGAAATATATTATACACCTACATAGTTTAATTTGCACAATTACTTTTTAAAGAAAGAGAATGTACATATAGTTTGGCTGAGACTAATTGGAAGTTAAGCAAGAGGGATTAATTAATTAATTTAATTAAATTGCAATGGAGCGCATGCTCGGGTAGCAATTTCCCTACCACCCAGCTTCCCCCTTCCCCCTTCCCTGCACCCACCTGCATTTGCAGTCGGAAAATTTTAACTTTAAATTCTGTCAACGTTTTTGGTAAATTATTCATCATTTCTCTCGGTAACTTATTCCAATCCTTGACACCCTTTCCCAAAAAAGAGAATCTTCCTACACCTTTGTGCCTGAAATCGAGTGCCAGCTTGTGGTCATGGTCATCTTTTCCCTTTCCTTTTAATTCTTACAACAATATCTTTCCATGACTCCCATGACCCTGTTCAAGAGAGAGTTTTTAATGATCGCAAATTAGATTCAGCAGTTCCATTTTTGGTTGATGAAAGAATTATTAATCATCTGTATGAACAGTGAAATTGTTAATTTGCTTGCAAAATTAAAGAGTGTGTGATTTTGCTATGGATTAAAACAACCTCGGAAAATCCTAACTTATGGTAATTGTTTCAGCAACAGGGATACCGCTCACAGGTCGCTTAAGTGAAGTAGAGGTGGAAAATCATTTTATCTACCTCTGAACAAATATATGTGACACAAAGAACTGAGAAAAACAGAAGGTAACGGATCACTTTAGGAAAAGTTTCCATCTGGCAGAACAGGGCAATAACAAATGCCATGGTTGAAACATTCATATCTTACGTTTTCTCCTATGGTTGTGAGACATGAACGCTCAACGCCAGAGATTACAATCTCCTCGACACTTTTGAGATATGATGGCGTAGAATGCTGTGTGTCTTGGACCGAAGGGAGAACTAGCACATGCATTACAGAGGAACTTACGAAAAAGACTTTCTTACAGTGTCAAGCTCATAAGGGAGCGTGCGGTGTTTAATCTGGATTTCCCCCCTCCCCCCACGAGTTGAGATTTCTTGAGATCTGGTCGCACCCCCGCCCTCCTCCCCCCACTATGATGTGGTGTAATCTTGAACCCCCTCCCCCTTACTGCTGACTACCTCGTGTGTTTTTTATACCTATAGGCCAGTTGGAGACGGTCTTTCTGCGTCTCCCACTATAAACTGCTGGCTCTGTGTCCTTGTATGAAGGATTTAAGTAAGATTTAGCAACGAGGTTGTTATTTACAAACAGTAAGCTTTGATTTTGAACCAGGCTTTTTGAAAATGCAACCAAAATATTATCTTAGTGTACAATGTATTAGATTTTAAATACCGCTATTTGTGATAAGTACAGGGTGTTTCAAAAAGAATTTATGTATTTCGAATGCATATATTTATTAAACTGTAAGACATACGAATATGAAACTTTAGACACATATTTACGTACCTCTTAAGTTCAGATTACAGATGTTCAATATGTCCTCCATCAGCCACACGAACAATATCACATCGATACTCAAATTCCTCCCATACTCGGGAAAGCATGTCCTTCGTCACTGATGTTACGGCAGTACGGATCCGGTTCCTCAAGTCCTCAAGGTTCTGTGGGAGTGGTGGTACATAAACGTTGTCTTTAATGAAACCCCACAGGAAGAAGTCACAGGGTGTCAAATCCGGTGACTGTGGAGCCCAGCTGATGTATGCTAAGTCGCCAGCTCCTTGACGACCAATCCAACGGTTCGGTAGAGTTTCATTCAGAAATTCACGCACTTGGCGACTCTAGTGAGGGGGTGCCCCGTCTTGTTGAAAAATTAAGTTGTCTTCGTGTAGCCTCGGAAACAAGCAGTTTTGTAACATAGCGAGATACTGCTGACCGTTAACCGTGTTTCCATCAAAGAAGAAGGTGCCGTAAACAGATGATCGGGATATCGCACAAAACACATTGACTTTAGGCGAATCTCGTACATGTTCAATGACAGCATGTGGGTTCTGTAGACTCCAAATTCGAACATTGTGTTTGTTTACCTGACCACTAACATGGAAAGTCGCTTCATCACTGAAAACGATGCGTTGTGCGAAAGTGTTATCATTGTCAATAGCATCATTAATCTCGTTACAAAATGCCACACGTTTCCGTTTGTCATCAGGACGCAGAGCTTGTAATAACTGTAACTTGTACGGCTTCATAACCAACCGACGTCTCAAAACACGCCAAATTGTTGTTGTAGGTAGTTGTAACTCCCGACTGGCACGACGAGTTGATTTTGAAGGACTACGTTGGAAAGCAGTTTGAATTCGTGCAACATGTGCCTCAGAAACACTAGGGCGGCCAGGACTCTTTCCTTTACATACACATCCGGTATCTACAAACTGTCGATACCATCTACGAATGTTCCACCCATTCGGAGGATGCATTTGGTAACTCAACCGGAAACGTCTTTGCACTGTAATCACGGAATTGCACTTCGCAAACTCGATAACACAAAATGATTTCTGCTGTGGAGTAGTCATTTTAAACATATGACGGTTACCAAGAATAACACAAGACGACTGACATCTAGCGGCTATTAAATAAACTAGACTATGTATTCGTTTCTCCAATAGCCGAGCCGGGGCGCAGTGATCGATAGTTTGGACAAAAGAATACTTTGTAATACGTATATTCTTTTTGAAACACCCTGTATTTCCATATCAGACAAAGATCATTAAACTATGCCATTATTATCGCAAGTAGTTTAGTTTTAAATTTGCTTCATGTGTTATCAGCCAGTGTTTAGGTAAGATGTTCGTCCCTGCAGGTGGGGCGAGATGCCGGTGGCGGTGCGGCTGGTGGAGATGGCGGCGCTACTCGCCTTGGTGGTGCTGCTCTGCGCAGTTGCCATGCTCGCCATCGTGATGGAACGGCTAATCTGCTCGTGTGTTGTGCTAATCAAACCTACCTGCTGGTTCGCCTCCATGCTATTCCACTTCATCCAACAGAGAATCGTGTTCCTCATACAGATACTGGCGACCCTCTCGGACAGCATGGCTCAGTCATTATGGTCGAATGTCGCGGAAACATTCCAAACAGAGATGGTAGAGCCGCCGTCATGCGCAGTGCCAGAGCCAGAGCCAGAGCCAGAACCAGAGCCACCGCCACTCATCGATATGTGCGGCCGTGGCGAATAGCTGCCCCAATTATGAAACTTGTCATATTAACTAAAAGAGTGAAGAATTCTTGACAGTGCCGAAGTCATTATGAATTATTTCAGTAAAAAAATAACAGAGTATGCTAAGATCCGATGTTTTAATGATCTAATATTATTGTTTTTGTGGAAGTGAAAACTTCTTATGCGATGTTTGAGCGGGGGTAAATAATCTATGAGTTCGTGGCGTTACGTCACCCACGTGCATACTGTTGCGCGTTCGACGCTATTTGGAACACACAGTTTTTGTCAAATTTTGATGAAACTTTGCATACACATAGTTTAAAACAAATAGAACAATGACGTTTAAGTTCGATTTTGCAAAAACCTAAACCAAAAGAAATAATGTTTAATAACTGTAATGATTTAGCAGCAAAGAGGTAAAAGTAGTTTTTTAAATTCCAAATGACAATAATACTAACAGTGTCTGCGCCTTCTTTATACATAAATGGTGTCAAAGATTTGTTAGTACTTCTACAAACAGTTCTTGACGTGTCAATAATTGTGGAATTATCATCGTTTTTTTATCAACTATTAATATTGCTAAATATTTTTGCAATAATTTGTCTAACTATGAGATGTTCACTTCCCAGTGGCATAAACTTGTAATCTGATAGAATTTTATAATCTTTATTAATGTTATTTGGCCGATTGCATTAACTGTTCGCCAGCAAAAAGTGCAACCTTATTAGAACGTTTTATGAATAGTTTTTTTTCTAATTTTTTGTTCATAATGACCCTGTACCCTTACAGCTTTTACACAATAATATGGGGTGACTATCTTATATTTGTAATTACTAATGATCGCTACAGGAAAATACAATAGTCATACATAAACAAGAAAAGGGTTACTAGACTGGAGGTATTCTCGACGTTGAAAATGAATAAAATTTTCTCGAGTAACTAGCCGAGTCAAATACGACGTTTCGGGTCACAACTCTGCCGCCATTGTCAGGGCAGGTATTGTGACCGCCGAAACGTCGTGTTTGATCGATGGACTAATTAGGCTAGTTACCCCAGAAAATTTTATTCAAGAAAATCGTTTC
The DNA here is from genome assembly GCA_031002005.1 of Vandiemenella viatica. Taxonomy (NCBI): domain Eukaryota; kingdom Metazoa; phylum Arthropoda; class Insecta; order Orthoptera; family Morabidae; genus Vandiemenella; species Vandiemenella viatica. The sequence goes on from JARYHS010009186.1 coordinate 158,147,317, forward strand.
TATATTATTTATATTTAATACTTGTTTACCTCTAATACAGTGAGCATAGATAATTTCTAATTCAAACAGGCTTCGTTACCTTTAAACTATTTCTCAGTTGCAAGATTTAAGTAGATAGTGCCGGAGAAGGTATTCAAAAAATAACTAGTGCTCCTGAAAGATCAAAGTTTTAATCTCAACGTCCGTCTTATCAACAATTGAATAAAACGAATGTGAACTATTTGAGTGATATTACTTATCGTATGTGTAGTCTGAAAAGTGAGCTGATTTATACGATGGTATAAATACGAAAAATTATCGGCATCTTTCGATTTATGTTCAAAATGGAAGAGTTTGAGTAAATTTTGATTAAAGTTAAAGGTTTTTTCGAAGGTATAATAGGAATTTTTAAGTGCACAGTTCCCTGCAAAGAGAAGTGTAACTAAAATCAGTAGGCTTATTGGTACCATGAGGAAGGATTCTTCCTCAATGATTGGTACCTGAATCCTACGAGATGAAGTTAAGGCGTTTCCGAGGTACCAAATCCGAGAATTGATTTTATTTTTTTGTAAAATCGTTCATCCAAATCACTAGAGCAATTTCCGAGATCGTCTGGTTTACCACCTCATACATTTATTTTAAAGAAAAATGCTATTATTATGTTAAATAGAAATATTAATGCTAATCAGGGGTTAATTACTGGTACAAGATTAGTGGTAATTCTCTTAGACGAGTACATTAATTCACTCCAATAAAACTATGGTCTTAACTCGCATTAACCTCACACCTTCAACCCTGCTTTTCTAAATGATATGAAAACAATTTGAATATTAAAAAAAGAACAAGGTCAGGCTCTTCAAAACGCAGGATTATATCTATCAGAACCTATTTTTTCGTGTAGATACACGTATGTGGCTTTTTCGCGAGTTTGTAGATTCATTAGAAATTCATAAAATCAACGATGATGACATTACAACTGCTAAAATTGAAAAAAATTACTTCTGACAAAGCCAATTTTTTTTTTAATATTTACTTTTGAACTGTTTTGCAATTAAATATGTAGTATTTAATTGTAACGGCATTTTACAGTTATGTAGTATTTAATGTTAATGACTTATTACAGTGAAATTGATATTTATTACTACTCTTCAAAATAAAATACCTTTCATTAATAAATACTTGTATTTACAAATTTCCTCATTATTATATTACCATTCGGTCATTGATCATGATATTGTTCGTTTAAATATATGAGTTTCTTGAAACCAAGGAGAAAATAATAGTATGCTCCCTCGTACCCGAATCGTCTACGAGATGGCGTTAGAGCTGTTTTCGAGATACCAAGAGCAAAAATTGTTTGTATTTTGTACACATGGTTTTTGCAGGGAAGACAACTATTTAGGTAATCTCAAAGAAACAAAACATTATCTAAATATGAAATTTCATCCAAATCGTCATAGCCGTTTCCGAGATCCAAGATATATATTTATATATATATACAAGAATTGCTCGTTTAAAGATATAAGATTTTATTTTTATATGAGGTGTTATAGTCCGGAGACAGCGGGATATTAAAATGCTACTGAAGTAGATATCTCTGAAAAGAAGTACCTGTTTTTGTATCCAAAAATCGTGTAATAACATGTCGTGACCTACAACATAAGGACTGACTTAACTGCCTACTTTAATATTTAATTTAGTTTTAAGTGAATGTGCAAAGCTTTAGTCATATTAAGGTGGTAGCTTAGTCTCATGTTCGACAAAGTTTCTAAGCAGAACACTGAGCTGTCTTCTGAACACTGATTTCCATCACAAACTAGTAAAGGGGGAAGTAGGTAGTTCGCTACAATACTGCAGACTTAACACGACGTAAGGTCTGGTTACATAGTGCGAACTGTCCTATTCAGTCACTGTAGTGCAGCTACTCGCACCGTGTGACCGCATCGTACTGTCACTTGCGAGTCGGTCAGTAGCTCGCATCCGAGTTACTACAACATTTTTAAAGTGAAACTTTTATTCTATCGGCTCAAATTTTTCCGTTCATCTATCGCATGTCGCATTACAGCCGGCCAGGCACATGCGCGCAGGTATGACGTGACCTAGTGCGGAGGCCTCATGTCCGTTAACACTCACAAGGGGAGGTTTTCAGTGTGGAAATCGCAATCGTAGAACGAACAAGTCTGGTAAATAGCACGTCACCTCTGGTTTCTCGCCCTAAAGCAGTTCTGCCTGGTGGGCCTCCGTTTAAAAAAAATCGGGGATTAAAAAGTGTTTAAATTGTATGTAAATGAGCTTTATTTGTACGGAAGACCCTTCTTTTATAATGTTTATTTAGCCGTGCTCGTTGAGGCGGTGTGATTAAATGTAATGGATCCAAGGTTCGATCTCCCACCCACGTAATTTTTTTTCTATTTGTATTTTTTATTGCTATTCTATGTTGTAGCATTAAAAACTGTTTTGAAACAAATTCTACAAGTTTTTTTATTTTCGTTTGACAAATACGCAAATATTAGGATGGTAACAACGAAATGTACGCATTTATGTCAGCCATGTAATGTGTATTTCTATCATCAGGTAAAAATACTAATTAAAAAAGCTCCAAAATGCGCCGGAACTGTTGCAAGATAACTGTGCAATATCTTCTCGTGAAGATGCTGTTAAGATATATTCTCTTATTCACCACATTTTGCGAGCGCCTGTATTTTATGACATAGTAAAATATTCCTGGTATGGTTCAAAATTAACGAATAAAAGGTCCAAATTTACAAATGTTAACGAAACATGCTTCCTAAATCACTAATAAATACTGTATGTGACTGTCGAAACATATCCTTCATAAAATGATCCTGGTGTGCACGAAATTTTTGTTTCAAATGTTTTTATGATTTATACCATTTGTCAAAGGAAAATAAAAATTTTGTAGATTTTGTTTCCAAACAAATTTTTAACGATACAAGATGGAATAGAAAATAGAAAAAAAGATTTCGCGGTTGGTGGAAGTGAACTTCGAACCCATAGCATTTTTTTTTAAGCTTTGAAAAATGTATTTTGATATATAGTTACCATTTTTACATTTATAGGTCGGAAACAGAATAAAGCAGACTTGAGCCGCTCCTGCTTCAGTCGTTGGGCCGCTGTGAGTCGCTGCCTCCGCCACTTGCACCTTCTCTGACGGGGACAAAGCAACAAATCATGGAACATTTCACTGATCAGCACAAAATCTGGATGACTCAGAAACTATTTATTTCTTGCGTTGTGCAGCTCGGTTTGCGGTAGCCTCTTCAGCCCAGCTCCCTGGCCTGGTTCTTTCCGTTCTATATCCTCTGACTGGACGGATGAATGTCACGGAATCCTGTTATTTCTTCCTTCAGATCACTCTGCCTTAACGACCACGGCTAAATAGACATTATAAACTAACGGTCTTCCGTAAAAGTATAGCTCATTTACATACAATTTAAGCACTTTTTAATCCCTTACTTCTCTTAAACGGAGGCCCACCAGGCAGAACTGCTATAGGGCGAGAAACCAGAGATGACGTGCTATTTACCAGACTTGTTCGTTCTACGATTGCGATTTCCACACTGAAAACCTCTCCTAGTCAGTTGAGATCTGTCTGGCGTCGACTACAGTTGAACTAAAGCAAGGTAATCGGCAACTGACGGGTGCTTTCTAATCTTCTCTTCTGAAAACAGGAAGTGTTATTTCTTCGTCCATCTACATCTACATCTATCGCATGTCGCATTACAGCCGGCCGCGGAGTGGGGATAAAGTGAAAGGCGCTCGGCAGAGCAGCCAAGGCCAATATGGCGGTGCCCATAGATGGAATCAGTTGACCATTTAGCATTTACATTCTCACTTATTCGTGTGATTGTATTTATTATGTATTGCTTACTCTAATAAATGGATTGAAATTAAAATTTATAGTCGGATATCTTGTTTACTATTGATTTCCCATCATCATTCTCAGTTTCCAATTATTAAGAACGCAATTTTAATACCCTAAATCGAATAATTTTTCGAAAATTTTCAGTTAAATGCTTAAAAAAGTTTCACTTGCTTCGTGGTTTCATAAAACCACACAGTTGTTTTTTGAGTTTACTCGCCACTCGCCTTCCCCCACCACAAGCAGCAGCTCGCATGCGACTCGGACATCAATTTGCACGATTTTTGCGAAATGACAGTAGCTCGGAAGCCCGGGACCACGGCAGGTGCATTATGTTTTTGTTTTTCCAGTAGTTGTTAAAAACAAAAAATAGCGGATAGATGGAATTCCGAACAAAATATAAAGATAGTGGAGCTTTACAAGGACCAAACAAACTTATGGAATTGTTTGGATCCTAATTATAAGAACAGATATTTGCGTGAAGCCTCGCTTGAACACATTCACGTGGAATTGGGTTTACAAGAGACGAATGAAGTAACAAAAAAAGATAAAAAAAATTTCGTTTTGCGTATACCAGGAGTTATTGAAAATTGAGGAAAGCAAAAAAAGCGGATGTAGCATTGATAAGATCTATAAACCATTCATCAAATGGTTCGATGCTATGGATTACATTATGAAAATAATTAATCTAAAAGAAAAACAAACAACAAGTAATCTGGTAAGTATTTTATTATTATATAGTATTCCTTTTAGAACCACATAATCATATTATTATGCCAAGTAACGGCGCCCTCGGTACTGAAGTAATGTTTATATTTATCTCGGATTTTATCTGCTATTGCTTTAGATCTGTTATTGATCCGCGAGCAATGGATGCTTTGTAATTCATGAATTTCTGACCTCCACTGCCCGAAATTTATTTGAAAGTTCATGATGTCTTCTTAATATGTCGTTCTTGGTGGTGTATAGGTTCTTGATGCAGTGATACGTAACCTGTTGTGTAACGTACTGTACATGCACATAAGACCATCTTTTTCGCAGTGTCCTATATCGTTCTGTTTTTAAAATTTTTTGGTGAGTTGAAACTATTGTAGCCAGAATTACACCAATGATAACTAAGAGAGTCATGAAGGAAATGTTATCACCAAGAGAAAAAGTAGGTTTTTGTTTGAACAAAACAGTTTGTTTTTCTAATTAATATTAAAATTCTCCGAAATTTTAGAATAGTTTGATTATGGTTTTGGTATGTACTATCAACATAATCAAATTAATTTCATTTTGAGACATGTGTCGTAATATAATATAAATATTTACTATCTAATTCTCTGACTCCTCGTTCTTGAATACTGTTGAGTCCTCGTAGACCTGATTCATTATTATTAAAACCCTTGTTCAATTCAAGTGATCCTGATGAAGGCGTTGGTTGTGATGAAAATCATTTCATAAATCTGACCCTTGCGAATTATACCAAGCAGTTTATAATCTATTTCCGTTTACAGTCATCATATCTGTTATCAGTCAAGTCATAATGTTTAATTCGTAACTAATTCCATTAATCTGGTGGTATGCTGTCTGTAAGGCTACGCTGCCGCGTTCATACAAACCGCGCAAACACCCACAGACACCCACAGACATGCTCTGACGTGTGTCAGACAAAACCTCTCTGACATCGTTGGTTGGTGCCGGCACGTGTCTGTACGGACACGCTCCGGGTTATTTCTTGGTGTTAACGAGTTTTCAAGGTGCGTCGGAGGCATAACCATAAAACCTGAGCAATACGCAAACAGCTCTAGTATCATATTTGGAAAACTAACATACCTAAAAAACGTAGAAAACCAATTATTTTTCATATCATTCAAACGAAATTTTGTGTTTGTGCTTTAAAATTCGCCAATAGCGTATTCATTGATCCTAGTTACGATTGCTCATAAGAAACTGGAAGGAAACAGATCATGGGCTCTATGAGCGAAACATTCCAGCGTTCTCCTGAATCAATTGCGGGAAACCTTGGGTAACAGAAATCTATATGATCAGATTGAAAATCGAACTGCAAGGTTGCAGAATTCAGAGCACGTTCGTAAACACTCACCAAGCACGGTCGGTTAGTTGAAAAATTGTTAACCCATCTACATTATTTCACGTTATATCACTTGTTCAAGGTCAGCATTTATTCATTTTATTTATTTAAAAGTTTTTTTAAGCCTTGCAATATTAGGGCTGTCAAACTCTCTTTTAAGTCATAACAGGCGTTAATACACTGAAGAGCCAAAGAAACTGGTACACCTGCCTAATATCATCTAGAGCCCCCGCGAACACGCAGAAGTGGCAGAACTCTGTAGCAATTCTGGACGTGTGGGGTGTCGCATTGTCCTGCAGAAATTTCCCAAGTCCGTCGGAATGCACAATGGACATGAATGGATGCAGGTGATCAGCCAGGGTGCCTGCGTACGTGTCACCTGTCAGAGTCGCATCTAGACGTATCAGGGGTCCCATGTCACTGCACACGCCTCACATCATAACAGAGCCTCTACCAGCTTGAATAGTCCCCTGCTGAAATGCATGGTCCATGTATTCATGAGATTGTTTCCGTACCCGTACACTTCCATCCGCACGATGCAATTTGAAACGAGACTCGTCAGACCAGGCAACATGTATCAAATCATCAATAATCCAATGTTGTGTTGACGGGCCCAGATGAGGCGTAAAGTTTTGTTTCGTGCACTCAGCAAGGGTACACGAGTGGGCCTTCGGCTCCGAAAGCCCTTATCGATGATGTTTCGTTGAATGGTTGGTACGCCGACACTTGTTTATGGCCTAGCATTGAAACCCGCAGCAATTTGCGGAAGAGTTGCACTTCTGTCACGTTGAACGATTCTCTTTAGTCGTTGTTGTTCTCGTTCTTGCAGGATCTTTTCCCGGCCGCAGCGATGTCGGAGATTTGATGTTTTACCGGATTCCCAATATTCACTGTGCACTCGTGAAATGGTCGTACGGGAAAATCCCCACCTCATCGCTACCTCGAAGAGGCTATGTCCCATCTTCCGTGCGCCAACTATAACACCACGTTCAAACTCATTTAAATCGTGATAACCTGTCATTGTAGCAGCAGTAATCGATATGACGCCTGCGCCAGACACTTTTTGCCTTATATAGACTTTGCCAACCGCAGCGCCGTACTCTTCAGTGTTTACATATCTCTGTGTTTGCATACGCAAGTCTATACCAGTTTCTTTGGCTCTTTAGTGTAACACATAATTTACACTTTGCATAAATGAACATTTTTCAACGCATATCTCACATTTTACTTAAATTAATAATTGAAATACTAACTAAAAGATTTAGCACAGTGATGTGTAACTGGTGAATCTGAAGGTAAGTGGCACAAACTAAAGATTGAAAAAGTATGTGAAAACAAAACAAACCAAATACTAGTGAAGCAAAAGAAGCAGAATGCAAGTGGCACAAACTAAAGTTTGAAAAAGTATGTGAAAACAAAAGAAACTAAATACTTGTGAAGCAAAAGAAGGATATAAAAATGGCAAGAATGTAAGGTAAATATTCTAAAAAGAACTGACTTCTAAACAAAAAGGTAATGACAGGTTTATTGCAAAATGAAATTATTATTTCAGTTAACCAAAAAATAATCAGAAATATATTTAATATGAGTTTAAATAGTCTCAAACTGGTGCTTTAACCGCTATATCATTTACACGGGGTAGCACTGTATTCGTAACTGTATATAATGTATGTACGGGGTTTTCTGGAAAACAATTTTATGGATATCGGTTAAAATCGCTAGTTACGGGTATTTTGGGTTTAGATGTCGATTCATCATATCCTCATTTTTTTTGTGTTTATTCCATGTTTATGTGTCAAAATTGGGAAAGCGACAACTATCTTTTTATATAAAATTAGTTAGACGGGAGCGTTTAGGAAGTTCGACTGCTTGGTGGTTTTACTATTTCAAGCAGCCAAGGAAATTCAATTAATTTTAGACCTAATCCTGTTTCTAATCAAGTAACTCGTGCTGAGGTTCAAGTAATCTATACTTCAAAAAGAAATGTGATTTGCCGTACCGTAGATTCAGACCCACTGCGGCGCAATCGTGTTTATAACCGCATAAATTGTAGTTCTTCCAGTGATTTAAACTATAATTAAAACAATGATATGTATTATTTAATTATTTTCGTAATCATCATGTAAAAGATTTTTAGAGCCGTCGAGCTCTATCGGAGAAATTTCACAAAAGAATAAGATACTTTAAATGTTTCAACATAGACGATAATAGAACAGTAAATTGCTGTGAGATTTATAGTTTCATTCCTTACGGCGGAAGAATTTCACTAAAGAACAACAAACTTAAACGCTTCAGAGCAAACGATGACAGAACAATAAATAGCCATGGCATTTATAGTTTTATTGCTTTTGAATAAGTTTAACACAAAATGAATATGACATCTCATCCGATGCAGAGTGCTAAGGGAAAATACGAATGGCCAACTGGAATTTCTAAACGATTATTAACTTTAATACGTTTTGCATTATTAAAATTGCACTTCTTTATTGAAAAATAATAAGTAGAGGTGGTTATAGTCCTCATATATAGTCTTGAATTTTATTGTATCACAATTTTTCCCCAAATAATTTTAGTTGACAATCCAGGTTTACTCGAAAATAGCTGTAACGAATTCTAGGTCTATAAATCGATCTGTCAGGACCTGATTAATTTCGAAGCGTTTATAATCTTTCTAATTTTCCAAATGGAAAAGCGACTTCTATATTTTGATTAGTGAATAAGTTAGACAGGACAGGTTCTTTAAAATGTTCAACCTCTCGGAAATTTATGGTGGTTCTACTTGCTATTATTTTGCACAAAAGCCAAACTTTTGAGTTTATTCGCATGGACGTTAAATCGTAAGGTTTTATGAATTGTATGGCATTTTCTAGAGTCAAGGAACCAAGTACTTAGTGCAGGAGGATCCACATCATTCTCGTAGTATAATATGGTTAGAAGTCTTAAATTAAGTTTTGAAATGCCTAAACGTTTATTAACATTAATACCAAACACAGCTCGGTCAACCAGGCACTACACAACTGTTTGAGAAAATTGAAACACCAAGAAACGGGTGGGGACATTTCTGCGTCGACCGTTCGACGCTGTTTGCTGAGGGCTGGACTGGTGGCACGCATGCAATTGCGTCGGCTTCCATTGACCAGAAACTACCAACGCTTCAGACGGCAATAGGCACGTTAATACCGTCATATGGCGTGATGAATGGCAAAATGTAGTGATTTCGGACGATTTGCACTTCAACTTGTCCTACAGTGATGGTCGCGTAAGTGTTAGATGCTACCGTGGTGAACGCAATATGGTAGACTGCATTGTTGAGCGACATAGTAGACAAATTTCAAGTGCGATCATTTGGGGTGCCATTGGCTACAACATATGATCTCACCTTCTGCATATTGGGAAAAATCTGAATAGCAACTGCTACCTCAAGTAGAGTTTAGAGCCCGGGGTACTGCCATCCTGCAGTCAGCTCTATATGCCATACTGCAGGAGAACATTGGGCGAGAAATGTGCAAACCTTCTTCGAAGAACGACTGGTATCTCTGCTTCCCTGACCTGACCGTTCGCCTGACACGTCACTCTTTGAACATGTTTGGGATACGGTCTCCTGCAGCATCTGTCAATGCTCTGTTTGTTCGTCTCCAGCATCTCATTGATTCCATGCCACGACGTGATCAGGGTTCTTCGGGTTCGTCCTGTGAAGGCTCAGCCTACATAGGCGTAGCCTGTGGTGGCTCCGCCTGTGGAGGTTCAGCATGTTGGGCTCAGCCTGTGGAGGCTCAGGCTGTGGGGGCCCAGCCTGTGGAGGCTCAGCCTGTGGAGGCTTGGACTGCGGAGTCACGGCCTGTGGGGGATGAGATTGTCTAAACTCGTGGTATAGAGGCAGAAAGTGACCTGTTGCCAGAGTCAGGAGGAGAAGAGCCTCATGTAGATGTAGGAGTAGGTGAGATGCAAAAGGCCTTTGGGAAAAAGGGCGTGCGAGTCAAGACTTGAAAAAAATGGTTCTGCTAGATAGTAGCCATGGGAGAAGTGTAGGCCCCCTTCTACAGGATCAGTTAGGTACAGATTACCAGATCACAAGTTTTTTCAAACCTAGTGCAACATTAAGTCACATAATAGAGGATATACTTTGTAGGAGTTGCACTAAGGACGATAAAGTAGTGATAGTGGGAGATGCGGGGAATAGTATTGATAGAAACGCGAGTTATAGTATTGAGTGTGACCTGAGGAAGATGGTGAAGGAGGCGCAGCATACCAGGGTGGAACTCATGCAGGTCCTAAGTCGCCATGACCGGTCACAGTTGAACTATGCTGTGAGGTGGGTAAATGAAGAAATGGAAATGCTACTTGGGAAAGTCATTAGTTCCATCTTGAGGGTTGTGCCTGTGAATACCATTGGTAGTTGGGGTTTCACTAGGCAATCGCTACACTTAAATAGAATGGGCAAGGGGTACTTTGTGAGTTGTTAGCAAAAGCAGTAAGGGAGCTCATTTCCAGTGATGATGGTGTCAGGACTGTGCCTTTTTTGTGATAGGGGCTGCTGGTGAAGGGATGCAAATAGATGATCAAAGTGATACTGATTGTAGCTCTATGATGGGAAAAATCACAGATGTTAAAGAAATAGGTAAAGTTGCTGAAACAATAACTGACTGGGGTATAACTGGGAAGGATGAGCTTAATGCTGAAATATAAGGGTGTTGAACTGTAGAAGTATAATGAACAAAGTAATCGAATTTGCAAACTTAATAGAGATACACGAACCACAAGTAATAATTTGGGTGGAGAGTTGGTTAAAAGAATAAGTACTAGACAGTGAGGTTTTTCCCGATGGTTATAGTGTGTACCACAGAGATAAAGGAGCAATTGGTGGATATGTTTTCATACTTGTTCACAGAAACTACCGCAGTTCACTGGTGTTCTTAGATTATGACCATGAGTTACTTGGGGTAGATAACTGGGGTTATAAAAAAGAAAAAATCAGGTGTTGGCTGTTTACCGCAGTGGAAGAATGACAGATGAAGATGAGGCACTTGGGGAAAAATTAAATTCATACTTAGATTTCAGAGGTAAGAATAGAATGGTCATTATTGGTGAGGATTTAAATTTACCAGGTATAAACTGGGGAGGAAATAAAATTAATAACACAAGGGAACAGAGATTTGCAAATACCCTAATAAAGGAAGGAGGATTTAAACAAGTGGTAGAGCAGAACACTAGGGGACAAAATATTTTGGATATATTCCTAATAAAGCCTGATGGGCCTCGTGGCGAGTCAAGTAACCGAAGGAATAAGTGATCACGAAGCAGTTCTGATGGATGTTAGAGGATTCAGTAAACCAACAGCCAAAATAGGGGAAATAGGTACAATTATAAAAAGGCACAAATTTCGAATTTGAAGAGATATTTCAGAGAACATTTCAGCAAATAGAAGAAAGGGCACAAGTACAATAAAGTCAATGTGGGAAGAGTTCAAGGAGATAATAAGAAAACGGAAGAAAAATTTATTCCAAAACAGAAAATAAAGAAAAGTAGAGAACCTATGTACTATGATAGGGAGGTGAGGAGGTTAAAGAGTTTGGTAAGAAGAGAACATAACAGAGTTAAGAGATAGCAGGGTAGTAGGGAATATTTAAATCAACTAAACAAGGACTTAATAACGGCTAAGAAACGGCTAAAGATAGGTTTATGAAGAGTCTTGTCAGTGCAGGAGGACCATTGACTGATGCTTCTAGAAATTTCTATGGCTATGTTAGAAAACTGAGGGGAAGGGAGGGTGTTGAGACGCTTATAGATAAGGATGGAGAAGAAGTTACTGAGGATTTGAAAAAGGCAGAAGTTTTTAGTAACTGGTATAGCGAGAGCATTAATGACAATGAATTAGAAACAGGAGGGTCTAACTCGGAGAACGAGCTTAACAACACAATTAGAAATAAACAGACAAAAAAATTTGAAATTCATTCTGAGGATAGTTATGAAGGAAACAAGAAAACTGAAAAAAAAACCATAAAGGGGCAGGTGTAGATTCGATAACTCATATCTATGCAATACCAAATCATAATTAAAATTATCAATCTTTGACCAGTTTATGTTAGTTGTAATATAGAAGTGTCGTTTGCCATTTGCTGTTATGCCTTAGAAACGGAAGTATTCCAGAGCTGTCATTTTAGAAGCGCGACATTACACTGTTCATAGCGTAAAAGTGTTTACAGATTTTAAGCTTTAGCACGTAAATAACAATTAGCTACAAAACATTCTTTTGCTAATGACAGCATATCGTGTCGAGTAGTTTTCTTAGTAGCCTCAACGTTACAAATAATTGGATGAAATCAGCCTTGCTGGCTTATTAAATTGTTAAAACCAAACATCGTACTATTTACAATTTATAGATATTTATGATCCGCTTATTAAAGGATGTAGATCAACTTAAATTTTATAAACGAAAACAAAGAAACGCACAGAATAATACAAATTAGGTTCGGTGACGTAATATGCAAAAAGTAGTGTTAATTAGGTAGAATGGTTTTTATTACGTTTATTATGATTATGCAAATCACTCAAGGTGAAATTATTTATCCGTCAGTACATAAATTAATATCGAAAAAATTAAAATTTGTGATTCGAAGCATTATTTTAAGCATTACTGTCTTGCATTAATTATGACACACATTTAAAACTTCAGTTCTTCTCATGTGGAAACTTAATCAAAGACAATAAAAAGAACTGTCCACTCATGTCTGAGAAATGACATGTGACCTATGGAGTATTAATTTCCTTGCAGTAGTAGGATAGTCAGAGACAATAGCTTAGTTGAGACCTGAGATAAATTTGGAGCATACGTGTCCGTGGGGCACAGGGAGGCTGTTATGCCTGTCATGCCACGGGCAAGTTTACAAAAACCAGTAATTTAAGCCAAATATCAATAAGTTTAATACATTAATTGCAAGTTATAATTTATGTGGAAAAATTGTGGTTACTTCTTAAATCGCTTGGGTGTTATAAAACTTAAGAAGATAATATTTATATACTTTTGATACAAAATACTAGGGAGTAAGTTTTCCAGACTGTTCAATGGGGAGTAGTTTACGTCGCGATACATGACGTCACAACATGAAATAGTGCTTATGAAAGTTGCTTAAATAACTGATAACTAAATTCCTCATGCCATTGGCTGTGACAAAATGGTTCAGTTTCCATTATGGTCCAGGCTGAATTTCAAGCTAACCTCAATCTCCGCTAATATTGGCGCTACAAATTCAAAGCCTCAATCACACGCGCATTGATACAATCATTTTATCCTAAGTTAGCAACGTCGTGTATCGCGACGTAAACTTGAACCGTTCAGTGCTGTCTCACTTTACAGTGCTGGATGATTCTACGATAGTCGCGACGCCGCAATTTCATGAAGTATTCTTACGTAACTCGATGAGACAAACCGAATGTGAAGAATGAAATTTTTCAATATCTCGCTTAGTCCTCGAGACGTATCTCAAAAATTAAGGTAATTATGTTGAAATGTGGCCTGGACCATAAAAAACTTCGTCCAAAATCACAATGAACTATACATATAATTATTTTTTTTTCCATTCGATATCTTGACAACCAAGCGAGATATATAAAAATAAAATTCTTTACTTTCAATTTGTGTCATTCAGTTATGCTAAGACTTTATCACATATAACCTTTAGTATGGACGACCCTAGAATTAGTGATAACATTATAATGCATAACATGTTTTAATACTTTATTGTACCGAACTTTTTTAAAAAAAATTCAGAAAAATCTGGAAGTAAGGAAATGGGACGGTAGTTATTTATACATGTCACTTTTCCCTTTTTTCTGGTAATAATTTTACGAGTAAATATTTAGGTATATTTGGAAATATCCCTAATATTAAGGATTCATTACAGACTTGCGAAAGCACGTGACTTATACATTCTCACTATCATTTCAATCATTTACTTCAAATATTGTCAAAGCTATAAGAATTTTTAGGTTGTATTTGTTTCATTAGTTTACTTATTTCTGAGACTTTTACTAGTTACAATTGCATTCCCAAAAAAAATATTAGGGAAAGCGATCTGAAGAAACATTCTAGCACTATCTGGGGATTCTTTTTCTATACTTAATTTCTCTATAACTGAAGTAACATGTTTGTTAAATATTTTACAAATTTCCCTTACTTCACTATGCACAAATCCATTTCGTTCTATTTTTTGGTATTTTTACACATTTTACTGTTTTATTATATTCCATACAGTTTTGCTTTATTACTAGAATTCTCTATTTTATCTCATACATACATGTTCTTGGCATTACTGATTGCATTTCTTCGGGGTTTTTTTAGAATAAAGTTTATAGTGAGCTTTCAGTGTAAAGCTATCTGATTCTCTTACTTTTATGTATTGGTTTCTTTTAACCCTAACCCTTTTCATTGGTTGGCATGTTGATAACATTCTTTTTTAAAAAACATCCTTCAAAACATGTTAGAAATATATTTGTTTTAAAACCCTCTGACGTGTACACTGTTGACCAGTTTTCACTATTTAAAAAATCTATGAGATGATTTATATTGATTTAATTTATATTTCCTTTGTATACTCAACCCTTTTTTAGGTGCATTACAGTGCTTTTGTATTTATTCTGAATAGGTGGCCAACATTATCAGAAAAGACACCATTGAAGTCTCCATATAACACTATTTGCTTGTTATTTGCAAAACGTAGTAGCACTGACTCTACTGTAATAAAACCAGATTGAAATTTCCAGAGGGAGTCCTGTAGATTGCTATAAATATGAGCTGTTATCTACAAAATTCCAGTTTTGCAACACAGCATTCAAAGTGTTGTTCCATGCAATATTTACTTCCAACTATACTGCTACATTGAATATTATTTCAAACAAAAACCCTTTTTTCCATATTACTTCTACAATAACAGAATCTTAATTTATTCTTTGGTATGAACAGTTGTGCTTTAAAATTAATTTAGTAAAGTGAAATGTAGAAGCTTTTTTTTCTTTTTTTTTTTAAAAAAAAAAAAAATCGACGACACGTTATGTTATTTTTATATTGAGTTTATTATTCGTTTAGTGAAATTGTCTTTGAAATAGTATGTATTAAGTACAAAAAAGATGCAGTTGTTAGAAAAATTTTCAAAAAGTATTTTCATCGTAAGCTTATTATTTGATTAATAAACTTCTCTATTGAATGAAACATCTATTTTTTGTAAAAAAAATTAATAAACTTCTCTATTGAATGAAACATCTATTTTTTGTAAAAAAAATAAAAAAAATAAAATAAAAAAAAAACCTTATGCATCGCACATGTTAAAATTACTAATTTAATTATTTTTCGAAAACAATAAACTCCAGAAAAAATCGCTATAATTTTAGTTTGAATCTCTAAGGGATCATGTATCACTGTAAATTTCAAAAGAAATTTCGATTCAGCAGTTTCAAATGTGGAATGTCTGCAGTCTGGTTCTGCAACCAAAAGTGAGTAAACATGATCTGGAAATTCATGAACTTGGTGAGGCTTACTGGAAGGAATGTGGACTTTTGTGCACACTTCTTGATAAATAATAACCGTAGGAGGAATGGGGTCACTTTGGTAGTTCCTGAAAGTCTAGACCAGGGATGGCGAACCTTTATTGATCTACGCGCCATTTTTTCTAAAGAAATTCTCAATGAAGCCATGACGTGCCATCAAACAATCATGACTTAGTAATTAATGGGAAAAGAAATAAAACCAAATACTATCACCTTAAAACTTTATATTTTCAACCAGAAATATACATTTTTTTTAATATTAAGCAACAACAAGATTTACATTTTTGTGTTTATTTAAGTAGATGAAACTAGTTCAACTTCTGTTGTTGCAAATCAGATGCCAAATAACTTATACTAGGCTCATACTTTGTTATTTTTAGCAGCATGCAAGCTGAAGTCGAGTGATTTAACAAACGGCTTCGAACCAAGACTTTAATATTATTCTGGTTAGCTTTTTGGACAAATAATTAGATGTGTGATTTGTTTTATAGTGCCGTTTTACAGTTGATTTTCTACATATCAATCTTCCAGAACATAGCACACACCGCTTTATGACCTATATTAATCATGGTATGTTTTCAGTCCACCAAGGCTGAAATTTGCTATTGCACTTATCTTGCACTTTTTACTTTTTTACCGAATAAGTTATGTTAGCGTCCCTCCTGCCGCCGCGCCGCCTGCGCTTGCTCACTCAATCCGTTCGGTCGGAAATTTGCTCGAAGTATACCTCTTCTGCGCGATCTGTAGTCGTTCCGGCACCTGTAGTTTCGTTCACGAAGAACTTTGTTAGTATGATCTTAAATTATGTAGACGGAAAAGTAAATTTATGCAGATTAGGTACCTACTTAGTTAATACCGTGCCCAAATTATTTAGTCGCGTGCCATCATCGGCACACGTGCCATTGGTTCGCCATCCCTGGTCTAGACAATTCTGGTTATGAATCCATTAATAAGAGGTTCGTCTCCTTTAAGATCAATGACTCTACGGCACATGAAACTGCGGATTCAATTAAAATTCACCAAAGCAATGCGAATTAGCAGATAAGACATACTGATCATAAATCTGTTCTAGAATTCTATGAATGTGTAGGAACAAAGCTCCAGGACTTTCATCCTGATGATGAAATGTCAGTCTCCCAAATATGTCTTCTTTCCTTCTATATCCAGAAAAGAGATTATCACAGAAAAAAAAAGAACTAATGTGTATATTATACAGGAATTTAACATCACAATGAATCTTACAGTGTTATGCCATCTTCAGACTAAAAAGAAAGGGTAAAAATTTGGACAAATTGATCGTGGAAGGTAAAGTTGAGTACAGAAGCTGCCGTAGAAGGAGAGCATGCAGATAGATCACCGGTTTAAAGTTTCAGTTGTCTATCAGGGAAGCAAAAAACCGGCAATGTTGGCAAACGATAGTCAAGAATGTCACGAGAAATTCAACAGGTCCACGACGCTCAAGAATGAGCTCAAAGACTAATGATCATGAGTTTCTGAAATAAAAAGATGAATTAGACTTCATTGTGATGTTTTGCGAAAAACTCGTCTAAATCCTATTTAACAGAATGCGTTGTCTCAATAGCTTGACACCCTTAGGCGAGTCTCGATAATGCTCGCAGTATTAGTTACACTGACTACCACCACAGCGCTACTTGGCTAACAGGAAATGTTAGAATAAAGACTGCATTTGATTTTATCTGTGCTTATATTGTTGAAAGAAAGTGTAACGGCGATGCTAGCTGAAAGGCAATTGTTTGTTACTGAAGTAATAGTTTTTTTATTTTTTTTATTTGCTGTCGTCAGTCTCTCGACTGGTTTGATGCAATCCTTCATCCTTTCCTAGCCTGTGCTAACCTCTTCATTTCTACATACCCCTTACAGCCCACGTCCTCAATAATCTGTTTCATATATTCAAATCTCTGTCTTCCTCTACAGTTTTTTTTTTTTTTAATGGCATTTGGCAACGGAGGCCATACAGCCACCTCAAGGTAATTTAATTGCTTTCAGTGTATGGACGCCACAGGACGGACAGGACATTCACACAGACATACAACACTTAACATCCATGCCCGCGGCCGGATTCGAACCGGCGGCCTTCGGCACGCGGAGCTAGCACTCTAGCCCCTACGCTACCGAGGCCGGCTTCCTCTACAGTTCTTACCTTCGACTGTCCCTCCACTAACAACTTAACCAATCCAGAATGTCTCAAAATATGACCTACCAGCCTATCTCTTCTTTCCGTAAGCTTCTTCCACAAACTTCTTTTCTCACCAATCATTTCCAAACTCGTTCAAAACTCGTAATAGTACAAAAATACAAAAAATTATATTGCGAGGCAAAGATTAAAAAAACTGCAGTGCGACGTTCGTTTAAATTTATATGTTGCTTTTTGTTTATTTACGACGACTAGATGCAGAAACTCATGTAAGGAGAAGAGCAGCCGATGTTTATGCTGTATTATCTATATCAGTTACAGAAACTAAGTGACAATATAACCTAAGATTTTTTTCGGTGGATGATAAACAGGGCAGTATATTAAAATTCTGAAAAATTTACATGAAAATAGATAATTGGATTTAAATTTATTTGCAATTATAATATCAAAAATAAGTGAACCAGCTAAAAGTTAATCGTATGCTGTGTAAAAAAATATAGAGCGACGTTCGTTTAAATCTACATGTTGCTATTTCTTTATTTCCGGAATGTAATCCGCAGATTCATGTAATGATCTATTCTCTGTAACAGCTACTAGAACCAGATGTAGGAAGTAATATATGGAGACGCAAAGTACCTTCACCACGCACTGGAGTGAAGCCGGGTAGAGAGAAGTGGGGTGGGGAGGCCGCCATATTGGTAGGCCTAGAAACACGGGGAATAGGCACAAAAACCTCAAGGGAATCATAAGGCAACCATGGCACCGCAATTTGATGATGGATTATTATGTAATTCGACGAGACAGATCAAAAATTAAGGATAAAATTTTTTGATATCGTGCTTAGTTCTCGAGATATACTGTCACAAATGTGAGGAGTTTCGGGTTGAAATTCAGAAGAAAAATTTCCCTAAGGTCAAATTTGATGATGGATTCTTATGTAACAGGAGAAGATAATTCAAAGTGAATAGTATATATTTTCGATATCTTTCTTAGTTCTCGAGATATGCTGTCTAAAAATTGGGGTGGTTAGGTTAGTTTAAGTCAATGTTTAGATCTTTATTTTAAATTGAACCCTTCGAAAGACCTCATAACTTCTGAGCTTACTCAGAAGATATTGTACTGTTAGTGGCCTATGTAACATTGCTAACATCAGTGCATTTATCTTCTCACCATACATCAAAAGTCAGAAGCTTAGATGAGAGTGGTTTACATCGTGATACACATTGTGTCACTAACATAGTGCTCATGAAATTAGTAACAACTAATAATAAATAAATTGTTTGTACCCTTCTGGTTCACGCCGCATTTCAACCTACCAACATTTCAATTAATATTGCCGCTACAAAATCAAACTATGTGGACAGATCTAAAACACATGAAATGCATCGCGAACTAAGTTTGTTTCATCAAATTTAGTAGTTCACACAGCGCAAATTATCACAATTATTTTCATCTTACACTTTCAGTGTAAACTGAAACTTTACTAAAACGTGCACACTCACTGTATCGCGATGTATATTTGACCCGCTTAAATTAGACTTTAAACACTTGTTTACAATAAGGTTAGCCTTTTAGGTGCAAAGTAGTAACATATGCTGATTGTCTACACTACACCAACAAACATTTGAGAACTATATCATGCTATTGAGAGCAATGAATAAATTTATAGCGATAGGCTCTTGCAGTTATCTTCAAGAACAATAATTACAATGTGATTTAGTTACGAAGCGTTTTTTCAGGTTGTATCCTATCTTGTCTGTTTGTGCAACCGTATGCAACACAACGTGGCATTATAAAAAAACTTTGAAATATTAGAAAATGAAATGTTCACAGCAGCACAGTGCTAACAGCCCAATATTTTGGGGTTATTCCTATGGCCGCCGCGCATGCGCAGTAGGAGACAAGTTTTTATACGAGGTTTCACAGATTTAGCATTATTTCGTCTCCATGTATTTCTTCCTCCTTGAGAACCAGGCGCAACATAACTTAATAATTCTTTGTTAGAAGGTAAGAAAGAGGGAAGTTTATTAAAAAATCAGAGAATGTTTACAGTAAACGTAGGTAATCACGAAATACATCAATAAAATTAATCCTCATTATTTGGTTTTGAAATCAAAGTTTCCTTAGTAAGGTTTTCATAACAATAAAAATTTCCTTCATTTTTGGCTGGTTTTGTGGAAGTGATAGCAAGTAGTACAAATGGAGGTCTAAGTTAAAAAAAAAAGAAACACTATAATACGAGGAGGAAATGCATTGTTCATTTTCTTGCTGCGAGTCTGAGTCTATGTGTATTTTGGTTATCTGCCATTACCTGTTGTCGAAGAAGAAGCGAGAAGTGGTTTTTTTTCGCAACTAATATTTAATTTAATTTAATTGCAATGGATCGCACGCTCCGGTGGGAATTTCCCTACACACCCATCTTCCCCATTCCTGCAACCTTTGCCCTCTACAAATTTCAAAATTAAATTATTTCAACTTTTTTGGTACATTATTAATCACTTTTCTTGGTAACTTATTCCAATCCCTGACTCCCTTAACTAAAAAAGAGGATCTTCCTACCCCCTTGTGCTTGAAATCGAGTGCCAACTTGTGGTCATGATCATCTTTTCCCTTCCATGCGTTACTTTTAATTTTTACACCGATATAAGCCTTGTGCACTCCCATGAATCTTTTCACCCTCCTCCTGTCTTCCAGTGAATCCCATTCCATCATATCTGTTACTGATTGAGTTATGTGGTAATTCCCAGAAACAAATCTAGCAGCCCTTTTTTGCACCCTCTCTAACTTCTGTATTTGATGATCAAAATGTATGTCCCATACTACACTACCAAATTCAAGCAATGGTCTGACCAAAGTTTTGTAACTAAATTCCTTTACTTCTCTCGTAAATCCTTTGAAACCTTTTCCTAGTAGCTGTTCAATGTGACCTGCCCAGTTTATAATTATTAGTATGCACTTTTATCACAACTAATGATTTGGTTATTAGTGTGACGATTGTTTTGACGGATGGCCGTTGTGTATAGTCTTTACTCGGCTAAAATGGTTTCTTCGTGTTTGCTAAAACTTGCGACGTATCTCTTCTTCTGCCACGCTGTTATTCTTCTTCAATGACACCTAAATAAATTGTTTGTGGGCTTCAATGGGATCGGAGAATCATACGGGTTTTACAATCTAGTCGTACAAAATACTTAAGTCGCTATACTCGATGTTTATTGCAACATACTTAGTAGTTCTGTCACAAGTGAAATACATCTGCGAACTTTACGCGACGTAATGTCAGCAATGCTAGACTTCTGTAGTAGAAATTAACTTACGTCAGGTAGATGAACGAGAATTGATGGGTACTAGCGGCTCGATCGGTAGTCGATCCGAGGCAGAGCTTGCCGCTATCACAGATGAGATACGAATGGAGAAAGTTACAAGTTGTTTGCTCCAAGGTGAACTTACGCAGCGTGTGCAATTTCAGCACGGGCGATGTATTTTTTCAGAGCAGACGCTGGCGGTTTCCGTTAGTTGAAGCCAGTATTTTCTTGCACATATGCCATCGGCTCAGACTTGGCGAAGTAAAATAGAAGAATATAAAGAATTAAAATATGTCCACTACAGTAGAATTGCACTTTAAAAATTTGTCATTAGTCACGAACGCTGCCCGCTTTTTGAGCTTTACTCTAGTTGTGGAACAAAAAGAAAATATTTTGAAAGTTGGTGGACCGCAACCTCCATTTGATACCCAAAAAGATTATCCATAGAAACAAAATTCTCTTAAACCCCACTAAACACGCTATAATTATTTTCACCCCTTGGATATTTCCAAATTTTACGATATAATAACGTTAATGCTATTAGAAAATAAAGTAGTGCAAAGGGTTCAAAATCAATGAGGCAGTCAGATAGGCGAAACCTAAAACTTGCTGCTCTATGCTAAATGATTTGATTTGTGGCTTGAAGCTGTGAAAAAATTACAAGATGCTGAGAATACTCGATCTTTGCATCTCCCTGGAAAGGAAGCACCCATAAACTACATCACTCGGTCTAGGGTGGGCAGGGGTTGGTTAGAAAGCTACGCTGGGCTACGAGAGAGGACGAGGGGGAAGGGAGAGGGGGTTGGATCCAAGCTGTTTGTTGATATTATTTATCTTAATTAAAATAAGTACATAACACACAGCAGCATGTGAATATTTATTTCTGTCATTTAGTTATGTGATTTACGATAGTTTAACAAGAGAAAATACAAAAAAATGTCCTCTGGAATCGTTAGGGAAAAAAGCTACGTACCACTCGGTTGGGGGGGGGGGGGCGGGGAGGTGTAGAGGCAAAATCCACGTCAGGCTACCTGGGGGTAGGGGGAGACCAAAATGGGGTTAACCAGCCTGACGTCTACTTCATAGTTCACCTTCGACAATCTTCTGGATGTTCGTGCATGGTTGCCAACAGCTGAGACCACAACGGCATCAGCGGACAGGAGGCAGGGAGGCGGCGGTTGGAGGAGGCGGCGAGGGAGAGCCGGTGGCGGTGCGGATATCTCCCGAGGCGGCGAGTCAGATCCTGGCGGCGACGGTGCTGGTGTGCTGCTGGGTGCTGCTCGGGGTTCTGGTGCGGATGGTCCTCTCACTGCTGTGGCCCTTGGCGGCGGCGCTGCTGGTCGTCGCCTTCCTGTCTCCAGACATCGCCCAGTGGCTTCTGACGGTGGTACTGCCGCAGCAGCTCGACAACATCAAGACAGCCGTAATGAGGACCAGCCAGCTGCTCACCTCGGCTGGCATCGCCCTGCCACCGATCCTCGTAGAGCTGAGAAACTAGAGAAGAACCATCTAATTCCACTCCCATAAGTCTAAATTTCCTCTCTTCCATCACAAATGTGGAGACGTTTCTGTTCTCTTTGTTTCCTAACCGAAAGACCTCAAGCAATTTGTTAGCTGAAGGTTCATGGAAGGAAGATCATTATATATTATTCTAGTATAATAAATTAATAATAATTGATTCAACTATTGCTAACGTGATTTCTGTTGTTGGAATAAACAATAACTATACTGTCAGGGTGCAGCTGTGACCTATTACGAGTTGCGGCCGTTCGGTCGAGATTTAAGGACTAGACACGTGGCAACTGCACCTTCTAGATTGACCAGAGCGGCCTATCGTTCCAGAAAACCCAACATTCACAGAAATGGAGTTAGTTGGGCTTAGTAGAGCGTGCGGGAAACATTGATGTGCAATTCTGCCACAGAAGATACCCGAAGCATGTCAACGGAAACGTCGGCATTTCATAACAGGCAGCAGCATGTAAGTAGCGATTTATCATGTTATATAACCTGCGTAGCACGTTAGCTTATATCAAACATATGTCATGACGCGAGCGGTTTCCGCAGACCACAAGCAAAGGGTTTATCTTGATGTTACGTCTTTTAAATTCGTTTTACTCTATTTAACGTGTATGTCACGAAGAATACTAATTGAATGCTTGTTGCTATCTAAGTGAAATAGGAATTAATGCTAGAAATAAAATATCGATGGAAGGGCTACGTAATTTTAATTAAATAAAAATGAATTGATAAAACATTTTACATGCCGTTAAAAACACTGTGATATTGCAGTTCACTTGAGAAATTGCTCAAAACCTAATAATCACGTAATGAACATGGATCCACTTTCCTAAGCCCACAGAGGGTGTGGAGCAATGTCGCTAGATTTAGTGAATTTTGAAGCTCGAAAGCGATACTCTTAAATATGTTATCGCTAAAAAAATATTTGGCGATTTTTAGTGATATTCAACCTTGCAGAGTTTCGAAAAACTTGATTGGAATTGGGGAAGGTGATGCGTTTGTCGTGACTCAGATAAGTAATGATGTAGGCCTACATAATATATTGAAAACGGAATACAGCTTACCTAGTACAAGAATGCTAGTGGAATAAATACGTTTCTGGAGTTACCTGATTTAGCCATATCCTATAACTTTTTCTCTCGAATGCCGCAGTAGAAAGGATTTTCAGTACAATGAACATTCTTAAAAACAATTTGCGAAATAGGATAGCTGTAAATACTCTTGACAGCATCCTTTTACAAGGAAAAAAATTGCTGCAGTTACGAGTTTTCGGCTGATGTGATTGCTGCAATTGGTAAGGATGCTAAATACTCTTTTAAATCTAAAACTGACGGTTCATCTCATCCTTCCATATCTGCAAGTTATGCAACTCCAACGATACACCAACATGATGAAGAAGAAATACTGATTGAAGAAATCTTCTGATGATTTTTAATAAAATGTAATATTTAATTTAATGAAAATACTAATAATTAAAATATTTTTATATTACTAGCCTTACCATTTTCCTTTATTTTATTTAGCGATTTCTATCGAATCTTTTAGTTCTAAATATCCCGCAATCTAGTGAGTTTTGAGACCAGATCTAGCGACCTTTGTTTTCGTAAGGTGCCATAACTGGTGTGCAGGTATAAAAACCATCCTTTACCTATTAATGCACGGGGAAAGGACGTCTGTTTCTTCATAGCTGGCAATCCATTCTACAGTGTGACAAACTTGAAGCACGACTCGAATGGAGTAGCGTGGTGGGAGAGAGATCTTTGATTCGCTCGTGATCACGTGTGCAGAGATGTGAGTTACCTTCCATTCGCTGAATAGAGCATACTATGTAATTTTGACACGGCGTGGTATCCACTGTCATCACCCTGACCAACATGAGGAAATGTTAAACAAGAAGCCAGCAAGGTTTGGAGAGTATATTATTACTGAAAGCATTCTGTATCATCGGACCATTGTGCAGTGCGTAACGCTAGGAAAAAGAACTCCAAAATATTCTATCTTAACTACCCAGACCATTCAGTGGCAATCCATGCCAGCTTTTCATTCCAGTGTCTTAACACCTGTTTTATGGTTAGTGCTGTCGGAGTTTTTCTGGGCACCATCACCTCTTCAGATCTCTATAGGTGGAAATTTGCCTGTAAACACATCCTACACACAAGACATGCATGTGCCCCGGCCTCATCCTACGCTAAACCTATCCGTTAATATTTTGTAAATTTATAGTCAGTTTTATATATAGACCTATATATATTTTATTTATTCTTATAACAGATCCAAGTTTTAATTATTTTACCTCGACTGATTGTCACAGAGGTCATTTCTTTTTCACAATTATAGTTCATCAACTTTCTCCCTCCACCACCGGTTCAATCCCCACCCTTCATCGTTTTTCATTCATGTGGCAGATCTGGATGTATACGCATATTTCCACCCTCATATGTCTCACCTCATACTTGACAATGGGTATTAACCGAAATCTTGTTCAGCGGCCTAGTGGCTCAGTGGTTAAGGTGCTGACTGGATCGAAAGGTCCACTGTTCGAATCCCTTTCTCGGCGGGAATTTTCAAATGTCCATATCAAAACACTAGAAGAGCGGCAGGGTGATCTAGATAGGATAACTAGCTGGGTAAATCAACATGGGATGAAGATAAATGCAAAGAAGAGCCAGCTTATTAGGTACACAAATATAAAGCTGAAGGTTGATTATGATTATAAAGTGGGGAATGAGCTATTTATTGAAGACTCGAAATGTAAATACCTTGGCATAACATTTGATATCAGACTTAACTGGGCAGGACACATTGGACAGGTAATAGGGAAAGGGTTCAAAATCCTTCACTTGTTGCAAAGAGTGATGAGGGGATGCAGTAGGGAATTGGGGTACAAAACTTTGGTCAGACCACTGCTGGAATATGGTGGTGTAATTTAGGATCCACATTTTGGGTATCAAATACAGGAGATGGAGAGGGTGCAGAGAAGGGCTGCCAGATTAGTCTTTGGAAATTACAGCAGAACACAATCAGTAACTAATATGATAAAGGAGCTGGAGTGGAATTGATTGGAGGATAGAAGGAGGGTGAAGAGTGTCATGGGAGTGATGAAGCATGGAAAGATATTGGTGGAAAAATAAGACAGGTGCTTGGAAGGGTAAGGTTGACCATGACCACAAGCTGGCACTTGATTTCAGGCACAAGGGTGTGGGAAAATTTTATTTCATAGGAAAGGGTGTAAGGGCCTGGAATAAATTGCCAAGAGAAGTGATGAATAATTTACCGGAAACATTGAAGGAATTTAAAGTAAAAATTAGTAGAAGGCAAAAGTAGGTTGGAAGAGGAAAGGAGAAAAGGGTGTGTAGGGAGATTGCCACCGGAGCGGGAGCTCTATCGCAATTTTATAAATTACTAACCCGACCTTCACCTCTGGCATAGCTTCTTGCTATGTAATGGGAAGTACGCCAGAACGCTTGCGTGGTTTGAATTCCACATTAAACTGTAGGTTCCCTATAGCCAGTAGTACTACCGGGTTAGGATAAGACAGCAACGATAGGGGCGGAATACGCAGCCAATAGAAACCCTGTCGCCAGGTAATTCCGACCACACGGTATTATTATAACCGAAATATTGTGAATCGTGTTTTTCATGTTCGTCTGGCCTTCCTGCCTTCATCTGTGGTAAGTGACCGGTTATTTTCCATATCGTATCTTATTTTCAGTGATTAACGGCAGTTTCATTGTCACTATTATCCATGTATTACCCCAAAAAAACAGACACCACTTTACTACACAAGTTCCACTCAGCTCTTAGAATAGAGGTGGGCAAAGTGACTCACTAAACTAGCTCAGTTATATTTGAGACTTTGATGCAATTAGTAGATTTTTTTTTTTTTTTTAGCTCAACAGTCAACAAATCCCATGTGAACAAGCTCTTCTTGATCTTCTGAATTAGCCGACTTATGACCGACTCACCTAGAAGAACTACCGTTCACTTTTTAGTGAGCGACTGCTTATTGGCTCTTTTAAAAGAATTGCTCTAAAGAACTGATTCACTCGCGAACGATCCATCTCTATCTTCGAAAGCCTTATACTCGTTGCAAGTGCAGATTCGGCTGCCATCTGCATATCGGCCATCATCACTATTGTTTCCAGTAATCAGCTAGGCGAATGCTAAGGAAGTGGTCCCAAAAATGCCGTTTCACAAAAAGTTTTACAGAAATAAAAACGCGTTAGTTCTTGATTCGCACTCACATGATGATACCATATACTTTCATTTAGCACCGATCATCTTTATTGACCTAAGATACCACCGGCTCAAAAGCTGGTTGACTTGTAAATTAGTTCAGTATTTTAAATATTTTTTTAAAATCATATTTGTAAATGAGTCAACAAAATCATTAATTTGTCATTAAAAATATGCCATTGTTATTTTGGTTGGAGAACCTTATAAATTAAATGGAATTAAATAGTTTAGTCAACTTTCCGCTTGCTTTCCGCGTATCTATGGAATGCTTGATAGCTATGAAAGTTTGCCAGTAGGTCTAAACCTTCGGTAGTGTTACGCTATACGTTAAACCCAGTGCCCATTGTTAAAGACGATTTCTGTTACCAATGCCGTTGCGCGCGTTATGGTGCCATCACACCTGTACCTGGGAACGTACAGTAAGTTTTGTTTGTGAAAATTGCAGCATCAAGAAGTAGACATGTGATTACAATGATGAAATTATTCCAGAGATTAGGGACATTACAATATTCAAATGATTAGAATTACAGAACTGAAAATGCACTTCACTAATGTGAAGCAGCATATGTGCTGCAATCAGATTATTTAGATTTCATACCATGGAATCACAGAGATCCTCGGTATGTTGCTGGTGAATTCACTGTTACGTGGTTTATAGGCGCGTCCACAAAGTATTAGCGGCTGCAGGACGAGCAGGGCCGGCGCTAGGAATTTCGGGCCCGGGGTAAAATGGGTCACTTTTTTTTTTTCTCTCTACAAACTAGCCGGGCGACAATGGGCGATTCTTGGCTTTGGGGGCCCCTGCAGCCGGTGATCGGGGCCTCCCATCAGCCGGCGAGCCCGGGTACATTTGTGTGACGTCACATATTTTGCAATTTTAAATTTAGAAATTATTAAATTAAAACAGTACTTCCAAAATTATTTATATATTTCTATTTCAAATATTTTTCATAAAATTAACAATAAATCAAACATTTCAGAAAACTGACAATACATAACAAATCAATTGAGTGATACAAAATTTAATCATCTTGTGTCCATAGACAATGAACTCATTCTTTTATGTTATTTATGACTGACATAGCCATCACTTAGTTCTCGATTTGGCTAATGTTAGGAACATTCGATATGTCAACTTCATCTTCAACCAACCATATAGCATTATCATCATTTATCAAACAAAGAACTGTCATGTCTAACTGCCATTCTTTAAAGTCGAATCTTTATGATGTCTTTATGTGACTGCTTGTATTGGTTAATGTCATTATATGATGAAAGATGCTACCCGTTCATTTAAATAAGTATGCGGAAGTCATATTTTGTCAAAGCCGGTATCGGCCTTTCGGCATTTGTCAAAAGCGGCCGACGTGGGATACTGTAACTAGGCCATCAGCGACCGTTAACTTGCCACGTGCCAAAAAGTGATACAAATTATACATGTAACGTCACGAAGATTATGACTCATCCCCCCTTCCTTGTCACATGATGTCACACTTAGTTGACCCCTTAAGGTGTGAAGTAATTTATGGATGGCCCCTTGTGGCCAGGCATTGACTTGCCAGAAATAAGACTATTTGGAGCTGCTTGCAGGCGGGGCATTACCTCGGTCTCTAAAACAGTCGTTGCTGTTCAGGTTGTCCTCAATACATAGGAGGCTCTAATATTCAACCATGCAGCATCTCCATTATAAGCCTTGTACAATCCAAACACTCTCTTCACTCGCATTTTGTCTTTCAATCTCTCCCAAACCAGCTCCTCAACCTATCAGTTACAGTTCACAAACAAATCTAGCTGCTCTCTTTTGTTTCCCCTCCAACTCCTGAATTTGAAACTCGCCTCGGGCTCTAAAACTTCCACGATGTAGTGGTTTCTGTTCAGATATGTAGGAGGTGACGTCACATGTTATAAGCAATGGCTCCCCAAATCATTAAACTTGGCATTCGTCTGCTATGCCGCACAACAATGCAGTCTGGCTGATTCGTTCACCACAATAGCACAGCCATCACTATAGGACAAGCTGAAGTGGGACATGTTGGAAAACACTACATTTTGTCACTCAGCATATCAGTGACAGCATTCACTTACACATTGCATTCTTATGCATTGGTTCTTTCTGCTCAATGGAAGCCGACGCAATGGCATGTGCACAACCAGTCCAGCCCTCAGCACATAGCATAGAACCATTGATGCATATATGTTCACACTCGATGCAGTGAGCCAGCACTTTGGATGAAGCTGCTTGTCAGTTACAGCCATATGGACTGTGACAGTCATCCCGCGCTATGAATACACTGTGGTGTCCAGTACCTGCTCGTTGCTGTGTACAAACCTTTTCTATCTACTGGTTCTACACATGCATCACTATCGTAGCAATGTGCCATGTATGATGTATGAGCCCTGCAACTACTGAAACGATTGTGGAAGATCGCGGTTTATAACCCCAGATAAGACGCGTTGTGCGGTAAACATAGTTACTTTCAACAAGTCAATATTTGTATTTTTAAAATTCAATGTCCATGGTTTTTCTCGCTGAAACCTCACCCACCTCATCTCTAAACATGGGATGACCTTCATAAGTTGATCTTCTGTTCACTTTCATGTCTTCAAGTTACTTTGACAAGCATGAAAGGCTTCATCTTGGCCACCCGAATCCTCAGTAGTAAAGATTTGAATATACTTTCATGACACTGATTCTATTACTCCAAAATCTTTATCAGTAGACAAAAATGAGTGGTTTGAAACAAGAAATTTGTAATCAATTGTTTTAATCTTTAACTGAGGATCAAAGATCAAGTTAATTAATGTAGAGGCAGCGTATGAATCTCAGTAGAGAATAACATGTGTATGGTTTTTAGCCTCTTTTGCCTAATATGTTTAGCAAGCACAGATACTATTTCTTGTGAACTTCTCCCTCCTACACTCTTGTTCCATAACCATTGTTAAAATAATGTTTTACAAAGTTGTCATGTGGTAAAATTTGGCATGTGTACACCTCCTGATCCATATGGTTCATGCCTTATCACACAAATAAGGTGTAAAACCAAAATATTGTATATATTTATGTTCATCACACGTTTTTCACTCATCTCAGCCTTCAACTTTGGTGAGTTATGGGTCATTTTCCCTATTGTTTGTTATTTATATCGCCAAAAAGCTGTTTTATTTTTCCTTAGTATCATCAAAGTTGTACACATTCATATTTCATTTATAGTATGCTACTGATGTAGTCAATTTTGCAGAAGGGAGAGCCTTTTGTAGGTGAAATGTTGTAACATAATATGCATATGATAACCTTTGTCATTTTTAAGAGACTGTCTACCTTGCAAAGGTCATGCCAAATGCAGTTTCTTTACCAGTTCTGAATCACTTATTTCAGGTTACTATCTTCAATTGTAGTTTGACACATTGATTACTTTTATCTTTTTCAGGAACTTTAAGATTCAAATTAAACTTGGTATATAAAACATGATAGTTAACTTTGCTTTCAAAGCTCGCTTTCCTTCACTTTCGCATTTCTCAACTTGTATAAGTTATACATTTTTCTAACATTTAAATCGGGGTGAAGATGCTTCCTTTCCATATTTTTTTCCTGCTGTAGTGGCTATGATATGCTGCTATATTGAAATAATCATGTTGATTAATTGGAGCTTTTTCACCATGTGAATCAATCATGGTATGAGCTTAAGGTTTTGATATGCAACTGTAAACCCTACCATGCCTAAGCTGAAGGGTTTCAAGAAAACAGTTTTTGCACACTGATCATTGGCACCATCTCTTAAAGTGTGGGAACACAAAAAATTCTTTTCACTACCACTTCAAACTCATATTTGTTTACACCCCACTCAGTGACTCATAACTGATCTCCCAATATACATATTTTGTTTGCTGAAATTTCCTATCTTCAGAAATGATTTGAAAATACGCTCTCTTTCCTCCTGTGTCAATTTTTGGTTATAATTCTTTTTCACAGTGACAAGGAGCATTTCTGAAACACTTTTTTAAGTATATATTTCCTTGCCTTTTTACTGAGTAGTAAGCAAGTCCACTGTTTCTTAAATACTGTCTTATTCTTTTTGATTAGGCCTATTTGGCCCAGAAAGTGACCTAGAAGAAACTGTTACTATTTCCACCTGGCTGTCTTGTTTGACTATATTAAATAGCAGCAGAATATTACTTTTACTATTTACCAACCATCTTCTAAATGTGAAGATCCTCATTCACAAAAGATTGAGGCCCTAATGGTATGTCTGGCTGAATTACCCTAAAACTCTATAAAGGGGACACCGTGGGTCATCTAAAAGCTCTGCCATATTTCCTTCCATATTCCTAAGAGTTTCCTCGTCAGTGTTCATCTGACTGCAGATTTAATGGGTCTGAGGAGTTGCTCTGAAAATCTTCAAGGAAGAATCATTGGCTTCATTGAGACTTCTATCCTCATTCTATAGTTCACTGTCAGTCAGCAATTGAACTATAAGAGGCAGTATAATGTATCTTTTGTGCTGTTGTTTTACAGATTACCATTTTCAAACAAGTGTTCTTATGAATGAGACTTACCATGAGTTAAGATATCTCACCTAGATCATCAGAAGCTTAATAATCCCTTATCCTTCATAAATTATTTCCCATTAAATAAGTAGAAACTGAAAAGTCATTTATATCCTCAACATATGAGAATCATTGCTGGTAAAGGTCACAAAATATTTGATACCTTTGAAATTCCATAGTGAAGAACACAGTGGCCAATCCAGGGGGAGTGGGGAAACAAGGAGCTCAAGGGCCCCCCCCCAAAAAAAAGTATCTAGTTCCACCCTCGACTTTTTGAGACTTTTTTTTTTTTAACTCTACTGATCTTTTAAGGGTGGTATTGACTATAAAGCCTACCTCTGTCTGACTCGAGGACTCAAGCCTTCCTCCCCCCCCCCCCAAACAAAATCTGCTCAAGCCCCACCCGAACTAAAATCCTGGATCTGCCACTGGAAGAACAGTTGTATAAACTATACATCATTTCAGATACTTTCAACTGGAATCAAAATGCAGGTTCAGTACTTTGCTTCCATGCCAGTTTCTTACATCTTTTAAATTTTTTTTTTTTTTTTTTGCTGTCTTTAGACTGGTTTGATGCAATCCTCCATCCCTTCCTATCCTGTGCTAACCTCTTCATTTCTACATAACCCTTACAACCCACGTTCTCAATTATCTGCTTCATATATTCTAATCTCTGTCTACCTCTACAGTTCTTACCTTCAACTGTTCCCTCCACTAACAAATTAACCAATCCAGCCAGCATGTCTCAAAATATGACCTACCACAAGATTTTGTAATACTTTTCTGTATTGAAGTCTTAGAATCTCCATCATTATTTTCCTATAGGACTAAGGCAATGTTGAGCTTGATTTCATGTCTTGAATATCAGATGGGTATATTAAATTCTTCTCTTGAAAGCACTTATTTGCTATTTCAACTGGCACTTTTGTGAACAAAATCAGGAACAAATTATCAGATTTCCTCTTCTTCCCCTCTCCCTCTCTTTGTTAGTTAATTCTATTACTTCTTCATTAGAACTTGTTTTTAAACCACATTATCATTAAAGAGAAAAATAGAGAATCATAAAATATGTTATGCATAGCCATAACATTAATGTCTTCTCCTTAAGCCTTTAAGAAAGTGACAGATATTAAAAACTGCTGATTACAGAAAACAGTTACACTGATTATATTTGGTACTTACAAATACATACAATTGAAATATACAAACATTTTTCTATTTTCAGTTTGAAATTTACAAGTTGTAAATGGTAGCCAATATGATAAGATATTTGGTGAATAATTTACAATATAAAAACATTTGGTATCAGAATTGTACATACATAGAATTTTCATATCTACTATTGAGTAAAATCTATTGTCTTTATATGATGTAGAACACATTAGACTGAGTATTAACCCAGCCCATATATGCGATGTAATCCCAGCAGCAGAATAGAGTATGATGAAGAATCTCCAAAATATGGTGAGGCATATCTCAAAGTTAATTATACCTTCACACACGTGAAACAAGTTTTTTGTTTTGGTACTGAATATTAATGAAATTCCATTAATTTTATGAGAAACTTATTAAAGATGTCACACAAATAAATCAAACACACATTTTCAGTTTGGAGTTCTAAATTTTTTGCAACAAATACCGTATTCACTATATATTATTATGGCCCGTTTGTCAGATATAGTAGAAAGTCAAGAATGACAATAAAAAAAAGTGTAGAACATTTTCATAGCCATAACAGGTAAATTTTCTTGGATACAATCTTTTATTACCTTACATTTTTTGTCATTCATTCATGGTTTTATACTAATGTTATAATGCCATTTTATCTTTAGTTGTTTTGTGTATGGAGGTTTTGAAGGTATTCTAATCTTCATATTTTGTCCAAAATTGAAAAAGGTAATGTGAAAATAAAGAAGGCAATGCTCATCAAATCCAATACTTACCAAAGATGAGGTCAATCATGTGGTGAGCCAAGGTGTGTACATATCAAATATTGTAATGTGTCACTCTCTTACTGACCTCATCTTTGGTAAATAGTGCCTGCATTTTTCTTAGCCTTCCTTATTTTTGCTGCCTAAAAGCATTTTCCTCTCAATATTATAAAAAGGTAATATTAATTACTTAAACCATACACCATATATTCATTTTTGAACTATACAATCAAGTTTTTGAATTATGAATACATCAGCAATTCTCAGCACGCCCACAAACAATTTCTTCATTCACTCATATACGTTATGTTAAATATCATACTAAACTATATGTAACTTACACACATATATGTATATATATATATACATACAAATGAAACTACAGAGAGAGGAATCTTTTTCATTCATATTAAAAAAAAAAAAGTTTCTTGAGGCCTAATGTCTCTCAAGTCGTCAATCTGAAGTAAGATCTTTAAAACCGAAGATGCCACTTAATGACAATGTCCTCACTGTACTCCCTGGTTAATTATCTATCAAATGAAATACCACCCATGCAGAATGTTTCATCAATGAAAAGCAGCAATTACAAACACTCCATTGCAATTCCACGATAAATCACTGAACTATACATACTGGTAGGTCACAACTAATTATTGGAATGCACAGTAACATCATTTTAGTATATTCTGTATGTTAGCACCTCATAATAGGTTACTATTACATATCAAAAGTTGTAAAGTCCAATGACTTTTACAATAACAACAACCAGTGCAATAAATACAACTCCAGTATAAAAAAAAAAAAACCCTGCTTGGGTGCCACTATGGATACCAGTCAGCACATTGATAAATATCACATTTAAAAAAAATCATTGGGTTTCATCTTCAGTCATGCATTGCAAATCTTTGCTGCTGTGTGTCATCTATACTACTACAAAGAATGATGTTATTTTAAAAAAAAAAAAACTAGTTATGTAACAAATATACATCTACCGAGTTTTATTTTTTATTAGTTTCCCTAGTTGATGCAAGGCAGAAGAAATATAAAATGTGCAGACTTCAGAAGACTGTCAGTCATTTTTTCAGCACTGCAATGCAAACATTGATAAATCTTTCTTCACAGTGTCTACACTGCCTTACAGAGTAGGTTAAGTTGGAAAGCAATTCACGTATCTTCGTTACGGTGTTGCTCGTATCACATCATAGCGGATTCTGGTGCATGAGCAAGAGAACTGTTATCTACACTTTGTGTTTACAATGGAATGATCAATGAATAACATTTAACAATATGGAATATGAAGATACAACAATTTTGCCTAACTGAAGTGGAACTTAATCTCATCAAAAATTGGAATACAGTGACAAACTAAGTGAATAGATGAATAATTGTAACTCGATAACAAAATCCCAAATGCTTATACATAAACTTCAGAAAAATATCCTGATGACAAATTTATGCAGGATGGGCAACTAAAACTTCTGATTCTGGGCAAATATGTATACCACCAATCTCACAGCAGGCAACTTTTGTGATAGTTCTCCAACTTAATTGAATAGCTAATTCATGTTCAGAGAATTTGACAATTTCCTAATATTTTCAGTCACATATTTTCTACTGTAATATTTTTACACTGAAAAAAAAAATCTCAAAACATACGCAGAACTACCACACACATTTTCTTGCAAGTGTGTTTTGGTGTGACTGTGGAGAGTGAAAAATGTTTAATCACTGAGGTTGTTTATAAACACAGTAAAATCACCTAAATGTTGTACTTGCATTCAGTTTGCTGAAGAGACAAGACTTCCTTCAGAATGGACCACTGTTGACTCGCAGCATTCAGGATTCAATTTTATACCTACGGCAAAATATCCATATGTGATACTAAACGCCCAGTTTCTATCACACACCATCCTTTTTCCAAAATTAATTTAATCAAACATTATTAAACATTTATGCAAACTTCCTTAAAAAACTATGATTTTTCCAATTGATTTATAAGAAATGTTATTACTATTATGTAAAGAATGCCTTATAGTATCGAAGAATTCTGCATAAATCAAATCTCTTTTGTTTTACTTTTAAATTGGTTGATACAACTAAATAACTATGAAAAAGTTTGTTGTTACTGAAGAGGAGTTTTATAATTCCATATGATAATAAAAGTAATTACATATATATTTTAAAATAATATGCTTAAATGGATGATGGATATAAAAGCTGATAAATGAGCATTAGATACCATCAACCTGAACAGCAACACTTCCCAATGCATTTATAGGGGCCACTTACAAATATTTTGCAGTAGTAATGTTTTATACCAAAGACATCCCAGGAAGCAGTGCAAGCTTTCTTCAGAAGTTACAAAACAGCTCAGATTGAATGGAAGCAAATAGAGAGGCCAAAATAAACTTTGAAGCAGCAACAAATGAAAGAAACAACAAGCAACTTTAATCAGCATAATCTGTTGGTACTAAATAATTTACACAAGCTACATAAGCAGCCTTATAAATTACACAATGACAGCAGGTCATTGCATAAACTAAAACTCAACAGTCATTAATTAAACAGCAATTAAATAAATGTACTGAATTTAATGGTTTTCATGTTGTCGTGAGTGAATAAGCTTACTAAAGCCAATACAAAGGGGTAATTCAGAGCACTTAATACAATAAACAATTGATATAAGCAAAATCTTAATAATAAAGCAACAAAAATGAAGGTTCTTTCTATGAATACAGCACATCTTGCAAGCATTACAACTGAGAAAGTTTGG
This sequence comes from Vandiemenella viatica, assembly GCA_031002005.1. Taxonomy (NCBI): domain Eukaryota; kingdom Metazoa; phylum Arthropoda; class Insecta; order Orthoptera; family Morabidae; genus Vandiemenella; species Vandiemenella viatica. The sequence goes on from JARYHS010009186.1 coordinate 158,183,256, forward strand.
CAAAATGAAAGAAATGACAATGACATTTTAAACATACACCCTTGTTGAGTGAGACTTGGAGATTTGTAAAACCAATTCAAGAATTCTGCTTCTTTGTCAAAGAAGACTTTTGAAATGTTGCATCATTGTTGTTGTATGGGAATATTTATGGCTCAGAATCCATTCTTAATACTTTCTTGTTGATGAACACTAACTCACTAGGACAAAAATCAAAATTTAAAACATTTGTGAACCTATCACCAAACAACGTAAATGACATAAGGAATTTTTTAATAATTATTCTTTACTGGGTTTCATGTTGTCATGAGTGAATAAGCTTTCTAAAGCCAATACAAAGGGGTAATTCAGAGCACTTAATATAAGCCAAATCTTTATAATAAAGCAACTTTCATCTCTAAATTTCCAATGTTGTAAGGAAGCAAACAAAAATCTGAAGGTCAAAATTTCAAAGGGTATGAATTTTGCTGCATTCATTTCCACAGGTAATACTATTAAAGACAAGCATTTTGATTTATGGGTTGAATACTGTAGGAATTTTACTAAATGAGATAGAGAAATTTGAAAGACTATTACACCATGTGCTTGATGCAATCAGCAAACAATGGAATCATAGGGAACAATTAGGGTTGCCAACCATAATTTATAATAAAGTATCATGCTTTATTTGTGGTCATTATACTTTTTCCTACAAATAAAGTAAGTGAAATTACTTTGTGTAAAGCATGCAATACATGGAACAGAATGTTCCACAATCACGGGCAAGAAAAAGTGCCTATCGGCAATGGATTTTTTATCTGCTCGCGTCCTTTTATCTGTATACTAAACACTTCGGATCTGAGGCAATAACAGCAGACCATCCACATTGTTGCATTCGTGTCGACTCGAGTCTGCTTGTCATTATTGCTGAACAGAAAGGTGGGTGTCAGTCATGTGACTGACAAGCGGAAAATTCACAGTTTCTTCTGTTTCTCATTGTTTTAAGGTTGGAGCTTTTCAACTGCAATATTTTTCTTTTACATTGCTTAAAACGGCAAGTAATTCAGATTGTTTGTGATAGTGATAAGTGATACACCAGTAACTCCCAAAAAAAAAAAAAAAAAAAAAAAAAAAGGTAAGCAGAACTGAAGAAATCTAATCAATTACAAAATATAAAGATTTGTTGGAGAAAACATAGCTGGAAAAGAAGAGATCCTCAAAATAAATTCTATGTGCTGTGAGTTTTACTATTGCGTCAGCTGGGATTAGCAGGTAAGTCAGTCAAAATATTATAAGCATGATCTCTTGTGGAATAAATTGTAATTTAACGTGAAATTATTCTGCATTATGTGGACATACTTCATTTCTGGTAAACTATACAATTCAAGGAACCTTATTATTTTCTAAACAACATATTAGAGCTTATGATGAAATGAAATTAACACAAAATGATGGGAAGGGAGAAACAGTCTGAGAACAGAATGAGTTGTTAATTTATTTATAAGCCTATATTTAGAACTTGGTTCCTGCTATAACACTTTAGAACGAAAAAAAACTTAACAGCTAGTCCCATAAGCATGAAGAAATATGTATCTATTGCAATAAATGCTTAAATTTAAAAATACATTATTCTTCTTCCATATACTTTTTTATTTTCCTTTTCAAAAGACAAAAATACTTTTTTCTAAATAAGTTGGCAACCCTAGGAACAACAGAATGTCAACGAGTTAAAAGAGAGAATCCAAATTTAACTATCACAATAGGTTGTCAGCATTCAGAAACACGTTCTGACCAAAATTGGAGGTCGTATGTAAATTCTAAGCAAGTTTTTTTTTGAAGAGATAAAGAAAATAAATTTTTAAATAAAATAGTTAAGAAGAGAAAGGCATGCTCAAATTATAGGGAAAAATTCATATAACTAGAATATAATAACAGTTTAACAGAAAGTTTGAAACTTAAGGGTGAAAAGTATTTGCAAAAGGGATTTTTTTTTTTAAATTTCCTATGGCCTTACACCTCGTTTACATCAAGGCACAAGGGTGTAGGAAGATTATATTTTTTTATGTAAGGGGGTTACAGATTGGAATAAGTTACCAAGAGAAGTGATGAATAATTTACGAAAAAATATGAAAGAATTTAAAGTTGAAATTTGTAGAGGGCAAATGTAGGTGGATGCAGGAAACAGGGAAAATGAAGGTGTAGGGAAATTGCCAACAGAGCGTTCACTCCATTGCAATTAAAATTAAATTAAAGGTCATTAGAGGCAGGAAAGGGCTGAAGGCAATGAACAGAAAGGAATTTGGTCATGGCCTTAGAAGAAAGCATCCTGGCATTTGCCTGGAGAGATTTGGGGAAACTAATGAAAACCCAAATCTGGATGGCTGGGCAGGGATTGGAACTGGTGTACCATTGAATGCGAGGCCAGAGCAAAAGAAAAATAGCTAACAGAACATAGAGTAGAGAATCCTAAGGAAACTGAGTAAATGTAAAATACATGAAGTGAGAAATTAATTTTTCTAGGTTTTGGCAGTGTGTCACGAGGGCAGAAATAGGAATAAATTTTTAAACACAATATTAGTTAATGAAAGATTACAACCAAACAAATATAGATACATAGTTAAGATAAATGACAGTTGAAGGAGGAGATTAAAAGGAATCCTGGGATAAACTAAATATTTCAAAAGATAAACTCAATTAGCATAATGAAACTTCTAAAACTTATAACAGTTAATTAAAGCAATTTGAGACAAAATTTATAACAACAAAAAATATTCAGCATAAAATGGTCTATAAAATGACGAAATTTCATAATGATCAGAACAAAAGTAAAAAATAAAGAGTTGTTCACCTTGTCATAACCCTTTACAAACCCAGGAAAATTCTGCCTCTCTATGCAATTTGTTTCAGAGCACCTTCTGTGTCAGATGGGTTCGGGATTTCATAGGAGACGTTGTACTTGTAATAGTTCAGATATACAGAAATGGAACATGGAAATTTTCGTAGTCGGACAACAGGAGTGGAATATTTCGACTAATGTGAACATAGAGATTATGTGAGTGTAGCTATACTCAAGAACTTAGTTGAATTTTATCATGAGCTGAAGCTTTAACTTCATCTTTCACAAAACTTTGGGGAACTCTGAGAGAGAATTCTTTGAGTGATTATGAACCTGTGTGTCATATGATCTTCTTTCTTCATTGATGACTCCAAAGATTCCGATTGCTATGGTAGGGTTTTATGGGCTGATACCAGAATGAAATTGAGAAACATTTTAAAGATTATACCGATTTATTAGCAATGGTTACTTTTTACTTTTATGCAATCCTCAACTCAGTAACTGTTACGAGGTAATTAATTTAACAGTTTGGCAACCAAATAACAAATCTATGAATCTGAAGAATAGGTATCAGACATAAGTTCACGAACTGTATCAGTGACGGTCAGAGGTTAAGCAATTATCCTATTATAAAACCCAAGCAAGTTTTTGTTTAACAATGTTTTTCCGAATGTAAATTAAACCCGGCTGCAGAAATTTTTAATGGTCTCTTAAAAACATACTGTAAATTCCCTTACATCATCTGTACACAAAGTAATCCAGAGATGCTGTGGTATAATTAATTTAATTGCAATGGAGCTCTGGTGGCAATTTCCCTACACTCCCATCCCATTTCCAGCACCTACCTAGATTTGCCCTCTACAAATTTTTACTTTAAATTCTTTCAACGTTTTTGGTAAATTAGCCATCATTTCCCTTGGTAACTTATTCCAATCTCTGATACCCTTACCTTACAAAGAGAATCTTCCTACACCATTGTGCCTGAAATCGAGTGCCAGCTTGTGGTAATGGTCATCTTTTCCCTTCCATGCACTACTTTCCATACCTACATCAATATCTTTCCATGCCCTTTACATTCCCATGACCCTCTTCATCCTCCTCCTGTCTTTCAATGAATCCCATTCCAGCTCCTTTATCATATCTGTTACCGATTTCATTCTGCGATAATTTCCAGAAAGAAATCTAGCAGCTGTTTTTTGCAGTATCTGAAAGATAAATCTAGAAACCTTGCTTGTAATTTCAGTATACTACCCGATAAAGCAAGCTGAAGAAGATAATTATTTTTAACTGTGGTAATCTTCATGCCCCACTGCCAATTATCCTACATTTACCTATACTTTACATGTATTTTAAACTTGGAATTCTTTCATTGTTCGAGTCATACAGTCCACCAACTTCCTCCAAAACTTAATGCACACTTTTAATCCTTTTGCTCAAAATGAAAACTCTCATTCTCTTGAGCCTGAAATCAAAATGCATATTATAACAGAACTGTACTCAAATTACCTTGAAGAAATAGAAGAAAATTTGCTTACTGATCTTTCATACAAACAAGTAATGATTCCATTTTTTCAGAAATGTAATATGTGATCTGAAGCCATGAACAATGACAATAGTACTTAGTTGTTGCATTTGAACTCTGCATTATGAAACTGAGCATTGTCTGGCTGGTATGCCAACTTTCATGTAATTATTGTCTGCTGTCCTCTGCCATGGCTTCTCAATAGTGTTGTTGTTGCTGATGTCTGAACTACTGTCTCAGGAATAACGAGAAGATCCAGAGTTTGCTAACATAGTACAATGTTAATTTTTATACCATTTTTCATATAACCTAATTTTTTAAAATAAATTATCCAAATTAGTTTAAAATGTTGCAAGCTAACTTTAATCCAATTGCAAAGTAAGTTTAAAACCATTTACTTGCGATTTTCAAGTAATAAGTAGAAGTAAACAGTGAAATTCAATCATAATGATTTGCAAACATTGGCCATATAAAGGGGTTTACCTATTTTCAAATAGGAAACACTACATTCATGTTCAGAGGTACAGTAGGTCATAAGGATTAAAACAATGTATGACACTTTGTGGCTATAAAATAGTAATGACAAGATATTTGATTTTGAAGTTCAAATCGCCACATGTTTCAAAACATCAAAAGAAACAGTAAAATAATTCCTAATCCCTGTTTACAAGCTAACAAAAACATTTATAGTCTAAAAGATATGCTGAATTTTAAAGTACATCATGTAAAAATTTCAAATCTGTAGGTAAAAATTAAGTAATGTTTTGGTAAGATTTTGTACGAAAATTATGATTTTGAGAAGAAAATTTTAGTTTTCACATAGCATAATTTGGCTAATTATAGAGGGAGTGTATTTAGAACAAGGTAGAGTTTTTTCTGAGCATAATAAACTAGTTTTTGTAAAAATCCATGCAAAATGGCAGGCGGAAGTTGAAAGATCTGAGGATAGATTTAAACTGAGATTCTGAAATATGAAGGAGATTATTTAGCGGTTAGATAACTTCATTTTATACAGAAAATGGTTTATAGAGACGTTTGAAACATATTTTAGTTTGGTAGGTTCAATACTTTGGGAGATACAGGAAATAGTAAGTTAGAACTAATACACAGTTTTGAATTACACTAAGCCAGAAAATCGTAAACTAGATGGTTTATATACCAATAGATCCTGAATGAGGAGTAGATCATTTTAAATTAAGAATCAACACAGTAGCTCGCACACTGTACAAATGAAAGAAAATTTTGTGTTTACCACTTCAATAATTTGTTTACAGCAAAACCATTAAACCTAGAGAAATTTTCATAAGGATCAATTTTAACGTTTAAATGATGGACTAACTCTCACAAAAATTTCAGGTAGATCAGAGGAAAAATAAGGTTTCATAATAAAAAATAAAAAAAACAGGAGATGTTGCAAAATCCTCTAGATCCTCCATGAATAAACCCCTGGAAATCTTGGTGGGAGTATTTGTTTGAAGGCACTTGTAAGGCGAGGATGTGGCTGGTTGCTGCCCATTTGGCGCGATGAGCATAGTAGGACCTGGAAACGTTATCCGCGCTCGAGACTAGCCTGTCAGCCATGTTGGACTGACCACAAAAGATCATGGGATAGTGATCAACTCCAATGTAACTGAACTTTTATTCAGTTAGGAAAACTCTGGAGTTGCTTGCGGCTTGTATCAAGGTTTATTCCTGCAGTTGTTTATTTTAGAAAAGAAGTTTAATGCCGTAAATTTGGTTACCGTATCATGTAATAATTTTGGTAGAATATATGGTTTGAACATTTCATCAAAGGCTACAGTAAACATTATTTGAAATTTACCTTCACCTACTGAGGTTATTAGTATGTTGGTGACCGTTGGACAATCTACTCTTAGCCTACAGTAAACAGTCAAAGTTCAGCATAACTGTTATGCTCTAACTCCAGCATAAAGCATAACCCTGACACATTCCATAAAAATAAGATCTTATAGGTCAAGCTGAAGCTGTTTTATGGTTAGAAAATGCTCATTTCCAAATGTGAGTCAGATTGCAGGATTATTATTTCCTATATTAAGTCTTTTTCTTGTTCCTACATTATGTATTATTTTTTAAATATATTTTGTATTTCTGGGCTGTTCAGTCATTTTTGTTTACATATATAAGTTTTAAGTATTTACAACTGTAAGTACCAGCACCTTATTGCTGAGAATGGGAACAGTTATTGGTAACAAAATCATTTTGATTCCATATCAGTATAGTTAATTGCATTAATGCACAATTAAGTTGGAGATGCTTGTGCCTATCATATCCCACACCAAATTATTTACCAAATACCACAAATTTGAAATACTGATTATTGTCTTCCAACCACCATTCATTTTTACTGATTAGAATTGTAAGTATTTAAAATTTACCTGCACTTATTTGTCATCCAAGATAGTGATAAGTTTGAAGCATAGAATGTAACTACTTCTTTTACCATTTTGATTACTCTCCTAAATATTTTTAGATTTTTGCACTATTATCACAGATTTTAATTTTATATAAAATAATTTATTACATTTGCCCAAGTTTCATTTGCCCTAACCTAACATTTGAAAACCTCATAGATGAAACTACATCTCATAAAATAAATCCTATGTGTTACTATAAACATTTCTTCATCACCATTAGAATGAATTCTGTATGAAGCTTTGTTTATAACTGTTTAACTATAGTCCACTATTACTTTATTCTTGTTAATATCTCTCCACTCAAAGTTCTCTCACTGCAAATGAGGCAACATATGCACTTCTTAAATTAACACCAGTATAATATAAGGTACACAATCAATATATTTACAGAAACACATAATACCAACACACAAAAACACACACATACTTTATGAAGAACTGTGCCAGAATTCCAGCCAGTAATATAATGAACAATGATAAGCATTAACGTAATTAATAATGATTATGAGGGAAAAAACAGCACGCTAAAGCTTACAAAATGTTGTAGACAACATGGTGATAAATAGATAAACACAAAAGAAACATTAACAGTGCAATTGTTAATGTTGAGCCCTTATTCATTTATAAGTTCACATTTGGAAAGGTTGTTTCACACCTGGTACACAATTTAATTTCTCTTTTCAAAATTGTGGATTAAAATCATGAGGCCAGAAGACAAGAGTATTTGTTAAATTTAACCTGCAGCTTAATTTGTTACTGTAGATCTTAAAATAGAAACATAAAAATAATTGGAAAAAAGTTGAAAATTTCTTCTAAAAAAAAAAAAATTGAGAAAGAAAAAATTGAGTTTTCCTTTGTTATTATGTATATGTACTGCCATTAACTGTAGCAAGAATATAAGGAAGAACAACTTCCTTTTATAATTTGAGTAATACACTCTTTAGCTGCAAATGCATAGAGCATCTGGTGTCCTGATTTTTTTTTTTTTTTTTTTTTTTTTTTTTTAACAACAACAAAAATTATATCATCTCACTTTTCAAACAAATTTTACATAACAGACGATCATGTTTGTTAATTGATGTTGGAGTGGAATCCAAGAGATCATCAAAGACCAAGAGGAACACCAACAGACTGACAGTACATACATTAAGCCGAGTTGGAGTTGGCTAGCAGAGAATTGCCAAAAATCATTCTACCTGGAGGAGACTGCTCATGTTCTATCTGGACTCACTAAGAGGCAAATCTGAACTGGCTGATGATGATGATAAAACTAAGTATGTCTTCCACTAAAACTGCCACAGTTATTTCATGGTAGAACTTTGAACACAATATTGTCAAGTGGGTTAAGTAGCAGAATGTGCTGTAAAATATCAGTTCCTTGATGTTGATGTCAAACACGTAGTTGTACTGTTATTTAACAATTTGGATGTGATTGAGATTACATTCTGAGCTCCATTCACATTCCTGGAGTACAAGAAAAAAAATTTCATACAGCATTATGTTCAGAATTAGCTGTATTCTAGAAATGATGATACATCACTGGATTCTTTTACTGCAAATGTAAAAAAAAAAAAATTGGAAGTTGGGTCTAAAACTTCTGTCAAAAGGAACATAATGAAAATATTTAAGATTTCTGTCAGGTATTACTCATACACTAGAAAAATGAAAATGAGATTTTTTTAAGGGTTTTAAATTCACTTTAAGAACTTTAAGGTGTTTATACAGTTTGTATAAAAATTAGTCTCTTCATATAATACTTTGCTGATGTACATTGAAGAGAGCTGATATAACTTCTGCAGGATCTGAGGGAAATCTAAATGTAATGATTAGAAAATCATGAAGAGCCAGTTCAGATATGTCATAATGAAACGATGAAAGTTCTGTATATAAAAATGACCTTTTCAGCAGTAGATCATGTTGCATATGGATGTCATTCAGGGAGCAACTATTAATAATAAAAAAAAAAAAAAAAGACCAGCCAGTCCTATTTTTATAAAGAAACTATGTGCTCTGTGCAACCAAAATATGTACTCATGTTCCAATTTTTAATTATTGCATTAGTTGATACACCATTTCATCATTTTCATCAATGAATTTTGCAGTAGGTACATGTATCTGATTTCTTTTCTCTCTCTTTTTTTTTTTTAAAACTTTAATGTTTCTCACTTTATCACACTGCTGATCATTACTCAACAATTAGTTTTTAAAGTATTATTTCACATTCCTTATATAACCAAAGGCATTGAGAATACTGCTTCACAATGTACAAAAAAAAAAGATAAAAAAGATGGTGATAATTGAGATTTAATTGAAAACAGAGGGACATGATGATAAAGAAATATAAGATGATAAACTCCCATGACTGTATTTGCTGCCAAATACTGGAAGCAATTTTCTGCCATTTATAAAACAGAATAACAACTTATTGAATGATTTAAATGAAAATGTTTCCTATCACTGGTGTCATTCTCCACAGCCTGTCCAACACTGATAAGGGGGGGGGAGTCTTTTTTGTTTAATATTGGTGTTAAGCCCATTTTACAATTAAAAATATTTATGTGACAGCAGTCACTTTTGATTGCTAGTATATAACATAAAGAAAAAGTAATCATCCATGGAGAGTTCCTACAGCAGTTCGGTATAAATGCATTCATAATAAATATGTGATGTTGGATAATGAAGCACATAACTTGTCTTAAAATTAATAACAATAAAAATAAAACTTTGTCTCTAAACAAATTATGTCATAAATCTTTTACAAATTGAGGACAACTCCTATTGGCAGCTACTATGACATATGCAGTCCATGCCCATTGGTGTATCCTAACACTGTTTATTAGTCCCATATGAACATTCGGCACACACAAGCTTAATTTTTGCACATCAGAGCACACCTCCCAATAATTTTCCCCAGTCACCTCAGAAACCCACCACGTGCTCCCCACTAAAGGCAGTTAAAGCCGTCACCGGGAATATGGTGGAAGGGGGAGGCCAGGTGAAAGAGGAACTGGAGGCTGCCATAGAAAGCAACACCAGGACTGAAAAGTTGCTGCCAGCTGCTACTTGTTGTAATCGACATATACTCTCACTACCTCGCCAGAGTATTTGCGCTGTGATGGCATGAAGTAGAAGTCCGGTTGGAGGTCAGTAGATCGGGCACCCCGTGGCATTCGACTGTCCTGGGTGTAGTAGCCATTGCGCATTGGCTGGCCTTGAGGATGATGCTGCCCATGGTGCCTGGACGCAGCACCCGGCCCCTGTACTGCAGTCCGTGGTAGTGAATAGGTAGTGCGCTCTGCCATTGCAGATGCTGGCAGAGGCCGCTGCAGAGAACGAGTATTATCGACAGCAGAGGGATAACGCGCTTGTGAATGTGGTCTCTGTGGCATTGCCCCAGCAGCAGTTGGTGCCACTGCTCGTGATTGTCCTCCGCCTCCTGCACCTATGCCCACAGCGGAACCATTTCCTGGCAAGGTACCGGATACCAACCCACCTGGGATCTTCTCCTCATGCTCAAAGGCATCAAATGCATAGTTTGTGTTTGCAGAATAGTCCTTCCAGGCAGAGTTTGGTATCAGATGATCCTGCAAATATTCATGCTTTATTATCATCATATTTCTAAATCATAATTTTACAATCATTTTACACTTAAAGTTAAATAAAAAATTGAAAGATCCCAAGTAAGTGAGTTTTAAAATAGAATGCAAGACTGAAACTAGGAGCTAGCCTACTATATGTTTGTATTGATTATGGACATCCTTTTTTGGCCTCATTTCTCATATCCTAGAAATCTAGCATTTTTCTGTCATCCTATACCGGACAATGTATATTTGGAGATTCAGGTTCACTAAAAAATTAAAGACAATGTCACAGTAATTCTAAACTATTAATATAAACCTTATTCTGGTATTAGTTAACTTCTTCTGAATGTGACAGTGAAGTGGGTGTGTATAAAAGGGAAGATAAAAGTAATAGCATGAGACAATCTAATCATTGCAAATGATTAGATCTATTTTTACAATCAAATAAATTGACAAGGACATTATAAAATATTTAATTAGAAAGCTTCATGTGACTCCTGAAATTATTATCTATTTGAAAAATATAAACAACAAAGGATAGGAAAAATAAACCATCTCTCACCAAAGTTGATGGCTGCGACAAGTGAGAAACATATGAAGAAAAAAAAAATATATTACAATATTTAATTAAATCTTATTCAAATGGTAGGGGATGAGCCATTTGGTTCAGGAGGTGTGCACACGCTGAAGTTTATCCCATTTAAAAAATGAAACTTCGTAGGGGCTGGCCATTCATATTTTTGAAATAAGTCATAGGTAGATCCCAATTGAAAAGAAAATACGCTACATAGATTGGGGTGAGGTAAAGACACTATATAACTATAATATATACATGTTGCATCTTCCATTTCCAATCAAATTCAAAGTAATGCTTTACAAATACTAAAAAATTCTAAAAGCTTGCAAGTTCACACAATAATACACGTTTATCTCAAAACATACCTTAAAGAAAGAAATTTAACTTCTAAGAAAATGGAGAATAGGTTCTGGTCATCACCTTGTATTTCTTTATTGCAGGAAGCTAACTATACTAAAATTAATTAAATATGTGGTATTGCAATAATAATGGTAAAAAATGTTGGATGACAATTATTGTGAATTATAGCAAGAAAAATGAATGGGAAAGTAACATTTTGAGAGTTTTGTAACTGCACTGTTTGTTACAATGTTAAATAAATTGTAAAATTGAAAAAAAATTATGAATTGAGCAGCTGATATGTATAAATTTCTGTCATGTTTTCAATGGTATCAGACAAATATACGTGTATATTTCTAGTATCCAAAGACCTAGAGATTCAACAACAGATAAATAGAAAATATAATTTGACATTACACTAAATTTCAGCTGCTAGGACTGTATTGTATATATAATAAATTGAGCAGTAATGATCCTAATGCCATAAAATTTGATAGTCGTGATTTTTGTGTGTTTATGAAATAATATAATTTAAAACATTAAGCTTTTAAGGTATAATTATCTGCATACTCTATACTTTCTCCAATAATAACTTCAGTTATCTATTCCTTCAGTTTTTATGATGTGTTAGATGTCAATTAACATTCACATCGCTGAAGCTCACACTTTGTAATAATTATCACGATCAATTCTGTCATTAACTATTTTCCAGCTTAATGTTTAATTTTCTTAATTTATTTCCTGTTTCTTCCTTTTTATTTTGTATAGGACAGTAAATATCTCGACTCCAGATGTACGACCTAGAGCGAAGTGAGTGTGAAATGGATTAGTTTACAGTTTCATTACAGGAATTTAGCAATATAAAATGTGATATTCTTCGAGGTAGAACCTAAACATTTACTGTAGAATAAGAGTGATTAGACAATGTGACATTATTAATGCTGTATACTTGAGCAAAATATTACTAATGGCTAAGTGTTGCCAAGTTTCAAGTAGTCTTCTGGATAAGATCATCTCCATACAACAAATCCAGCCACTTCTTTTCTGCTCCACTAAGGTACACAGTCAACCAGAAAGTTCCACAGAATTAAAAAAAAAAATTGACTGATTTTTCTATTCATAGATAGATTTATCCAGTTTTCCAGTAAATGCCATAAAGTGATCACGTTTCTTTTTTTTTTTTTTTTTTTTTTCAAGCTACTTATTTCCTTCCGATGTACCATCATAAGTCTTATATTAATGTCAAATTTAAGAAACAGTCTTGAAGAAGAAGCAGGTTTAGGGAAGAAGTGAAAACTACAATAGCATGAAATAATGCAAGGAAAAACATGCACACACGTGCTGTTCAATCACACAGTGCAAGTCAGTTAGCATGCTTGGAACTGCACACCACCCACCTAACAGTCCTTGACTTTAACTCACCAGCAGATAGGATGCAGGTAGCTACATTCTACCAATCCCCCTGGGATGGGCTGCGGCTACTGGTGTAAAGGTATGGTGTGGGAGAGTCGTGGGGGTGAAAGTGGCCGTGTGCTGGAACCCCCAGTGGTATCGCATACACGCGCTACACACAACATCACAATTGGCAACCCAGCATCAAACAATTTAGACTGGCTATCTATTAGTGATGAAGTTAGAATTAATTTTTTTATTATTATTGTCCTCAGGTTTAATGAATACATATCTGCTTGATTTTAAAAGTACCAAAATTCTGAAATTTAATGTCTTGAACTGATACAGAGGATACATGCAATTATGACCTAACCTCTGCTTATGAAAGTGGCCCTAAGTTCTTCTAAGAACACAAATAAACTGAAGCTGCAATTAATCAGCTTCTCTTAGAAAATCTTCAATACTGATTGTAATTTGTTGTCGATACAAAATTATTTTGTCTTTGTGTTAACATGTTGCAGTTTTCAGAAAAAAAAAATGTCAATAACTTTGTCTTATCCTAGAAATTTAAAAACTCACAATGAAGTTATTTAAAATATATCTTGGGAAATATAGAAAAACTTGAAAAAATATTTTTTGGGATTTTTATACAAGGTGTGTCACAAAGGTCAAATATTTTCTGCTGTTAATATTAATAATTCCATTTAACATAACTTTTAAATATTCCCTAATAATGTTACTTGTGTTAAAATTACATTCAAATGTTTCAGACCCTGAATAGGTTACCAAGAAGTTAAACATGGATCTATCTAAACAAGACTAATAAAAATACTAGATTATTTTGAGTACTGATTAACACTCAATAAAAAAAATTGTTCAACCTGTAAAGAAGTAAAATATACACATTTATGTCAGCTTAAACAAAGAGTTGAAAAGTCATATCAGTATATATAATAATCAACCAGTAGAAAGATGTGTTAGTAATGTGAATTATTATTTGCCGTTGAAAAGTGGCATGAAGAATGTATTGAACATTTTTTTATACAATTTATTATTTATAAAAATGTAATATAAACATTTAAGTTAGCTAGGTCTGTCATTGAATAGAGGGTATCCAGTTATTATTATTATTATTATTATTAATGATGATGGAGCTAATGCCCAGTTAGCCAGATCCTTACATATAGAATTACAGTTCTTAAATATTTTTACCTCAAAATCCTTCACAGTCAGAGGAATATTGTTCATTAAATCTTTAGTTAATTTGTTCCAATCCCTCAGTCTCCTGCCTACAAATCAAAACTTCCCACTCCCTTATGTCTAAAATCAATTGATAATGTAATATCATAGCCTCTCTTCACTCCTCCATATGCTGTTTCTAAATCTTATTTATCCAGGCCTCATCACTAGTATATGACATGGCAATGATTCTCCTCACTTGCCTTCTGTCCTGCAATGACTCCTACCCCAAATCTTTAATAATTTCAGAAATTAACTGCATTTTTTTGGCAATTACCACAGACAAATTTAACCATCCTCTTCTGTATGGTCTCCAACTCCAATATTTGATCCTGATAATGTGGGTCCCATATCACCCCACAAGCCCTGGCAAGGGGCTGACCAAAGCTTCATAACCCTGGTACTTCCCTGGTACATTCTCTCACTATCCTCTCCAACAGATTCAATTCTCTGAACCCTTTACATACAACCTTTCAATGTGCCCTCCCCAGTTTAGCTTACTGTCAACTCATATTCATAGATATTAATATTTTATTCCTCCAATGAGCATTTCCACAAATCATACAAAATCATTATTTTCCAATCTGTATACCTAAAAAGTTGACTCTTCTTGGCATTTATCTTTATTCCATGCTTACCCACCCAGCTAGATATTCTGTCTAGCTGCCTTTACATTTGAAAACAATCATCTCTCGATTAAAACCTATTAAACAGCATTATGTAATCTGCAAACATCCTAATCTCTGACTGTAAGTCAACAACAGAATCATTCATTAGAATAATGAACAGTAATGTTCCCAATTCATTACCCTACAGCACACCTGTTCTCATATCCATCTCCTTTGATATTTCATTACCCACTTTGACTCTTTGCTTCCCACTTCTTGAGAACTCATCCACCCAGCAATATAAGTCTTGAATATACAAATTGTCTTAACCTTATTTGTAACCATTTTATGGCTAATGCTGTCAAATGCCTCAGACAGATGTGGTGCCCCACTATCTACTTGGCCTCCCTTGTCCATTTTTTCTGAAGTATCTTGTACATAATCTACCAACTGAGATTCATGTTAGTAACCTCTTATAGATCCATACTACTCTTTCTCACAGATGTTTCATAATGTAGCTAACTCCATCAAATGGTCTGTCACTGAAGTTATAATAATAGCTCTTCATTATCTGCACCCAACCTTATTATTTGGTACTACCATGGCATATTTCCAGTCCACAGTAATTTTTTTTTTTTTTTAAACTATGAAGCTCTCTCATATTAACCTGAGAGTTGATAAAAATTTGTATCAAGTTTTCTGCCAGATAAATTCTGCCATATATGACATTCTGACAGCTACCTCCACTGTCTTCATCAGATGAAATGGTTGGTTGATGTTGCTACTGCGACAACACATCACTGACTGTATGTCGTGATAGAATCAGTTCTCATGCCCAAGAGTCTATTTTTAATCTCAGTGAGCTCTAATATTAATTCTCCATCTGCCCCTGTGTGAAAATCCATGTCTCACCAAACAAGTTGCTCAGTATCCACAGCTGGGCAGAAAATCATTAATCTGTTAATTGTTAATTAACAAAATTAACCAAATTGCAAAAATTTAACTTTTAAGTTAACCTAAGAAATCATTATTGGTCTTCTTAACTTCCATTAAATTGAACTACCATTAACTTTAGTCCATTACAATGGTAGCTGACATCGTTTGGTATGTTTGATTTGCACGCCATGCCAAGCTTTTACTTTTGACGAGGTAGATGTTGAGCAAATAATAGGTAATGCAAAGTGCGAGTATGATGCATATACAATTGTTATGAGTTTTGGAGCATTTATATTTTACGTCTTCAAACCGGTGCTCACTACTTGTTTCTAATTCGATCAGTGACTGGTTTTGATATTTTAATAAGCTATCTTTTTTACTGCCAGGAAAGTTTCACTTTTTAGTTGGTATTGGTTTGGTGTTCATTATTGAAATAAGTTACATTCGTTACAAGATTACATCATGAAAACTGCAGCTCTTTAACCAATTAGTGAAAGCAGCAACCAGAATATTAAAAATCCTTGGCCACATTTATGGAATTATATTGCAATTAAATCAAGACTGGGAGAACAGTTGATTTATGAATTAAAACTGTGTTTGCCTAAACTTTCTACAATCAAGGTTCACATGTCTAGCCTTAATAATCTTAAACAACATATGAAGAGGATGCATATTGTAGGAAAAATTAATCTTTATGGGGGTGGAGTGGATACCCAATGATCCTAAAATTAATTCTCTTCCTATCTTTCTTCTCTGCAATATTTAATTTAATTAGACCGGTCGCCAGCCCAAATGTTTTTAATAATGGGATTTTCCAATGAAGGGTAATATCTAAAGATTGTTCTCAACACAGATTTTAAAGTTCAGTATTTTATTGTTCAACGTTTAAAAACATCTTCACTCTGACAACAGAAATTGTTACCAGAAAGACTTCGTTTCCGAAAATTGCAGATTAATGCCACGATAATTACATACACTTAATTCAGACACAATAAAAAGTTCACTCCACTTGAAACCTCAAAAGAAATCATAAAAATTGTCAAATTTAAATTATGGAAAAGAAGTTTGTTAAATTAATGATCTGTTTCAAAAATTATAGTTGCCGTCTACAAATATTCCAAGTCCGTTTATTCATGATTGTTCTAACGCGACACCAACACCATGCGACACTACCATAACGCCCGCCCACACTTCACACCTTCACCCTCTAACCAGTTCGAAACTAATGCGGTCGAGGTCCCGCCTCAGGTCTCTTATATAGGTTCCCCCAAGCCTGATGGGAATTTCCACTCATCTAGCATCCTCTCTATGCACGCTCTCTCTCTCTCTCTCTCTCAGCTCCGCTCACAAAGGCTTTCCCCCCAAGTTTTTCCGATTTTCCTGAAACTTTGTGATAACGTAGAGTTCCTCATCCTAAGCATTTTCTATCCTTGTAAAATTTTTCCTATCTGCTCTCCTATTGTTGTTATTAATTTTCGAAGTTAAATAAACCTATTTTCTAGATCTAGTGTCCCAACTATTTGTTTTAGTGCGAGTGTTCTAATCTTCAGGAATTCTACAGCTTTTGACAATTAATTTGGTATATCTCACTACCTTCTAAAACCCTTTCATTAAAAAGATATTGCCTCTCAAAGTTTTCATCCCTTCTTGTCAGCCATCATGGAATCCCAATTAAATACTTTGAAATTAAATATCTTATATTAAGCGTGCATTGTTTTGATAAAACTTTCCGCCAAACTTACTTAAAAAAAAATTGTACTTTCATAAAAATAGGTTGCCTCCAAAATGTTTTTCTAGTTTTTTCTTTCCCCTTTGTCAACTTTCATTTCTACCCATTCTTGACAACCTGGTTAGCTACGATGCTTTAACCGCTTTCGCTTTGAAATTACTTTTAAAATATTTCTACTCAACTCAACGATCTCAAACTGCTGTCATCATCTTTTCACAGGAAGGCCTTTAATCGGACATAATTTTATTTTGACTACTTATTTTATTCTCGACTTACTATTTTTTCCTTTATTGAAAAAGTACCTTAAAATTAGTCATATTTACTCTAAATTCCGTTGGAAACCATGTTTTGTACTTCTAAACAAAGATTAAATACTTTCATCCTGGTATCTTAATTCATGTATTACCGTTCTTTCATACTTCTATGAACCTGCCGGCTATTGCACTGCCACAAAGCGTTTCTGTTCGGACTTAAAGAGTGCTCATAACTTCCTTCCGAAAATTCGTACTACTACCAATGTGAGTCTTACATTCTCTTCTACACCTGATTAGTGTTATCTTTTGGGGGAAATATTACTTTAGGTAACCTACTAAAACCGATACCAAACACTCTACCTTCTCATTTTCTCAGTTGCCAATAAGGCCAACTACGTTACAATATATCGAAATATGAACAGGTTGAAGAAAAAGTAAAAATGGAGCAACTCGTATGAAAAAAGAAAATAATTCAAAGCCTTCTTCAAGTGCTGTGGTATCTTCTGATGCAGATAGCAGCAGAATTGATTGTTTTCATCACCAATAAAAAGTTTTAGTCAATAAAAAATTTGGCATTATAGTTACCGAAACCATCGTATTCCAAGCTGGTGTGGACTGATGTATTGCAAACCTTTTCGTTTCCAACATGATTCCACTACATGTTGAAGAATCCGATACGTTTGAGAGGCTGG
The DNA here is from genome assembly GCA_031002005.1 of Vandiemenella viatica. Classification (NCBI taxonomy): domain Eukaryota; kingdom Metazoa; phylum Arthropoda; class Insecta; order Orthoptera; family Morabidae; genus Vandiemenella; species Vandiemenella viatica. The sequence continues at coordinate 158,201,372 of JARYHS010009186.1, forward strand.
TGAAAACGTTGATCCCAGTAAAAACTCAATTTCCAGAAGGACATTTGGTAGATGTATTATTGATTCACATCATCGTACATGGTACTGTTTGTCAGAATACATATTGCAATACATGAACATCAGTTTCACTCTTGGATTGTTAACTTTAACTTGCATTAAATTTGTTAAACTGTAATGCTTCAACGATTATCGAAGTTAACTTTTTGAGTAGCAGATCAGCAATTAACTAAATTAACTTTTCAGAATGTACCTACCAATGTCAGTATTTCAGGTACATTAATATTTGCTGTGACTACTTTTCCATTCTTAAACATAATTGTTCGATTTTATTCATTTTTTTCTTATTTTTCTAACGTAGCTATAAAAATTTCTATATGTGTCATTCAGACATGACATTTCTCATGAATCTGTTCTTTGCTATTAAATACCAGTTTAGTTGTTTCATAAATTTTCTGCTTCCCTGCTGCTTCTTTAATCTATTGTTTTCCCTTCTCGCCAACCTCTTCATCCTACTGTAATAAGCAGGTTCTGCAATGCTCGTCATGTTTTGTTTTGGGGCCTACATTTCTTCTGTTCTTTCTATTTCTTTGAACCATTTCCACTTACTATATACTGCACTAGTGCTTTCCTTCCACACATTGAAACACCCCCTCAGTTCTGAAACTCTTATTATAACTATACCTACAATCTTCCTTTTTTTTAGTTACTGATTTTCTGAACCCCTTAAGACCATCATAACTGCCTCATAGCCACTTTTCCCTCTGTTACCCAAGACCCCACATAAATTTCATCAATTTTTATTAAGAAAACGCAATGTTCCCACTTGTATTTTGTTCCAACAGATCAGTAAACCTTCCTTTTACTCTCTAAGGTGTTCGCAAATCTCTGATCACTTATATTGCTAACTGGTTCCCCTTCCACTTAGACACCTGGTATATTTAGATTATTTGCACATCAGAATTCTGAATATGATATAATCTTCCCCCCAGGAACTCATTTTGTTCAGTCATACTCCCACTTCAGTAAGCAGCAATCCATGTTCTGTGAATATACGTGAACAGTAATAGTTATCACCAACCAACACAAATACTCCTGCACCATTTTCTTCTCTGCCTCTGCAGCATAATCTGCAACCCTCAGGAAAAACCTCATCAAGAATTTCTTTCTTTCACCAATCCCTATAACTGTCTGTGATTTATGTATCTCCAGTAACCTACCAAACTTTAAAACAATATTCATTATACTCCTATAGTTTACTAATAAAAGCCCGATTTCTAGTTTTTGTAGCTTCTCATTTCCTTATATCAACCTCCCTTCTTGCTTTTTTATAAACTTTTAAACAACTTTACATCCTGTTTGTACAGATACAATACAGAACAAAATTTTTGTGTTACACTGACTTCTTGTAATTTTAACTGCTTGTAAACAGATTTTACCCTAAACAAAAAAAATGAATCAATTTGCCTTATATATTTTTTTAAAAGGTTTTGATGTAACATTTTCATTTGAATTTACTTCAGTCATTATTGGCTGTCTAAGTTTTGACTTTACTCTAATAACAGTATAGCATGGGTACCGTTAATAACAGGGATTGTGCGTTTTTTTTTATAAACTTTTAAACAAATGGGTGAGATTGTTCCCCTTAATTCTTCTGCTGTTTCTTGAACTAATCTTACCTTTCCCTTCACATCAGTTGCAGGCTATTAGACCCCGTCTCCCATTTCCACCAACTCAAACAGTATACGTATGTACTTTTGAGAAAGCCAGCAGCATTGCCTCCAACTACACATTAACATCCTCACAGCTGTGTTTAACCAAGGCTGACCATGGTGCTAGAATATTTCCACTAAACCCACATTTGTAGGCCCATGCATCTATCATCTGTCAGTCACTTTCATCGTGAAATCACTCATCCTTAGCCAGGTTATTATATGCTCCACCAACTGTAACCACATGATCCTCTTTTATAAAATCTCTACAAAATGGTCAGATATTCTCTACACCCTGGCTGTGCCTAACATTTGGCTTGAATGTATTAGTGAGAGTATCTTGTCCCTAGCTTGTCTTGCATCTGGTGGTTCATGCCTCTTCCATGACTGCTATCTAGCAACAAGACTTTTCTTCTCCTATGCAATTTTTTATCCGGACTATTTCTAACCCTTATTGTCTGCTGCTGGTCCTTATTCCCTACAACTGCATAAAGCTCCACCTCACTGAACTCTCTAACAGGCTGTATTTGTTTTTGGCTTTTATTATGGAGTTATTGTCCCTCTGCAAGAAACTCTCCCTTTTTCACCCATTGCTCCCATCCCCAGCTTCCTTAACCTTGCTGTTTTTTTTATTTGTGTTTCCTACTATCACCTGAAGGGCACAAATTTTCTTCTCCAATATATCCTGTAGACATAGGTGCCAAAATCATGGCAGAGGCTTGACTAATTTTTCACTTTCTTCTCAGTATCGTATTTTATATAATACATGTCGTATTTTCTGTGATTATACTCCTTTTTAACGCTGTATTTTTATATGGTCTTCTTTTAGTGTCAGAGCTGGGATACAAGATCATTTTGAACTCATGAATGAGTGAACTTTCAGTTTAATGCTTATTAGTTTCTTCTTTCATATTTGAAATAAATAATGAAACTTGTATGACTTCATTCCCTTTTATTAAAATGTTATAAAGTACTTAAAGATCCGAAGATATACAAGTCCTTTGCTAGCAGCAACTTTTAAAAAACAAAGCGAACACTCGAACTTTTTTTACCACGCTCGTCCGATCTTATTGCTATCCTCTTTTTTCTTTTTTTTCCAATCTTACCATAGCTACCAATTTCATTCTCAGAGTAATTATTCTTATTCTTTTCTTTTGGTAATCTGTTATACCATACCAGCTACAACTTTTACAGTGAAACCACCTACTACACTTCTCACAGAACATTCCAAAACTTATTGTTCTACAGCAATATCCACAATTTTTCCAATGACAGCTATTTAACTATCTAGTTCATATACAAGAGGTGAAATCTACAAGATGATAAAAAGTTTTTTAATGTGAGCTTCAACAAATGTCAAAAACCATATAGGTCTAAATCACATCATAGCTAATGTATTATCAGGTTTTAAAAAACATCTAAACGAAAGAAATTTCTCTCAAAAAAATTATGTGTAAAACCGGTAATACAAAAATAAAAAACAATCTAATTTTTACAGTCATAAGTCACACCCAGATATATAACTTTTAAGTAATGTAAACAAACGGACTTCTAACCTATACTAGTATAAATCATTCAAGATTTTCTTGAATAGTAGTTTTTCAAAGATTACAATTAAATTATTGGCACTTTGATGTATTAAAAGTCAAGCCTAACCTCACAATGTAAAACAGTATAGCCTTAGCAATAAGATCACAGTCTGAATTGACTTTAATTGTAATGGAGCACAGGAAATGTAGCAGTTTCCCAAGTCAACTATTTACCCCTTTCTTGTTATTTTTATTATAATTATTATCTCAAAAACTTTCCCATCCATATACTTCTGCTGTTTGTGAATTTTAAATTTTAATTCCTCCAGCATTTTTTGGTAAATTACTCATCATCTCCTGTGGTAATTTATTCCAATCCCTGACACCCTTTTCACACAGAAGAAACTATACCTGCTCCCTCATAGGCAAAAATCGAATGTTGAATTAATATTAAATTTAACACTACGTTAACCCATGCATTTCTAAAATTTGTTATATTCTAACATTTATGGCAATAACACTATGAAAATTTAACTTTTAATTATAATTAACTACAAATTAAAGGCACAGGGCAGAGCACTTGATGAGGCAAGTGAATTCACAAACCATTTTAACAGTTTTTGTGTTGTGTATCACCTATCAGAAAAGAGGGCCCAACTCCCAAAAATATTGTGTAATACTCCCCTCCCACTGCCTTTCAATTTTGAAAGAGTGATTAATTTTTAATTTTCCTGTCTTAATCCATAAAAGAAGCCTGCAAAGAGATTTAATACTGGGAAATCCACCTTTATAGTTGTATGCTACCTAAAGCATCATCTAAAACATTTGAAATACAAAAGTAACTAAAACACATAGGCCTTACTGTAGTTCACATATCTCATAAATCTTTCTCTGTAGACCAAAATGATGTATGGTAATATTTAAACATATCATACATCTGTTAGTTTTTAACAAGTTTGGGCTAATCTTTGTTAGGATTTCATGGATGAATCAGTTATCATTAAAGTAGAAAATAAGGATGATTTTGTTAGGACCAATAAGCACTCACCCTAAAGCAAGCTAGCTACCAGAAAGCTTTATCATGAGTTATTGGTAGGAATTTTAGAGAGGTAAAAATTTGGAGAAATTTATATTATTAAGTTCTTATTGAGAAAGAAAATGAAAAGAAATTCTAGAGAGAAAGACTTTCAGTTTTTACAATGATTTTTTTTATCCTTAGATCAAAATAAACTTCCAATATTTTTTAAGACTATCACGACACTTGAATTCATCTGAATCTCAAAAGTACACTGGAAACTTGTGAAGCTATTATATTTGCTAATAAACCCATCCATGTTATTACCAAATCACCTTAACTTCCCTCCTTTTTCTATGGGTGCTGATATCATTATTGTGTCATAAAATCCAATGTTTTTTCCCTGGAAAGGGAATGTATTTCCTCATTAAATTAGAAACATACTGGGTAAAATATGTTCATAAACACACATATTCTCTTTCATTATCATAAAGAGAATAGAGCAAGAATATCCTGGAGTTCCTTAAAAGCTTACCTTATGATGTGAAGAAGGACTCCTGACTGTCCTGTAAATTGTGCAGGCTGCCTGAACAATGGCAATAAAAACTAGAGCAGCAATGCAGCCAAGTACAATGTAAAGTTTTGTTTCAGAAAGAAGCACATCTTTCTTTTCTCCATTTGATGTGTTGATTGGTAAATCTGATGTCTCTGAAAATTAAGAGGGATAAAAAAATTATTAAGATATATAATAATTAAAAAAGAAACAACAGTTTTATCTTTAAACAAGCAATTCTTGCATATATCTCAGAAACAACTCTAATGATTTTGATGAAATTTCATAATCAGATAATGTTTTATTTTTTAAGATTAACTAAATAATTGTCTTCCCTGTAAAAATACAATTTTACAAATATGAACATTTTTTTGGTTGGTATATTGAAAATGGCTCTAAAGGCATCTCGTAGACCAGCGGTTCTCAAACTTTTATGCTCCGCGAACCCCTTTTAAATTTTCCAGACAGTGGTGAACCCCCTAAAAAAATTTTTTAAAAAAGCTTTAAAAAAAAATAAGAATTTTTATTTTCATAAAAGTAATACACTTATACAGAAGATTGTTGTCAGTTAATGTGATAGATGAACTTGTTTTTTGTCACATGTTGAGTCAATATCAGGAACAGTTTTACTCAATCTCAGTCTCATTTCATATTCGACATTCATTCGATTCCTGTATTTCGTTTTTATCATAACCAGGTGTGAAAACCCACTCTCACATAAGTAAGTTGTCACGAAGGGTAAAAGGAAATTAACTGCTTTACGTGAGAGCTCCGGATATTCTTCCTGTCTTGCTGCCCAAAAATCAATTAAAGACATCTTTTTAAAATCAGCATGAAGAGTACGATCTGTGGACATTTCCAGCAATGATTCATGTTGCTTAATGCTCAAACCAGAATTTATGCTTTTGGTTGTGACCATAAATGGATTTCAAACCCAGTCTTCAGCATTACCGATATCTGGAAAATACCTTTTCAGTTCATCAGAGAACTGAGACAAATGTACAATAATTTCAGCTTTTACTTCGGCATCCAGTGATAAGGTGTTGGTCGAAACAAATTCATGCAGAAGAGGAAAACATTCAATAACACCTGATATCATGCAAGTTTTCCAAAATTCAATTTTTCTTATGAGGGCTTGTATTTTATCCTGCACAATGAATATGTTACACGTGGAGCCTTGCATAGAAGCTTTCGTTTCGTTGAGAGAAGAGAAAATATCAGCTAGATATGACACCCTTATAAGCCAGGTTTCATCTTCAAATCTTAACTGTCCTTCACAAATAAATAGACTTCATGATGCAGTTCAAAAAACCTAGCTAACATCCTGCCTCTTGACAACCAACGCACTTCACAATGTAAGAGTAATGAAACATGTTCACTGCCCATGTCCCGACATAATAATGCAAAAAGTCTCGAGTTGAGCGGACGTGCTTTTATGTAATTTATTATCTTTATGACCTCTGACAATACTGTTTTTAAATAATCAGGCATTTTGTTGCACGCCAGTGTCACTCTGTGCAATGCACAGTGCATACTTTTGGCTTCAGGAGCAAGATGTTTAATTCTAGTGATTAGTCCAGATATCCTACCTGTCATGGCCTTGGCACCATCAGTCGAAATACCAACACACCTTCTCCAGTCTATGCCATGTTCTTCAAAAAAATCATTGATGACGTTGAAAATATCTTCTCCTTTTGTCGTAGTCTCCAAGTTCTTGCATAACAGAAAATCTTCTTCAGAAATGTTTCTGTGTACATATCTAACAAAACTAAGTACATTCGGCAGTCCAGTAATATCTGTTGATTCGTCAACTTGAATTGCAAAATAAGTATTTTGCAGTCGTTCTGCTAGTTGATTTTCAACATTGAGTGCCATGTCGTGAATGCGCCTTGCGATTGTGTCATTTGAAAGTGGTATTTTATCCAGCAATTTTGCTAATTTGTCTCCTAGCACGCAACTGACCATATCTTTAGCAGCTGGCAAAATTAATTCCTCAGCAATATTGTATGACTTGCCGGTCTTTGCAATTTTGTATGCCACTAGGAAAGACGCACGTAAATAATCAGCATTGGCAGTTGCAGTATTTGTCACAGTTTTTTTTGAAGATTCCAACTCCCTCTTTTTTCGAACAAAAGAATCTAAAGATTTTTTTACGTACTGCTGATGTTTTGTCTCCAAATGTCTTCGCAGCAATGATGGCTTAATCGAGCTATTTGCGAGAACTTCTGAACATATTACACACTGTGGCTCTGGGTACTGGGTGTCTTCTTTGCACACAAATCAAATTTTCAGATAATCTTCATCATATTTTCTTTTCTTTGTCGATGGAATGAAGTGTTCTTATGTTTTCCTTGTTTTCCGTGTATTTTCTTTCGAAATTGAACTTTCAGTAGACATAGACACAATTTGACTCAACGAAGTTTTCAATGTTTCTGAACTGGATAACTTTTGAGTATCTGGGCATTTTCCGCGTATTGATCCAGTTTTTAACCACTGGTTCATGTTTTCACTTACTTTTTAATCAAAATTACTTATCAACTTTATTTCAGCCGGCCGAAATAAGTGCGCGCGCGGAGTACCACTGACTTGAGAAACAACTATACTAAACAATGCCACGCGCTTTTTGTCAGTCACAAATTATTACATAATTTCAAGCCATTGTAGCCCTTTCTTAAGGCATTATTTTCCGCCCCTATTGTTACCAAACCTAACACGATTGTGAGTGGTGCCGAATAATGGAAATATATAGCATAATGTAGAATTTGAACCTTGAAAGATATTTGGTGTTCAAAAATTTACATATTATCTATTAATACTTATTCGGCACATCGAGTGAAAGGAGCGATATTTCTTTGAAGGTATTGTATTAAATGATGCATGTCACATGCGTGATACAATCAGTCTGCCACCATTACGTAAATCTCGCCGCGAACCCCCTACGATCAACTCGCGAACCCCTAGGGGTTCGCGTACCACACTTTGAGAATCGCTGTCGTAGACCATTCAGGTACCAGAAAACCTACTAATAGTTTTTCTTCGGTTTCAACAAGGAACGCTTATATATTTAAATGATCAGTTCTTGTACACTAGCTGACCCATGGGAATACTAGCACTACATGTTAAATTGTAAAATATTTAAAAAGACGCTTAAAAATAGATACTGACTTTGTCAGGAGTGATACTTTACAAAACTTCTTTGAAAATAATATTAGCAGTTATGATGTAATCATCATTTACTTTTTGACCATATCTGTCTTTAACACAAGTATCAATATTACTGAATTGTAAAATGTGGTTACCATTAAATACTACCAGTTTAATTGTAAAACATTTAAAAAGTAGATATTTAAAAAAAAATATACTGGCTTTGTCAGATGCAATTTTTCAAACTTCTTTACATTACAAAACTTCATTGAAAACAATATTAACATAATAACAGCATTTTCATATCAGAAATGGCTGTCTTAGAAGTTTCAGGTAATGTCTACTGATGTTAATTAAGTTTCTCTTTGATTCAAGCAAGGAAATGTGCCTAGGAAGCCATAAAGAAAAGCTTTTAACTACCGCCAAGGAAAAAAATAACATATGTGACATCCTTGAAAAAATACAAGCAAACACAAAAAAATTTCTAACACCATGCAATCTCATAGTATTTGAGGCCTACTGTTTTATCTTTGGTTGTAGTAAGCAACTGTAAGCTTCAAAATGTATAGGAAGCCTTTAAGAAATTTTTTTAACTACAACTAAACTTCATGCAGTCAAGACTTATCTAAAAAAAAAAAAAAATCGTCTTGACCAGTCCAGTGAAGACTGAATTCAAGAAAATGTATATATTGAATATATAACAAATATGGAGCAGTCTGGCAGCTCAAATGTAATTAGTGGGATAAAAATTGGTTACTGCACTTGCTCTCAAAAAATTCTGGCTGGGATCAAATCCCGGTGGGGGCAAGAATTATTAAAATTTGTATTTAATCGTAGGAATCATACTGGGGCATTCTGTGGTTCGGATTGTATGTTAAACTGTAGGTCCCAGAGGAAAGAAACTGGCCGTCCTACCTCTGATACAATGGCTTAGTATGCCTCCTGGAGGATCCAACCAATCTTCAGGTTAGTTTTTTTATACTGTCTATATATTTGATCTATCAAATACTATTATATGAGCAACTCTTGTAAATTCTCACAAACTTCTCTATGGATTTTGATGAAATCTTGCATACTGAACAGAAATCAAAAGACGCCGAGTGAAGATTGGTCACCCAGGCACTTGAGACATAATTTGATTTGTGAATTAAATTGTTTCACTTCTGGTTTTCTGTGCCAGCAGAAAAATACAGAATGCTGCTTCACCAAAAGCCTTGGATTCATAAGCTTTCTAAAACTGAAGTAAAAATACCTAAAGTCGCTGCTTGTTATGTGTAGTCTGTTATGTTTTCTTAGTGGAATTAAAATAGTAAAAAAAGTAAGAAAGTTTGATTAACTGAATGCCATTCTCTGACACTGGACCTCTCTACTTTTCAGCATGTTACCTCCATCTTCTCAATCCCAAAATATTTCTTAGCTGAAAAAGAATTTTTGATAAAAAGAATTGTGAGCTTGTAACATTCTTTCCATTGATTTTTTTTTATATGTATTAAAGCACATTATTCAGTAATGAGTGGCTGCCACTTTGATAGTTTTTCATTAAGACCTTTTTTTCTAGTATGAACAATGGGTGACCATACATGAGGGGGTACACAAAAGAAATTGAACTTTTTTTTAATGCATGTATTTATGTATTTACTTTTTTTATATAGAAAATACAATCAATCCTCTTCAAAGTACTCTCCATTGGAACTGATATACTTGTCCAATCTTTTATTCCATTTATTCAAATTATTTTTTATACTCCTCTTCAAAGATGCCTGACAGTATCTCCAGCATTTTTTCTTCACCTCATCTACGCCAGAAAAACATTTTCCTTTCATGTCTTTTTTCTTTCTAGGTAATAAAAAGAAGTAACAAGGGACAAGGTCTTGTGAATATGAGGTAGGGTGCACAGGGTTCATGGTATTTTTTGGACAAAAATTGGCACATAAAGTGGGCTATGTGAGCATGGATATTGTTTTGATCAAAGAACCAGTTGTCCGATTGAACAAATGAGGCCTTTTCCATCACACATCTTTTCAAACCATCTAGGTAAAAGGTCTGGTTAACTGCCCGACCCTGTGAAACAAACTCTGAATGGACAACTCCTCACACATTGAAGAAACAAATCAGCATTATCTTGATGTTCGATTTCACTTGTCTTGCTGTTTTGGCACAAGGCGAGCTCTGAGTATGCCATTGGCTCTATTGTTGCTTCATTTCAGGGTCCTGAGCATAGCATCATGGTTCGTCACCTGTTATGACCTTGAAGAGAAAGTGTGCATTATTTTGGAGAACTTTGCTTGAAAGCATACTGTGCTTTGAAGAATCTTGTTTTTGCTGTGTAATTAGCAGTAAATGTATGAATTTGGCAGCTACTCTTCTCATAGCCAAATCTGCACTTAAAGTACACTTAACTAAGCTTCAAGTCACTTCAGTCAGCTCCACAACTTCTTTGAATGTATGTTGTCAATCTCTTAAAACGATTTCCCAAATTTTTGTCTGTTCAGGCTGTTGAAGGCCTGGCAGAATGAGGTTGGTCATCAATTCACATTTCACTTCTTTTGAAATTGGAAAACCACTCAAACATTTAGGTTTTCCCTATAGAATCATTCTTGTAAGCTGTTTTCAACATTTCAAGAGTTCCAAGCAGGAAGAAAAACTTCAGGACTGTGTGCTGTTCACGAGAATCAGGCATCACAAAAATGGCGAGCACACAAAACAGCACTCACAAAAAAATTAACACCATCCAAACACAACCTTCTCTTGTGATGATCATTGGTGTACTGACTCAGGGACAGAAGGAATACAAGCTTCAAGTGGCAGAAACTCCAACCAGTACAACATCAGTTAGGTTTCTTTTGGGTACCCCTCTTGTAGTTCTGTCAATGTTGCAGTTAATTTAGAAACTGTACAACTAAAGTCCACATCCTGAAGAAGCCCAGGATTTTTGCTTGAAGCAGAATCTCGAAACAGGCCCAGTCAGCCAGCTTCAGATGAGTCCTAAGCAACTGATGGAAAGGGCGAAACTGACCGAATGTTGTCAATCCCAGTGCCAGATTTTGAATACAGAACTCTAACTTGTAAGCACCTTAGAATTTGGGTAAATTCTCATTTTCATAGTTACAGAGCATAAGGGAGGGAGTAAGCTTCCCAGTAAACATATAATTTTTCAGTTTGCTACTATAGGAAATGATAAACCCGTTTCATGAAGAAGCCGATACTGCAAGCTAACTCAATAAATAAACCGATTTAGAAACAGTAAAGCCACTCAACACACAATATAAGCTCTAAATAAACATTTTATAATAGTAAAGGACCTTTAAACTAAACTGTAATAGGGTAATCTATTATTATCTAATTTGTAAACAATCAATTTTTGTTACGTTATAATTTCACTAATTCCCAACACTTTTTGAAGCAGTAAAGTAATTTTAAAATAATAATAATCAGAAAGAATGTTAAATTCACTAAAATTCCATAGTTTCAGACTGTCTAAATAAATAAAATAAAATTTTAAACACTTCATTGAGCACACTTTCAACATTTTTAATCACACGTTTTCAATAATTTCATGAACTAAAAAGTAAATTTCCTAAAAGACCGAAAAATCTAGTACAACATATCAAAATTTCAAAACATTCCATGCAGTAGAACAGATGTTAAATAAATTTTAAAGTTATTTCGTCACTAATCACAATGTGGTAGTATTCAAAATTTATTTGTGAGGAAACTAAGCCAATTCCATGAATAAAACAGCTTTTAAAACACGTAACTAAATACGAGAAAAATTCAGCTAATAACACTTTTTCGATATGAGTAGCATTTTAATAATTATGAACTAGAAACCAAGTGTCTGCTAAACAGTTTTAATCCCAATTTTTGTCAGACTAATAACTTTGTTATTATACCACCGATCATAATTAAATTTACACCATTGAAATCAGGAGCAAACATAGAACACAATGACACTAATTTTATCATGATAATCTGTAATTCAGCAGGGTCACATAAAATTTGCCTAAATTAGCTAACAATTCGGGGATGTGCCAATGGTTTTTCGGAAACTTTTTACCAATGCACTTACACAATTAATTCATTTACAAGAAAGCTAATCATTTGAGAATTTTTGCTAAACACTTTTTATAAACCTTGAATGTCAGGCTACACACAGTTAAATTTTGAACACATTCTATAATTACACCTTTTTACACTATTTTGATAAGCGTCTGTACACATCTATCATCCGGCTGGGGGTATAAAGGGTGACGTGGTAGTGAGGTTAGCATCTTAAATCCGGGAATGTTGTGCGTAGTGAACTTGCACTGGTATGTTTCGTGTGTGTGATAGGGTGATAGCTGCAAATAGTTGACTTGCATCATGGATTCTTCTAGGCCATATTGACTTTTTTTCTCGTCAGTAACTGAAGTTAGCAATGACTATGAACTTTTAGATTTTCCAATGGGGTTAAGTTGGTAAATTTCTTCCTCTTCATAATCTGAAATTTATGGAAATGTTTGGTTCGATCACCTACTCAACAGTAAATGCAAATTTTCAAAACATGACTTTGAAATAAATTCCAAATTTTTCTTCAAGTGGATTTTTATGTGCTATTGTAGTGAACATTAACCTTTCCTAAGCTTTTGGTTCAAATAAGCTTTGTGGCAGCCGTTAAGCCTTACAGTTGAATATCCAGGGATTTACATGGTCATTTAAAATTTATTAAGGCAGATTCAGAGAACCTTTTAACAAGTAGGATTCAGTTAAGGTGCCTAAGCCTGATACTACAACCCCAGTATCAGCCTTTTTCTTTAAAACTCTGACAGTCTTAACTTAGTGACCTTAATGGAGACTTGGAGACTACCTTTAACAAGAATTCACAGTTGTCATATTAACACATGAAACAGTTTTATCTATATTTCCAGATTTTCAGTTTTATTATGCTATAACATGCTTATTTTTTATTTAACATTAGATTAGATTTTGTAAATAACAAGCAAAATAAATATTTTGCCTACTCATAGAACAAAAGATTTAATAATTTGTTTCACCTTCCATAGTACTATTGTGATTGTAATATAACTTCTTGACATTTTCCCACATCACAAGAAACATATAGAAAAACGTCTCAAGTTTTAATTATTTTTTAACAGTACTCTGCAGTGCTCTTTTGAATTATTTCTGTAATGTATGGTAATACAAATGAAAATTTCTTCAAAATTATAAATAATATTATAAATGTATTATGTAAGTTACAGAAATGTCAGGTACTATTCCTCCTAGTAATAATAAGGATTTTATCAAGTCATAAAGCCAACTAACAAATAAAATAAAAATATGTCTGCAAAATCAGAGTATGATATGGAGGAAGTTCCGCATATTGCCATATTGCAAAATTATTCAAAAGAGCTCCATCACTTGTTTTTATTTAATCTCCAACTGTAAACCATGCCATGCAATATCAATAATGGATTATTTCTTACTATATAATCTTTTCTCGTATTTATAGCTCGTATTATTGAATATGACTGCCAATGGAAAAACTTACGGTTTCACGGCAACCAAAACAAAGTCTGTACTTAAAAAAAATATCAGTAATAATCACATCTCCCCCCCCCCCTCCAAAACAAAAAACCTCTAAAATTACTTACGTTTGATGAAATCAAATTCAACATAGTTGGGGTCAACTGAAAGTGCACCCACTCTGCCTGTTTTTACAGTTTCCTGCAAAGCCTGCTGAACAGATTCTGGCACTTCATCAAGTGAATGTCCATTCTCATACTTTGCTTTGTCTAGGACAAGTTTCATCTTTGCGATCACATTTCCATTTGACCTTAAAAGATAAAACATTTCATTTTTTTATGTTTGTAAACAAAAAAATCATCTCTCAGATTCTTTGCCGATTCATTTAGCTATTGCACTGCAGCATCATCATTAGCAACAATAACATACAAAAGGTATGCAATTAAAACACAATTTACTAATGGATCAAGAACAACGGTAAGAGAGAGAAACTAAGCCATCACTTACAAAGCTGAAAAAAGGAAGATGAAAGCCACAAGAAAATTAATGGAATCATAACAATTTTTAAGCTTGTCTTATTTTTTGTCTTTTGCTTTCAGTTTTGTAAGTGATAGGTTTCCTCCTACATGTATTCTGATTCATATTTCTTGTAGCAATTTTTTGTGATCATTGCTGTTGATAAATGGAGAATCTGATATGGAATGAATTAAGTCCAAATGAAGTGTAATGAAATAATATACAAAATGTATTATGTCCCCATACTGATTTATACAGAATCTTGGAAACTTGTGCTTTGGTAAATAGACAGGAGAATAAAATTAAAACATTAAGAACTTCTTTAGAATCATGATTCTAAAGACAAGGGGAGAGAGAGTCAGAAATGAGGTCAGAAAGAGTATTTTAATTTCAAAGGAGCATATGCTCTACATCCTTCATGCCTGTTTTTGACCTTTTCTTTTTTCTTGTCATAAATTCTTTGTGTGTATTTTTACCATTCACTTACTGCTGCCCTTTACAAATTTAAATGTTAAATTATTCCAACATTTTTGGGAAATGAATCATCATTGATAATTCCAATCACTGACTCCAATAACTATAAAAGAAAATTTTCCCACTCCCTTATGCCTGAAACTGAATGAACAGCTTGTGGTCATTGTTATCTTTCCTCTTCTATGCACTTCCCATAATTTTTTCACCAATATATTTCCAAGCTTCATCACCAATACACAACTTTTACACTCCCAACACTCTCTTGCACTCTTGAAGCAAAGAGGCTGATTGAGAGAATCAAAAAGAATAAATTAAAATGGTTGGTAAAGTGGATGAAGGACAAGAGTATGCCAAAATAAAGGATGAAGTTATATAAAAGGAAGACCCAAAGCAAGAAGAGTGAATTCAATGAAAAATAATATACAAAGCAGGAACCTGAATTGGATCACAATTATCGAAGAAGAGAGGTGGATGGAGAGGAGAAGGCAGAAATAGACAGACACACATGCTCCTACCTAGCTAGTGATGGATAAGGGATGATGCTAATCATGGAAAGAAAATAAATTTATTTCAGTTTCCTTCGGAAACAATATATATATTTGAGAGAAAAAAAAACATATATATATATTAAATAACTGTGAACGTTTTCGCGGCGGCAGCACTGTAGAAAACACTCTCGGGATTCTAGCCGCATCAAATAAAAGTCGACTGGCGACGTTTCGAGAGCCGGCACTGCTCCCATTGTCAAGCCCTGCTTAACTAACTGTTTTTATAGATTTGTTGACAACACATTCCTCGTGTGGCCTCATGGGATACCAGCCCTATATGAATTTGTGAACTATCTCAACGGCGTTCACCCCAACATCAAGTTCACGATGGAAATCGAAAAAGATGGCGCACTTCCTTTTCTGGATGTATTGGTACGTCGAAAGCCGAACGGAACGTTGGGGCACAGTGTTTATAGAAAACCCACACAGACTGATCGTTATCTAAACGCCCTTAGTTTTCATCACCCATCTCAGAAGCGCGGCGTACTGAATACGTTGGTCCACAGGGCAAAGGCGGTATCTGACAATCAGCATCTACAAGAAGAGCTGTGACACATAGAACGCGTGTTTAGGGCCAATGGTTATAGTTCCAAAGAAATTCGACATGCGATTATCGGAAGAAGAAACAAAAACAAAACGGATGACAAGGAACGAGAAACCCCACGTGCCTTTTTGCCCTTCTGCGGAGCGGTGACATCAAAAATAGCCAGGCTGCTCAACAAGCAAGGCATCCGCTCCATTTTTCGGCCCCCGCCTAAGATCCGTCAGTTATTACGAACCCCGAAAGATTGTATAAATCTCCGGGCCCCTGGAGTGTATAAAATTCCTTGTGAGTGTGGCTCTTCCTATATAGGACAGACTTTGAGAATGATCGATGAAAGGCGCAAAGAACATATAAGATACTTTAAGTTGGGGCAGAAAGAAAAATCGGCTATAGTAGAGCACGCCCTTGAAAATTGTCATGAGCCGTGCTTTGACAAGACGACACGCCTCTGCCATGCTAATAATTTTTGGGATTGAAATCAGAGTTAATAACAATGTGATAAATCGGGATCAAGGACTTAACATAAGTCAAACATGGAGGCCAGTTATTAGACAATTACGAAACACACAGGAACGGACCATATTTGGGCATAACAACAACCGGAACATGACGTCACCAAGCAGACCCGCCCTCCGCGCGAGTTCCCCTCCTCTCCCGTCCAGTAGCCCTATATAGAGACTACCATTAGGCAGTTTTAGTTAGTTAAGCAGGGCTTGACAATGGGAGCAGTGCCGGCTCTCGAAACGTCGCCAGTCGACTTTTATTTGACGCAGCTAGAATCCCGAGAGTGTTTTCTACATATATATATATATTGTTAGAAACAGCAGGCACTAAACAGTGTGCCAAAGATTTGGAGAGAAGAACAACTGCTTATCACAGTTGAAGGCATGACGGTGTCAAAATGTGGACAGACGTATTGGGTGATGAAATTTTTCGGGAAATGAGCCACCACTTTCCTTTAGATGATGAATGAGGGGCGTGAACACACAGAAAAGACAAAAACAAAACTATACGTAAGAGGTGGCTCATTTCCCTAATCGGCCGTCTATGTGTACACATGTGACGACGCCTGGTGCTTCACCTTCTGCACGTTTAAGGCTGTTGTAGGCCGAAATATTGCGCTTCTCTTGTGTTTGTTTTTTGTTCGTCATCCCAGCCGCCTTCATCTGTGGTAAGTGTTGGGTCATATTTCCCTATCCTTCCTTAATTATATATATATAATGGTGTCTCACTTCAGCACGATTACGGCTGTATGCTGAAATATCGCACTTTTGTTGTGTTTGTTTTTGTGTTCGTCGTTCCCAGCCGCCTTCATCTGAGGTAAGTGTTCGGTCATATTTCCCTATCTCTCTTTATTTTTAATGCCTTATAGCTTTTTCTGTGATCTTCTCCTGTTGACGAAGGGTCAAGTCCCGAAATAATCATTGCTTTTCTTATTCTTGTGTTTTTTAATGTGTTCACCCCATGAAACCATCATCTAAGGTAAGTGGTGGCTCATTTCGTTATCTTTTTTTCTAAATCCATTCACTACTTAGCTCCTATTATTTCCTGGTTACTATATATATTTATATATGTATAACAATGAAAGGAAAGAGTTGCCATGAGGCAATATTTATATGGAAAAGACAGATAAAATACACCCAACACTAACCAAAGTTGAAGGGAGGGGGGCAGCAGCAACACAAAACAAGACACAAACAGAAAAAATACAATACTTCAGTTTAAAAGCCTTTGCCAAGTAAACAGAAGTAAGTGGCTGAGATTGATCAAGTCATGCGTTCAACGGTCATAGACTTACAGAAAACCAACACGGATTTCGGAAGAACCGATCGTGTGAAACGCAACTGGCTCTATTTTCGCATGATGTAATGACAGTTATTGATGCAGGATCACAAGTTGATGCTATTTTCTTGGATTTTCAGAAAGCTTTTGACTCTGTACCACACAACCGACTTTTAGCAAAGATTCGAGCATAAGGTATATCTGATCAGTTTTTCTAATGGATACGCGATCTTCTAATTGGTCAGTCATAGTATGTCATTGTTGATGGGGAAGCCTCTTCTAAGCTAGATGTTACTTTGGGCATTCCTCAAGGAAGTGTAATAGGACCACTTCTTTTCTTAATTTTTTAAAGCGATCTTGGTGACAACATTAATTGCAGGATGCGATTTTTTGCTGATGATGCACTTATTTATAGGGAAGTGATGAGCTCCGACGATTGCTTAGAAATTCAGCGCAATCTGCATGTTATTTTTGAATGGAGCCGTAAATGGCAGCTTACACTTAACTGCAAAAAGTGCAAGGCAATGCACATAAGTAATAAAAAGACCACATTTGCTCGCGAGTACAAAGTTAACAATTCAGTTGTTGACACTGTGGATTCCCTGAAGTATCTGGGCGTAACAGTACAAAGCAACATGAAATGGGACTTGCACATAACTTCCATCGTAGGCAAAGCTAATTCTAAACTGCGACTCATAGGTCATATTTTGAGAAGTTGTAATGCTCATACAAAGGAAATAGCGTACAAAACACTAGTGCATCCACATTTGGAATACTGTTGTGGAATTTGGGATCTGTATCGCAAGGGATTGATTGACACATTAGAGAAAGTACAGAGGAGAGCCGCTCGATTCGTGACTGCTAGTTACAGTCCTTATGTAAGTCTCACAGAGCTGATACGTGGGTTGGGCTGGGATTGTTTGGTGGACAGACAATGTCACTTTCGTTTGAATTTGTTGGAGAATATGTGAAAATCTTTAATTTACGAGTGCAACGAATACTTCTTCCACCAACCTATTTAGGTCGCAATGACAGGAGGGATAAGATTCGAGAAATAAGATGCTGTACTAATACATTTATGGATTCCTTCTTTCCTCGTTCTGTTCGGGATTGAAATGCACAGAATTAGGATTGGTGCTTAGCACCCTCTGTCACCCACAGTATTTGTGATTTGCAGAGTGTAGATGTAGATGTAGATGTAGAAATTGACTGCTGGAGGTGTGGGGGGGGGGGGGTAAGTAATGATAACGTAACCGCAAGTATAAATCACAAGAAAGATTAAAATGGGAAATAATAATAATAACCATTGAAAAAAATAATAGTAATAAACATATAATAAACAAACAAATTGAAAACTTTTGAAATAAGGTCTATAAATATATATGAATCTATCGTGCTGGCCAGTGATGGGTGTACAGTGTGAGGATGGAAGATATTAACAGAAATTAAGGCCTGGCGGATGTCTAGTCTGCAGGATGTGTTGATATGCCAATTCCCACCTGCAGAGTTCATATTGGGAGATTGTGTCTGGAAGTACTCTAATGGCTCTGACTGTGAAGCAGTTATTAAGGTCATGGGTGTTGTGAGTACTGGCATGGTGAGCAGGTTTTGGGAGTAAACTGTTTGTCTGTGACCATTCATTCTGATGGATAATGAGTTTGAGGTAAGGCCAATGTAGGAATTTCACAGTGGAGGCAGGTGAGCTGGTATACGAGATGGGTGGTTGTACAAGTGGCGTGACCTATTATGGGGTAGGTTTCACCAGTAGTAGGGTTGCAATAGGCAGTAGTGGGTGGATGCATACTGCAAGTTTTGCAACGGTGTCTCTTACAAGGGAAGGATCTAAGTGGTGGTTTAGGAGCATCAGAGGGTTGATATTTATGTACAAGTATGTTTTTTTAAATTAGGAGGTCTGCTGAAGGTGTGGTGGGAAGGATAGTGGGAAGAATGCAGCACATTTCAGGAAAGGATCTGAGAAAGCAATAGCCCAAACAAAGAATTTGGTTTAACGATTCCAGGCCAGGGTGAGAAAATGAGGGTTCTGGAAGGGTTTTGGGTTGTTTGTGTCAGTGTGGTGGACAGTTCCCGACTCTTGATAGCCGTTTTTGAACTAGTTCTGGAGGATAATTGCAGTTTATGAGTGCCTGGGTCAGATTGTTGGAGTAGTGAGTAAAGGATTCGTGATTTGTGTTTGTGTGTTGTTTTGTGTTGCTGCTGCCCTCCTCCCTTCAATTTAGGTGAGTGAAGGGTGTAATTTATATGTCCTTTATCTGATAAAGTAGACTCACCACCACCAAAGTTAAAAGAAAAATGCAGCAGTGATTAAAAAACACTTCACAAACATAGAAAAAAATCAATATTTTGGGCTATGCCCTTACTCATGAAAATAAAAAATACGGCTGAGCCTTGCACAGCATCCACGGCCAAACTTTAAGAGGAGGTAGGTAACATCAAAATGATTCAGAATTGCAAAGGAACTGGTGACAAGAATTGTCATGGAAAGTACTAGAAGCAGAAGTACAAGAAATGAAAGGACACATGACAGGGGAGATTGGGGGAAAACATTTATTCCATTTCATAATGTTACATGAAATGTTTGAAGTTTCCTCAATTACTTTTGATGCATGTATTACCCCACTGGACCATGGATACAGTTGAAAAAAAAAAAAAAACTTGAATGTTCTTGGATATCAGCAGCAGCGTAGACAATTCTTGCAACCAAATCCATTTCAGAATCGATTGGTGTTTCATGCACAACAGATTTATAGCCTCCCCCCCCCCAAAAAAAATCAGTCTGTTTAGATCTGGAAAGCATGAGGGCCAAGTAACCGTTCTACCATACCTATGTGCTCTCATGAACATTGTCATCTTGTCATCTAGTGACAAACAGTAATGTATCTGATATCCTAGGACACTTGCAGACCGCACATTATTATAAAATGATAAAGTGTTCATTGTTTGAAAGTTCTGTCTGAATTTATTAATAAACTGTATAAAAGGTTCCATTTTACCACCAACAATATAGTTAATTAATCTGGCCATGCAAAATAATAACATCAAAGTTTCTTTTCTGAAGATTGCAGGTTCTCGCCACACATCAGCTTCACCAATGCCATATCAAACAATTACTCCAACCAAAACCAACAAATATTGATACATCCCAAAAATTTGCCAAAATACCTTAATACCATATCAAAGTGTTCCCCTGCACTAAATCTCTGAATAACTGTTACTAGCTTTAAAACATATATACACAATTTTGAGCCTAAAAGAAGTGCAGGTATGTGGCCACTCCTAACTGTGTTGCAATACAGAGATACTGAACTACTTAGCTGAGGACAACAATCTAGAAACAAGTCTTTTATAGTGCACTGTGGCACATGACAATGTTTCTCAAACGCTCTAGATTTCATAAACAATCTTATTGAAAATACCTCTTTAAACTACATAAAATATAGAAATGTCCATCATTTCTTAAAAGATATAAAATACATGAATCATTAAAAATTTATATTCTGACCTGTAGTATTTAAATACTTTAATCAGTCCTACCATGAACATGTTTCTTAAGAACACAGATTAAAAAAAAAAAAAAAACTTTAAACTCAAAAAATGCTTTATCCTGACTCTGAATAATTCCTAAATATGCTAAACTTTATGATTACACTCCTGCAAACCTATTTTGACTGACTTTTCAATTGGCAGTATAGTATGGGACCCACATTTTGTATATCAAATACAGGAGTTGGAAAGGGTGCAAAAAAGGGCTGCTAGATTTGTTTCTGGAAATTACTGCAGAAGGCAATCAGTAACAGATATGATAAATGAGCTGGAATGGGATTCATTGGAAGACAGGAGGAAGGTGAAGAGGGTCATGGGAGTGTACAAGATGTATAATGGTGATGAGGCATGGAAATATATTGGTGTAAGAACTAAAAGTAATGCATGGAAGGGAAAAGATGACCATGACCACAAGCTGGCACCCTATTTCAGGCACAAGGGTGTAAGAAGATTCTCTTCTTTAGGTAAGGGTGTCAGGGATTGGAATAAGTTACCAAGAGAAATGATGAATATTTTACCAAAAACGTTGAAAGAATTTAAAGTTGAAATTTGTGGAGGACAAATATAGGAGGGTGCATGAAAGATGGGTGTGTATGGAAATTTCCACCATTGCAATTAAATGAAATTAAATAAAGCCCTACATCAACAAATTTCTGTCTCATCATACCAGTTAAAAGTCCCTTTCCAAGTCTGAAGCATTTTGATGCTCTCCACACCCTCTTAAAGTTTCTACTTCTAATGGAATATCCTGAATATGTATTAACTTATTTAAGATGAGAAAAATAATTTTTATTTTTGAAAGTATTAAATTTTATCATAAAGGAGTTAAAACAGCTGTTATATTTTATTTTAATTAAAAAAAAAACAAATTTCGAAAACAAAACAACTTTGTTTTTTACTTACTCTTCAAAGTTTTCCACTTGAACTTTGTGAAATCCTTGTAGTTTTGTCAGAGCATCAGTGAAAGCACCATTTACAGTGTTAGTCAATGTGTCATATTCAAGGGTCCCTGGTTCAGGTATGTGATAATTCTCGCCAAGATTCACAATCTTCACATCAACCATATATGCAAGTCTTGGTGGTGCAGGAGTGGTACTAATTACCTCATTCAGTTCTTCTGGAAATAAAAAAATATGATTTTAATATTTTTAAAAAGGGCATATCATATTTTTTGGTTACATTAACCTACAAGGTTAATCCATAAGTTACATATTTGCAGATACATATCAATGACATTATAAATTTATGTATTTTGTGTATGGAAGTGATGGGCATGATACCAAACTCAAATCCAAGACAAGATAAATAGACATTGGGCTTTAAAAATAAGAAAGATTATCTTTTTTATTTAGCAGCTCTTATCTTCACCTTTGATAAATAGTACCAATAATTTTAATTCTGTTTTAATCTGCATTGTGTTTCAATATTGTTTACTGATTTACTATTAAATGTAATATTTTTATAAAAGTCATACAATATACAAGACATATGGGCAGGATGGTAGCTAAAAAGGAAAGTGTCAACTCAAAGCATAATGATTAATATATGAAAACCAAATATAAAGCTTACTGAGATTTTATTTGAAAGATTTATTTGATCCTGCATGAGGCATTGAGATGCAAAATAGTAAGAAAGTAAATATAAATAATCATGCACATTTTGAACAATGGAATGAAATGGCACATGGAAGAATAGAAGCTTTCATAGTGTATGATGGTCAAGAAACTAGTACAGATGTGTTAACACCTGACAAAGAGGTGAAAAAGCGATCAAAATATCGTGTTTTTACAACACAATTTGGTGGTACATCCATGAAGAAGTCATTGAAATGGCACATGCTTATGCCTCCAACCATGTGAGAGAACTGAGCAACACTGCTTACTTTGTACTGCAAAGAAATGATTCCAAACCCAGAAAATAATCATTTGTGTGTTTTCTTGGTTCTCCAGGTGGAACATTGTTGATTCTTTGAAAGCTGATGTTTCCGCTATCTTGCTGTGACTTTAATCTGAGGGTACCATGCCATAGAATGCTTCTACCCATACACAGCTTCTGAAATGCCTACTAATTGTTTGCCCTCATCTCTTGGAGGTTCATGCACCCAGTGTGAACAGTCCATGTTTTTCTGTGCAGAGAGAACCATATGTGATCAAGTTATAGCCAACTGTCCACATTCATATTATTGGATCTTTTTTGGGATTCTATTGCTTTTCTGACAGTGCCACTACCAACTATTTTGAGCCCAAACACCAGTGTCACTGAATAAAACAGCATGCCCACCGACAACTGAATTATGAACTACAGCTGATTTACCGAAGTAATTATTTTTAAAATGTCTCATATATTCATTCATCCTTTTCTTGATGGTGCATCCTATCTCACCAATATACACCTGGCCACAGCTGCTGGCAACAATATACGCCTTGTGTCTGTAATTTCTGCCTCTTGGTTTTCACTCTTACAAGCACATCAGCAATATTCCTAGGTATCCTGTATACTGGGCGGATAGTTTTCTTTTGTTTTAGAAGGTAGCCAATCTTACCTGTCACCTCTTGGTCATAGAGTAACATAGCCGCTGGCATGCATATTTTGGTCTGCTAGTCTCTTCTGCTGTTACTGGGGCATAAGGCAATGCTTGAGGGTCAATTGCTGTGATTTCCTTATTGATGAAATCAAGGCTACAGCCACTGACTAGAAACTTTTTTGTCTTTCAGTGACAATGCTTACTTTGTCACTAACTACAGATGCACAACCAACTGAAGTTTTTAAAATTCTGTGTTTTAGTGCCAGATGGTGGTGGGAGCCTGCATTCAGATAGCAGTCTGTGTGCATGGGCTTCTGGTATTCTCCATTACCCAGAGAGTCATCCTCCTTCCTATACACAACCATTGTCAGGCATCTTATAAATTTTGTAACTGTGTAACAAAATTTGTTCCCAGAACCATGAATTAGATTGAATAGTATTGCATATCATTTTTATAGTCAGTTACTATGTTAATTCAAGGTATAAATCAGATTTTGCAGTTTTTAAGATAGTATTTTCTGTTGCTTTAGCTTTAAGCATTCATTTGGGGGAGTTTACAGAAAAATTAATAATAAATCGAAGAAAACAGTTAGAGACAAGTTCACACAGTAACCATTTTTAAATATGTAGATATGATTAAAGCTATTTTCAAATTGATAGCTTCAATAACTTCTGAAATATTAATTAGTTAGATTCTGTTTTTGGATTATGAATTTTATTTCACCTTCTGATAATAGTAAGCATGTTTTGCTTGATAGTAAATGAAAGAGCAACTCTTTAGCAGTAAAATAACATTTATTTCAGCTTAATAACTACAAAATTGTGACAGTTATTAACAAGTCTTAGTAATCGAATTAAATTTTTTTTTTTTTACGGCAAAACTAATAAAGCTACAAAAAAATTCCTGCCCATTTTTTAAAATCTTGCTATTCACAAAATTTCCGAGTGATAGGATTATTTTAGCCGTCAAGGTCAGACATTTGATGCAAGCTTAATAGTGCGGGATACGAATCTGATCAGTTTTCCAGCATATTCTCGTGAGAGACCAGGAAGTCCGGCGTTCCCACAGTCGGATGTTATAAATATTAGCCCAGAATTTTCCTCATCCTGCTGCAGTCGGCCAGCAAGTTTCATTTCGAGCACTACTGTGCTACCATGTTGGCACAATGTAGGTTCCGAAAGTCAGCCACATCTAGTACGAGCGTAACCATGCTCCATTTTGGCATAATGGAGGCTCACTCAGTCTATAAGTTTCAGTTAGAAAGTAACTATGTAGTTTCGAAGCAGTATTTTTGCCATGTGGTGCGTTGGTATAACCTAAGTATTGGTCGTTGACAAACAAGTTGAACAGTAGAAGCGAGTGTTGAACTTTTATTGGCTTTCACAAATTAGCTAGTTGTGCTGTGAACTATGGGGTGTGGTCTGGCTCGAATTGGTTAATCGAATTTCCAAGTTTATCTTCAGAAAATTAGTCTGATGCCATTCAGTTTGTGACTTTGCAAAAATTTTCAAAAATATAATGCATATTTACTTGCGACTTTTATTTTCAACTACCTTTCTTAGTTTGCGGTTTGACAAGCTAAGTGGTGACCAAGTTACATTAGCAAATCTAAAACTGAAAATATCCACGGTTATCCATGGTCATAGCTGAGACTGAAGGTTTATGTATAACCCCACTGCAAGCTAAAGTCTCACACCATGTCCATAAAAGGAAGCTAGTATTCTACATCAGCTTACACGGTGAACTTGATTTTTATCATGAGCACTGCTTAAATGCTGGAAAATGACTTTGAGTCACTATTTTTGTCAAGGTCATATGATTAAAGTGTTGTACATATGTCTTAACCACATAAACGTTTCAGGTTAAGTTGTTGACTACCTCAGCCTGAAATGCCAACAAACAAATCAACCGCAGTTAGAAACAGTGGACAATCTGTCACTGCTTCCTCAGTCTACTGTTAAAAGTCTTTCCAACATTGGAAGAATGTGGTTTTCAGTACATGATGCCCATTCTTGTGGCAGGTTGAGATCTACCCTGCTGTAATCTTATCTCATTACACTCTTTTGCTGCCAACCACTTGAAGCCTTCTCATCACATTATTAATGAATGTAGTTTCCACACTTCTCTTTTTTTTTTGTAACCTTATAGCAATCATTAAAAAAAAACTTTCATCATTATTACTCTCAATCAGTTTCCTGAATGAAAGTACAAACACAGAAAGCTGAAAGAATCCTTACTGCTCAACATAATCTTTCCACAATGCTGATAACACAGTTATTATGGCAATTGCAAATTTTTCATTTGACAAGTGAAAATTGATTCCTCCAACTTTATTGTGTATCACCATAAACCCCTATTACATACTTTTACAGAAAGACTTTTGTTATCCTTACCTGTCAAGCATGGTTTAATACATATTCGTTCAGCAGAAATGCTTGGAACCTGTTCGTGCTTCCTCATCCTCTTATTTAGTGCATTGAAGATTCCACCTCTAACAGGAAACATGAAGTAGTAACAGGCATTCTCAGTGAAAGAGAAATCCTGTAAAATATTAATAAAATTACCTTCTCTTTCAAATTTCCTTTAAGAGAGTTACAATAGTTTTGACAGAATATTATTTTTATGTTACAATGAGTTTAGGTATCACAAACCAAAAATTACATTGATTTTAACCTTGCTAAAAAAAAAAAAAATCCCTTTAAAAGTTAGTAAGATTTTTCAATGGTGCAAGTTTCTAAAGTATCATGCAGCTATATTTTTAATTATTACACAATGATTTTAATACTTAATTATTGCAATAATTTTGTATACTTTTTTCTTGATTTAAAATAATAATAATTACTTGTACGATAATAAATATTTTTGAATAGAAGTTTCAAATTACACAAAATTTCACTGAACAAGTACAGGGTGAGTCAGAAAGGACTTTACAACTTTGGAATGATACTGAAATTTGTTGAGATAACTTACAGACTCTGTAGATGTGTCATTTTGTAGCAAACAACCTCAAGATTGATGCATGTAGTGCCATCTACATCTACATCTACATATATACTCTGCAATTCACAAAATTGTGGGTGGCAGAGGGTGCTCAGCACCAAAGCTAATCTCTTTGCTGTGCATTCCAATCCCTAATGGTACGAGGGAAAAAAGAATTCATATAAGAATCAGTCCGGCACCTTATTTCTCTAATTTTATCTTTCCTGTCCTTCCGACTCAAATAGGTTGGTGGAAGAAGTATTTCACTACACTCATGAGTGAAAGTTGGAGTACGCATGTTTTCCAATAAGTTTAAACGAAACGTGTGTCGTCTATCCACCAGAGACTCCCAACCTAATCTACTAATCAGTTCTGTGACGCTTTCATAAGGACTGTAGCAAGCGGTCACGAATCGAGCGGCTCTTCTCTGTACTTTCTCTATACTTTCGATCAATCCCTTACGAAACGGGTCCCAAATGGCACAACAATAATCCAAATGTGGACGCACAAGAGATTTGTACGCTATCTCCTTTGTTTGTTCATTACAATTTTTCAAGATTCTACCTATGAATCGCAGCCTAGAATTTGCTCTACCTACTAAAGAATTAATGTGTATGTCCCATTTCATGTTCCTTTATACTGTTACTCCCAAATATTTAATAGAATCGACCATATCAATAACTGTATTGTTTAACTCGTATTTCTGAACAATCGGATTCTTTTTGTTAGTTATGCTCATTGTCTTGCACTTTTTACAGTTTAGAGTAAGTTGCCACTCAGCGCACCAAGCCAAAATAACATCCAGATCGCGCTGAATTTCTAAGCAATCGGCCAAAGTTTTTACTTCCCTATAAATAACCGCATCATCAGCAAACAATCTAAAAAGGCTTTTCACTTTGTCTCCGAGATCGTTTATAAAAATTAAGAAAAGAAGTGGTCCTATTACACTTCCTTGAGGTACACCCGATGTAACATCTAGATTAGAAGAACTTTCTCCTTCAACGACAACATACTGCGACCGACCAGTTAGAAAATCCTTTATCCATTCACAAAGCTGATCCGATATACCGTAAGCTTGAAGCTTCGCTAAAAGGCGGTTGTGTGGCACAGTGTCAAAGGCTTTCTGGAAATCTAAAAAAATTGCATCTACTTGTGAACCTGTACAGCATTCCACCACCAGGAGCACCAGCATAGGGCACAGTTAAAATGGGTACTTTCACTGGTGTAGAGCATGCTCATGTGTGTTTTAATTCATGAAATGAACCCTCAACAATTATTTTGCACTGAATACACTAATGAAGCTTCAAGAAGGCCACCTGCAGTCCACAATAATCAGTGACATTCCACAAAAGACTGTTTGGTGAGTGCTGCATAGATGTTTACACCGGAAACCATATAGATTCATGATGGCAAAGCACATTAGTGATGCAGATAAGGTTGCTTGTGGAGAATTCTGTGTGGAAATTTTGCATCGAATGGAGTACAATAAGACATTCCTGAACACAATAATCTTCAGCGATGAGTCAACATTTAATATCAGTGGCATGGTGAACACCCACCACTGCAGAATATGGGGCAGCAAAAATCCACATGCATTCCTGGAATATGTAAAAAAATAAAATAGCCCCAAAGTTAATGTGTTTTGTGCCTTTAGCAAGTTGAAAGTGTACAGCCTTTTCTGCTACATGGAGAAAACTGTCACTGGTATTGTGTATCTGGATATACTGCAAAACTTTTTAATTTCACAGATCAATAAGCCCCGGATTCTTAGGTTCGAACCTATTTTGTTCCCAACCTAATATCCTCGAAATTTTAACTTTCTCTTACGTCTACTGTATAAACTAATAATATTCATAAATTTAATAGGACCTAAAATAATCTAATTTTTATGTTATGACCTAAAATGACCTAATTCGGTTTTTAGAACCTAAAATGACCTAATTCGATGTACTGATCCAGTTCGACTGTAATTTTGTCACTTAAACAAATATCCAACCGGATTAGCTCAGGGCTACGGTCTGTGGAAGACGCCATGGGTTCGAACCCAACCATCAGCTGTTCTGACGTGGTATTCCGTGGTTTTCCTTTTCCCATCCAGGCAATTGCGGGAACAGTGCCTTATGGACAGGTTACGGGTAGCTGCTTCCTTTTCCCCCTTCCTTCTCAAAAATTTCGTTTTCTTCTTCTACATCGATCCAAGTTAATGTTACATGGCGATCCGGCCAGTCACCATCACCAGCTGTATCTAATTATTACGTGAATCCTAAGATCTAAGACACTGCAAATGTGAGCAGTATGGGAATGATCCCTAACATAGTCCGAGGGGTAAAGTCGAACTTGGAGTGTAAACAAACTATGTTTACGTATAAAACGGAAGAATTTATTTTAAAATTGGAATAACTATTCACCACAATATTAAATGATGTGTTTTAACCTAATTGTTGACAGTAACATTGAGAAAAGCTGTAACAATACGGTGTGGCAACTTCACATTATTACAAAGGTTTACATTCAGTTGAAACAAATCGACAAAGCAAGTTTTAAACATATCAAGTTAAACATTAACAATCTCAGGAACGCAAACCCTTTTTGAGAATTTAACGGTTGTATACCGTCATCGTTAAGTGGTAACACGGAAATTAAAATATTGTGTAGGCCTACATAAGTTTAGTTCCTTAATCAAAAGCAATAATGCCTAAAAAGAAATCCTCAAGAAGTAGTCACCTGCGAGAGTGGTTAGGAACGAATAAGAACTTTTCTAAAGATGAGAGAAAATTATATATTGTCAAGCATGTGTGAAACCAGTAAGTTTAATTTGTTTTATACACATATATCTTTTATAATTTTAAAAAATAAATTAGATTTTATTTGTTTTCATTTCTAAAGTAACGTAAAGTGACAGAGTCTAGACTGCTGGATGAAATTTCATAATATTAACTGGCTATTATCCGGGGTGTTGTATTCAGGTGGACTATTTTTACTTTTGATTTCTATATAAGTAACTGCAGAAAAATGATCCCACGTACTACAGTATCAGAATTCAGCAACTCATTTGGCAAATGTTGCCAGGAGAAACACTTCCGAACAGAAGCAGAGTTTCATTACAAGTTCAAAGCTGGGTGCAGAAGATTCGTTTCACCTGCGTCTGTGTGATGTTCTCACTGCCGCTAATATACCAGTTTCAACAGTCCAGAATGCAGTCCTGAAAACCATTATGGAAGAATTTTGCAACAGAAAAATATGAGATGAATTCACTTTAAGAAAGAATTACTTGCCTCATCTGCAAGTGAAAACAATTGAAGAACTAGTGGACATCGCCGACCACTTCATCTGGTTAAGTGTAGATGAGACGTCAGATGCCTGCTGCAGATATATAGCGTTGTTGTGGGCAAGCTCGCATGTGAGGGACGTAGTATACCCCAAGCCATTATGTGCAGAGAACCTCCAATGACTAACCAGTCTACTGTGGTAATTGCTGTAAGGGATGCATCAAAACTGTTGTGGTCAGGTCCAGAACACGAGGATAAATTGTCGTTGGTGACAGACAGTGCAGCTTATATGATAAAAGCAGGGGAGCGTTTGAAGGCATTCTATCTTCGAATGGTCCATGTCACCTGTCTAGCTCATGGGCTGCACCAGGTAGCTGAAAAAATTCGGGAACAGCACCCTGTAGTTAAAGAGATAATTCCTTCAGTGAAGAAAATATTCCTGAAAGCGCCAAGTCGAGTAGTTACTTTCATCAATACCCCTCCTTCCTGAGCCAGTAGTGACACAATGTAGGACCGGACTCTCAGCCGCAGTATATTATGCAGAAAACTATGAGAGCATCACGGAGGTCATCGAATCATTATATGAAAGCGAAGCTATTGCTATAGTAAATGCAAAGAAAGTGTTGCACTCAGTACCAGCTGTACAGAAGTTGAAATATATAAAGGCAAATTTTTACAACCCAGAATTTTCAATCAAGAATTTGGAAGGAGATACTCTACCGTTGACGAAAGCACTTCAAATCACCCAAGAAGTGAGGGCCAAAGTGGCTCCTGGACCAGTTTTGGTGTCTATAGCTCAGAAGCAGGAGTCTGTTTTAGCCCACAGTCCAGATTTCAAGAGGATGGGATACATAGGCCGTGTCCACTGTGGTCTAAAGAAACAAGAATATTGCCTTGGAATCCAAAGGAAATCGCTGATACAAAGTTCATACCTCTGACCACATGTGACGTAAAGCGTAGTTTTTCCGCATTCAAGAGAATTTGAACGGAAAAAAGAGGAGGATTTACTCCTGAAAATCTGTCAAAATATGTCATTGTTCAGTGTCATATTAGAAGTTTTAAATGAGTTGTTTACCATACACGATACAGACGAAGTATTTTGAGCATAATAGTGGTTTATTTTGCATACTTTAATGTGATCGACCAATGACATGTTGGAAGTTTCTAAGGAGTACTTGACATTGTATTGTAAAGTCAACAATATTTTTAACGCTAAGGCAGTGTATATTGCGTGTTTTAAATTTTATTTCCCTTAAAAACGTGTAAGTTCCTAAATCAGAATTTTAAAAACCTATAAAAGCCTAAAACGTGAGTTGAATAAACCTAAATTTGGTTTTTTAGAACCTAAAAATCCGGGGCTTACAGATCAATGAAGATGACCGAGATAGGGTGGTTTACTACCAGCAAGATGGAAGTTTGAGGTTTCCTTGAAAATCGCTTCCCAGGTCGGTGGATTAGCCATGAAGTGCCAATCACATGACCACCTCACTACCCAGACTTGATAGTGCTCGATTTCTTTCTCTGTGGTTTCATTAAAGATCATGTGTATGTTACTCCCCTACCAAACAATTTGGCCCACCTGAAAAATCGAATCTATGCTGCCATTGCCCAAGTTATGCCCAATTTGCTGCAACGAGTGTGGGAAGAAATTGATTACCGATGGGATGTTTGCCGCATGACAAATGGTAGTCACATCAAAACAAAATGACACTTGACAGTTTTTTGTGAAACTTGAGATTGTTTGCTACAAAATGACACATCTGCCGATTCTGTAAGTTATATCAATAATTATAATAATAATAATTGATACAATTGTGATTCTATATCATTCCAAAGTTGTTAAATCTTTTTTGGACTCACCCTCTATTAATCGATGAAAAGGGTGGTATAACAAATGCTTCAATGAATAATTTAATGATTTACAACGAAACTTACCTTCTCATCATCAGTTAGCCTCTTGCGACTGAAATATAGGGTTGTGATACCATCCTTGATACGGCCACTAATGTTATATATGTCTTGTGTTTCACCTAAAGGTGGTGGTGTGTATCCTGTTACCCATGTATCCATCATAAAAGGTTGACCATTTTTGCTGTTCACCCAGCCAAGGATAGCATCTGTCTGAGACTATAAAAAGAAATATTTAGTGTCACTGAACCATATACATTTTAAATAAACTTTGGATATCATTTTATATTGCTGTGCAATGCAACATGCTATATACACAGACGGAAAAAAAAATCCCAACACCAAGAAAAAATTATTGTAGAGTAATGAAATTTGGACAATGCATTTGTCAAGTTAACATGTTTAATTGATTAAATTTTCAAGATCACAGGTTAATTTAAGCTCAAGAAAATGCATTTCAAATGTGAAATACTGTTAAATTAATAGCCGGTGTAACCTCCAGAATTTTGAATGCAAGCCTGCAAACGTGAATGCATTGTGTCATACAGGTTTCGAATGTCACTTTGTGGTATGGAGTTCCATGCTTGTTGTACTTGTGCTGTCAATACTGGGACGGTCAGTGCTGGCTGTGGATGATGCTGGAGTTGTCGTCCAATGATATCCCATACGTGTTCAATTGGAGACAGATCTGGTGATCTCGCAGGCCAAGGTAACATGTCGACACTCTGTAGAGCACGTTGCGAGACAACAGCGGTATGAGGGCGAGCGTTATCCTGTTGAAAAACTCCCCCTTGAATGCTGTTCATGAATGGCAGCACTACAGGTTGAATTACCAGACTGACGTACAAATTTGCAGTCAGTGTGTTTGGTATAACCACAAGAGTGCTCCTGCTGTCATAGGAAATTGCTCCCCAGACCATGACTCCAGGTGTAGGTCCAGTGTGTCTAGGCCGCAGCGTTCTCGCCTCGCATTCGGGAGGACGGCGGTTCGATCCCCGTCCGGGCATCCAGATTTGGGTTTTCCATGGTTTCCCAAATCACTCCAGGCAAATGCCGGGATGCTTCCTTCAAAAGGCCATGGCCGAATTCCTTCCCATTCCTAGCCCCCATCCTTGCCCCCCATCCTTTCCCGTCTCTAAAGACCTCGATGTTGAGAGACGTAAATACAATTAAAAAAAAAAAAAAAAAAAAAATCTAGGCCGCAGACAGTTTGGTTGCAGGCGTTCCCCTGGCCTCCTTCTGACCAACACTCGGCCATCACTGGCACCAAGGCAGAACCTGCTTTCATCAGAAAACACAACAGATCTCCACTCCGTCCTCCAATGAGCTCTGGCTTGACACCACTGGAGTCGCAAACGGCGATGGCTTGTAGTCAGTGGAATGCACGCTACAGGGCGCCTGGCTCAGAGCTGTCCTTGAAGTAACCGATTTCTAACAGTTCGTTGTGTCACTGTGGTACCAACTGCAGCTCGAATTTCTGTAGTGCTGCCATTCATGAACAGCATTCAAGGGGGAGTTTTTCAACAGGATAACGCTCGCCCTCATACCGCTGTTGTCTCGCAACGTGCTCTACAGAGTGTCGACATGTTACCTTGGCCTGCGAGATCACCAGATCTGTCTCCAATTGAACACGTATGGGATATCATTGGACGACAACTCCAGCATCATCCACAGCCAGCACTGACCGTCCCAGTATTGACAGCACAAGTACAACAAGCATGGAACTCCATACCACAAAGTGACATTCGAAACCTGTATGACACAATGCATTCACGTTTGCAGGCTTGCATTCAAAATTCTGGAGGTTACACCGGCTATTAATTTAACAGTATTTCACATTTGAAATGCATTTTCTTGAGCTTAAATTAACCTGTGATCTTGAAAATTTAATCAATTAAACATGTTAACTTGACAAATGCATTGTCCAAATTTCATTACTCTACAATAATTTTTTCTTGGTGTTGGGATTTTTTTTTTCCGTCTGTGTATGTGTACTAAAGGGCAGCATTCCAGCACTCTGAACTCTATTTTGGAGTATCAAAATTATAAAGTACAAAGTTTTGTTAAACATATTTTTCTTTAATTTAACTAATGCAAAGATCTGGTTATTTTTTTTTTTTTATCTGGTAGATTTGCGGTGAGTACCCATGAAAACCTAGCATGTGTTTCATTTAGTTAATTTCAGTTCTCCAGCATTTAGGTTTGTTATATGAGGGTTTCATTTTCTCTAATATTGTTGAGATTCATACTCTCTAACATTCTTTCCTGTGTCAAGAATATTTTAATGTTTCCAGTTCTCATTAATATAAAGTGAAATTTAAAATACTACTGCAATTTAAAAACGATCTCAACAATGCACACCAAGCACTTGATCAGTGGCATAACAATAGGCAGGATGGGCAAAACGTCATGAGCCCCCAGGCCAGAACACCCCTCCCCCCCCAAAGGGCCTTCCACACCTTCAAACAGCCCCCACCCACTGTCTCAGGAAAACAGTCACCCTCCCCATAAATTGGACAAAGGGAGGGTCCTATGAATTTTCTAAGGGCCTCAATGGTATAATTATGCCACTGCACTTGATTCTAAACAGGCATTTTGGAATCAAGTAATTATTCTGCATTTAGAGTGTATGTAAATAAGAAAAGAAAGG
Source organism: Vandiemenella viatica (assembly GCA_031002005.1). NCBI lineage: Eukaryota > Metazoa > Arthropoda > Insecta > Orthoptera > Morabidae > Vandiemenella > Vandiemenella viatica. Next base: position 158,235,583 of record JARYHS010009186.1, read on the forward strand.
AAAATTAACCCACCACATACCAAAGTGGACGGATGCGATGAGAGAACACTAATGCTGACAAACAACTACACAATATTTCGGCATCTGCTTTGCTCACAAATAGAAAAACGGGCCATTAGGCTCGGAACGTGTGTGCACAATGAACGTTACCTAATGACTTAGGTAACGTTCGTTGTGCACACACGTTCCGAGCCTAATGGCCCGTTTTTCTATTTGTGAGCAAGGCAGATGCCAAAATATTGTGTAGTGTGTTCTCTCATCGCATCCGTCCACTTTGGTATGTGGTGGGTTAATTTTCCTTTCTTTTCTTATTTATATCGCCTAGAAGCCTCTTCCATTTTCCTTAGTTGCATCATTAGAGTGTATGTAAAACACACACAAAAGTATTGCAATTATTGTAATTACATGTTTACTTAATAATTAGGTTGACATGTTCATGCACAATTGTGCATAAAGATGAAATTTTTCTCTTTAATTTTAAGAGTTACACGAAAGTTTATTATTCTTAATATCACTGTGCTTCTGCAAGTTCACAAAAGAACTGACAAACTGCTTCAAAAACGTATTCAGTTGATTCAAAAACACTCATATACAACATAATACCACCAAAGATTAAGAAATTTTAGTGATTATTTGTTGTCTTTTTGGGGAAAGGAGGATGTTTTGACCCATCAACATCAAAGTCATTAAAACTGGTAGAGAACTGATGGTAAATAATGGGAAGAAATTGGGCCATAACCTTTTCAAGGAACTATCTCTGCTTTTGCCTGAAATGAGTTTGAGAAACCATGGAAAACTGACATCTGTATGGCCAAGCTAAGGATAGTTACCATGTTGTTCTAACTACCAAGCACAAGAATTAACCACTAACAAACCAGGCTCAGTTTTTAGAAATACAAAAAGGAAGTTAATCCCTTATTAAGTTATTTCATCCAAATTTCTGAGAAAGATTGAAAATATAATATTTTTAAACTCAAATTAATTAGAATATTGAAGAGATAGTATGATTGTACGAGCGTGCATAAACCACGTAGCTCCATTTTGGCCTCTTGTGAAGCCCCCCTCCTCCCCACGTAGCCCTATGTGACTTTTGCCTCTACCCCCCCTCCCCCCAACGTAGCACGTAGCTTTTTCCCCTTTTGATTCCAGAAGACATTTTGTTCTGTTTTCTCCTGTTACATACAGAGATAATTAAATGAAGGAAATAAATATTCACATGCTGTTGTGTGTTCTGTTCTTCATTTTAATTGTGAAAAATATTATGAAAGGAAAGCTACGTGGCCTGGCTTGGAACCCCCTCTCCCCCCACGTAGCTCAGCGTAGCCTTCCAGCCAACCCCTCCACCCCCTGAACTGAGCCACGTAGTTTGTGCACGCTCCCTTAAGACTTCTAACAAAATACCTGTTGTATATAGAAATACATACAAATTATTAAATCTTTACCATCCTAGTGTCATTTGAAAACCCAATTCCAGTCCATGTGTCAGTGTGTTTTGTATGAATTGTGAATCGCAGTTCATCCTTTTTATTATGATGCTCCCATCGAGCATAATATTCACACTGTCCCTTCTCAGGATCACAGCCACGAGGAGTTCGCCAATGTCCTCCACAGATGCTTGCATCAGTTGTTGCTGCTGTTTTCTGCTCACGTTCTGCCTCTTCTGTAAACATTATTAAAAATTTCTGTTAGAGCAGAGCAGAAATGCTCACCAAACCCTAACACCAACTAGTTTTTTACAAATTTAATTGTGATGGAGTGCATACTCCAGTGGCAATTTCACTACAAACCTATTTTCTCCTCTTTACTGTTCCCACCTACTTTTGGTCTCTAGAAATTTCAACCTTAACTTGTTTCACAATTTTTTGTAAATTATTCATCAATTCCCTTATTAACTTATACCGATCCCGTTACCTACAAAAGAAAATATTCCTACACCCTTGTACCTGAAATTGAGTGCTATCTTGTGATCATGGTAACTCTTTCCCTTACATGCATTAATTTTAATACTTACATCTATATCTTTCCACACCTCATCACCAATATAAGCCTTGTACACTCCCATGATTCTCTTCACCCATCCATTGTTTTCCAATGAAGCCCATTCTAGCTCCTTTATCATATCGGTAACTGATTGTGTTCTACAGTAATTTCCATAGACAAATCTAGCAGTCCATCTTTGCACCCCCTCCAACTCCTGTATTTGATACCAAATATGTGGGTCCCATACTTAATGGTCTGACGAAAATTTTGTAACCCAATTCCCTTCTCTCATACAACCCCTCATCACTCTCTCCAATAAGTGAAGAATTTTGAAACATTTTCCTATTACCTGTCCAACTTGAGCTGCCCAGTTGAACTTGTTATCGAATGGTACGTCAAGATATTTACATTTCAAGTCTTCCACCAGAAATTGTTACTTAATCTTTTAATCAAACAGTGGATACTGGTACAGATAAGTTACTTAATTTCTGAAGATCAAATACATTATTGAAACATCAATACATACAGTCTCAATATTAATTGTGAGCCTTAATTTTGAAAGTGACTATACAACAAATTCTTATACCGTAATAGATTCCAACATTTTTTTTTTTCTATGGTTGACATAACTTACAGTTGATACTGTAGGTAAAAAAAAAAAAAAAAAAAAAAAAAATGATGTAATTTATGTAAAAAGGGAAAATTCTTGCTGCAATCTGCAAACTATGAAAACTGTAGGCTAACAAGCAAGGAGATCTGAGAAATTTTCTGACTTGACCTCAGATTGGGATGCACTGATTAATCACTCTGTAATGAGAAATAAGTTTTCAAACCATCTTTTTTGTATTGTGCCACGATTATTGATATCTTGTGAAATTTTAATTGTTGATAGCATTGCCATTTATGATTTATATACAGGACGTAACCACCCTCAATACTACCTCATTTGCAGAAAGAGCAAATTTGGGGCAGATACTAAGAGGCTTCCAAAGTTTTACCTATACAATTATGGAAAAAACCTAGCCAAAACGCTATAATAATGATGGGGATTTATTTATTTTTTTTTTTTTTTTTTTGCTTGTAGTAGTATTGTGGTTGTCAATAGGGCAATAATGGCATTTGAACCTATGCTGGTTGAACCTTCCATATTCATTATCATGGCACCTTGTAAGGTATCCCTCGTTATATTTGCAATATTTGGTTAGAATCGGGCCGAGTTTTGGGTTAACTGTAGTATCCGGTACCACACGTAAAATCGAGTTGACAACACTTTCCATACACTAAAGTGAATAAATAATCCATAACCAAGGTAAATAACATATAAATTGCATTAAATCAACGATATTCTAATAGAAGATAGGTAACCTCATGTAAAAGTAAACTTGTAATATCAGATACTGACATTGTTTAACGAATTGTTATGAACCAATTTAAATGAAGGAAATGGCCATAAATAGTAAATATAGTCACTAAATAAACCTTTTATCACGGTTAATAAACTTGATGTTAAAGATAAACAGACTATTTCAATACAGTAATATCTAACCTTCAATTTTGGGCACATAACAGACTTTGGTATTTCTGAAGTGATTTTCGTCCAGTAAAGAGTATAAAATACACAGGCCTAGATTATAAACATAACTTCACATTTAAATACAGTTTAGCAGGTATTTTAAAGAAATAGACTGGAGGTTTGGATGGTAGATTGAAGCAGTATGAAGATATCACATAGTGGTGAAACTTGACCATGTAAAGTTCTAAAAGTAATCAGAATAATCCCTGAGACAGGTTAGTAGATTAATTAACAGGTTTCTGACAGTTTTCAAGCGTTTAATAATCACAAGAAGCCGTTTTGTAGAAATAAAATGACCCATCCACATAAGCGATTTCCATAAAAGATTTGAGACATTCGAAGTAGTTCCAGGATTTAAAAAGTAGACAAATATAAAGGGAATAAACTAATCTTTCAGTTTTAATAGGTGTTAAGCTGTTTTAAGCCATAAAATATGAGATATCAGTGAATAAACAGGCGCCGGTAAACCAAATAATTTGTTCAACTTTTCGGAATTAATTCTAACACTTATAAGTCATTTCCAGAGCGATAAGAACATGTAAATACCAGTTAACACACATAATTAATTTTCTAGACACATTTAAAGGCATTTCACTAACCTGTTGTATGATAATCCAATCACAAAGTAACTTGCTATAAACACTGCACACATAAAATGCTTCTACACTGATTTTTAAACACTGCCACACAATGTAAAGTAGAGAATAAATTAAAACAGCCATAAAGCGAAGTAAATTCATCTAAATCAGATAGTTTCCAACACTCTAAGTATTTTTAAACATAAAATGAACACGTAAAATAGAATACCCGACTTTGACATTTTTTCATTTAAAAGCCTACTTAGATTCCGGGTTAAAAATTAGTTTGTCGTAAAAATACATTCTTTTAGCTTCCCACATATTAATTTCACGTCATTTAAAGCCATAGAACCGATGTTATAGGTTTTGCAAATTCACTCGGCATAAAACCCACGTGTAAATAACTAAATAATTTATTGTGTCTCAGAGGTAACAGCTACAAAGATAAAATAAACTTCAAAATAAGCAGTTTAATTCAGGCTACATTTTGATAATTTTTCCGGCGTAATAATCCATAAACCTTCAGAGTTATACCATAAACATAAATAATAGTTACCACTGATTGTTAGGAATTACTAGTTTTACCATAACTCAACAGATTTAAACAAAGTTTATATTTAGGGAGAGACTAAAATCAAGAATAATATTTTAAGCCTACTTTCGGGTTAATAACTAAAGCCAATTAAAAAGAAAAAGATTTCAAGACTTTGACTAATACGGTAGGTAACTTCACACATCCATATTTGGTAATTTTTCGGAGAAAAACTGCACCACGTGACCCGAGCTTATATAAGTCAGCTAGGAGATGTGGAAGGGGCACTTGGCTGGAACCTCTCGTAGTGAAATCATGTAACTTCTCGTGTGGTGAATGCAACGGTCGCGGTATGCACTGAGTGGTGAATGCCGGGTAGTGGTGACGTCATGGTAGGTCAGGCTGGGCACGAGTCTATGGACAGGACGCATTAGTGGCGGCCATTGTTTGAAAGTGTAGACCATTATCATTTCGCACAATCAGTTTCAGGATATGTGTATTTCGAACCTTTATTTTATTTTCACCGGGGGAATGCGGTTTTGCTCTTGATTCTCAACTTGTGATTTTTGGTGAAGATGAATGTCCGATTGCCTTGCTAACTGTAAAATGACAATATTAACGTGAATATTTTGGAAAATATAATTCAGTGATTTCGACTGGTGACTTTCATTTATACTTTAGTACCCTTCTTGTGGTGGGTTTAAAACTACAAGTGGCGACTGTGGTTAGCAGAAACATTTTAACACGGTTACAGAACTTTCTTTTGGACTTAGAATATTTTGGACGACAATCTGGTTCAGGTGATTTAGGCGGTACCAACCCCCAGTACTCGACTAGTCCCTGACAACCTCCAGTTAAACTGTGATACGTCATAAATGCTTACTAGATAAATTTAATAAAGATGATATTTAAATTTAAAATATAGAAATTCCTTCTAGATCAGAAGCAAGTATTAAGTTAAAATGTGTACATTTCAGGTTATGAATAATCAAGATTTTTAATACCACAACAAAAACTTTCTAAACACTGATGTCATACTAAATGCTGTGAATATTATGGCATAGTATCCTGTGTGTGTAGTACAACATTTAACTTTATGACAAAATACAGGAGTCAATAAGAGAACCTCAGACTGAAACACATTATGTTTTGACTGCCATCACGGCAGTGATTTTGTAGTTGACGCTTGTTTGAGTACTATTATGACTAGAAGTCATACTGTTTCTTATCTATAACTGTTGTGAAAGGACTCCTATCACATATAAAATGAAGCATATGAGAGTCTTTAAGAATACACATAGAATCACAGCAAAAACAATTGTAAAGCAGGAAAAAAACAAGCATGTTGCTGGAAGTGATAAAGGGAGGTTAACTTCTGCCCTACAAATTGGATTATCAACACATTAACAGCAAGGAAATTTCAGATTAACTTTTTAGAAATTAATTATTATTATAATTTATTTAAATTAATAGAGTTTTTTGCATTCAAAGAAATCTGTTTATTTTACCAAAAAAGTTAATTGTTGTTTGTCCTCTCTGAGTGCCATGGCCATGGTATTTAAGTTCGTCTTGTCGGTAGAAATCCTTCACAGAAGCCTTTTCCTTTTCTAATCCTGATTTTGGGCTATGGATGTACTTATTAGGTTCTTGTCCTTTTGCCCATATCACATGCATCAGGCCTTCCTCGATGCTATGGTCTGTTGGTTCAGTAGCTACAATCAAAAAATAAGTAAACATTTATGAAGCAAGGGCTCCAACACCATCACACTAACGACTTTCAAAAGTCAATGAATTCAACAATTGGTGAAAAAGTAGTTGCACAAGGAAATCTACATGTAGGCTGAACATTATAAGGCAATGTGAAAACAAAAACAATAGGAAAAGTAAATCGATAGAAAAGTAAATCCATACATTTTTGAGGGTAGGGAAATGAAAACAACAGAAAAAAGCAAGATGAACACAATAATCTAGGAGAATCCTTAATAATGCAGCAGGGCGATGAATAACTGCTAAGTTGATATGTATGCACATCCCAACAGCCTCCTGCATGATTGAGGGCTCTCCCAAAAAAACATGAACTAAGTTCATTTGATTTCTTGTGTCATCACTGGCCTCCTGCCTTCAGTTTTGGTGAATGATGGGTTTACTTCCCTATGATTTTTTAAAAATTAATCTGAAGGTTAAATGATAACATTGCATACCTTTTAACTTTTTCCTAAACAATATTGTGGTAATGCCATCTTTTTCAAAGCCCATGGCTGCAGTCAAGTCATCACTGCCACCCCAAAATTTGTCAACCCTGGGAGTAGATCTGAAATGAAACAACAGAGTTATCTCTATATAAAATTTTCAAGCACTATCTGCCTAGTAAAACAATAATTTCATTCATTGTGTTACTTATTTAAGGTAAGCTTTACTGTTTGTTAATGTCGAAGTCATGAGAGGCTTTACAGGATTAGCGGGTAAGAAAAATGAACTAGGTAATAGCTTCCCATATTCAAGCAGTTTGTTTTAGGAAAGCTCAAAACTGTATGGCTGGACTTTGTAATGAACTCTCATAAATATCAGGCCCAAACTTCAAGTGCTCACCCATCAGACTCAGTTTGTTGTGTTATTTACTAATCACACAGTAATTGACAAAATGATATTTTACAAAATAAGAGTATCATTTATTCATACCATCCTCTATTTGTGTAATTAATCCTAACTTAGTTTTGTAAACGTGAGTCACTAACTAAACAAGATTCCTTTTTCAAACTTATTTATATATGTTAAAACTGAAAATTCAGGCAATGCTTAGACCCATGGCATTATTATCAACTTCTAAATGAATTTTCAAACAGCAATGAAACCATATCTTTTACAAAATACACAACAATGGTTTAGCCAAAATACTTAATCTTTTGAAATCTAACTATGTTTGTGAGAAATTTATGGCCCTGCAGTGCTTCTTGTTTTAAGAATTTTTCAATTAATTGTAATATGTTATGCTAATTTAACTATTAAAAAGCACAAGGTTTTTTTTTTTGCATTTTAGCCTATTTTAAATTTCAACTATTAAAAATAACCAATTATATGTACTGATAAAGTATATATATAACCAACCTGTCTCTGGTGTAATAATCCATTATCCTATGGCGATTGTCACGAGCAGAACCAATCACAATATCTGTGCAGTCCATAGCGTGGAAGTCATGACGAGGAGTATATGGATGCGGATTTCCACCTAAAAATAACATATGTATACATAACAGAAATTATCTGTGAGGTTGTTCATATATGATGTATTTTGAGGAATTGTAATGCTCATACAAAGGAAATAGCGTATAAAACACTAGTGCGTCTGCATCTGCATTACTGTTGTGGAGTTTGGGATCCGTATTGCAAGGGCTTGATTTACTCAGTGGAGAGGGTACAGAGGAGAGTCGCTTGATTCGTGACTGGCTGCTACAGCCCTTATGAAAGTGTCACAGAATTGATACATAGATTGGGTTGGGATCATTTGGAAGATAGATGACGTCTTTTGCCTTTGAATTTATTGGAGAGTATGTGAAATTCTCTGACTTACGAGTGCAATGAAATACTTCTTCCACCAACCTATATAGGTCAAAATGACCGGAGGGATAAGATTCTAGAAATAAGATGCCATACTGATGCTCTTATGTATTCTTTCTTTTCTCGTGTTATTCAGGACCGAAATGCACATAATTAAGATTGGTGCTTTGCTCTGCCACCCACAATGTTTGTGAATTGCAGAGTATGGATGTAGATAATTATATGTTACAAGAGTGAAACATAAGAAAGAAGTGCCCTAAACAAGAACTATCCAATTATCCTATAACTGCTGTTGTGTGGTGAAAAATGGAATTAAAATCAGAGTGTACCAAACCAGAAGCTAGAAAATACAGCATGGAAAATAGGGGATGGATCCATTGTTTCCTTCAAAAGTTTCTATTTGTAACATATTGTTAAAATCTATACTAATATTATAAATGTGAAAGTAACTATCTGTCTGTTTCATACGTCTCTTGTGCTAAACAGCTAATCCGATCATGATGAAATTTGACGAGGAGATGTGATTTGGCACGAGGATGGACATAGGAAACTTTTTCTGAATAAATAGTACATATTGTCACGTAATTTTGAAACATTACCGAAACGAACATTGACCGATTCTTAGAATGTGTAAGACTCTGTAGTACTTTACAGTATTGCGGGCTAGTGGCTAAGTGGTTAAAGCGCCTGTTTACTAATGTTTGGACCATGGTCTCCGGATCAAATCACGATTAAGGAAAAGATTTTTAAGAATTGTTTTTAATTGTATGAGCCATGCTTGGACAGTCAATTTTCTGGATTCCATATTAAACTGTAGATATCACAAATTTAGGGATGAAATGCTTGGAAAATCGTACACGGTCTAACAATGCTGTGAGTGTAAACTTTTTTACACAATATTGATCACTCAGCCATTGTTTCTCTCACAGTCAGTATGTGTGTGTATGTGTGTGTGATCTGTGCTAATAATATTATATATGCCAAAGTAAGTCTCTGTATTTTTGTCACGTTTTGTCATCTAAATTGCTATCTGATACTGATGGAATTTGACATGGAAATATTCTGTATCTGTAGGAACACTGGACACCTTTTTTTGGTATGAATAACAGTTTTAGTCAGAGTTTTGAGACCTTATCAAATGGTGACAGATGGATCGGTGCGTGTGTTGGTCTGTAATGTTACGTCGGTTACTCGAGCTGTGCTTCTCCCGCATTCTGTTAATGTATGATTTGTTAGTAATGTTTTTTAGAGACAACGTACTATTTAGTATAGATATTGATTTGCTCTGCACTGTGCCATTACTTTATGTCTGCCTAAATGTTTCTGGCACCAGTTTATTTTGTCTTCTTTTTTGACATGCCTTGCAGGTGTAAACCTGGCCTAAGGTGTAGCTCTAGCAGAACATGAGCAGCTGAACTTATTAGAACCCAAGAATCAGATGCTCATGTTGAAGCTGAAAAAAAAAGCTGAAATAAAGCTGTCCTTGAGTGATTTCAGTAAACTGAAACCTGGAAGGCCACAAGGGGGATCAGATATGCATCCTGCCACATCACAGGCCCACACATTAGCCACAGTCTTAGTGAACTACTGACAAACTATTGCTTAAATTCAACTGTATGCATAATTAATAGGAGGAAAAGGTGGTCTTACTCTAGAAACAGAGATAAAAAAGAAAGAATAGAATGTAGAGGAGAATAGACCCAAAACCATAAAGTAATATCTAATCCAAAATAAAAAATTAATATTACCTACTTTTTCAACCGATATCCTTACCTCCTGTTGAAACTGGAACTAAGACTTAGTATAGCTTGTATTTACATTTTGATTCTGATACATATATTATTGTTGTCCTGGGTCTGTTTCCTTCTGTATTTGACCCCACATCTATTCTTGTTCCTAAACTGAATTGCCCCTCTTCTTCCCTGCCAAAGGCAGCCAATATTAAATACATGCTTCCCCACTCCCACCAAGCGCAAATCATAGGCTTCTGCTGACAAAAGGTTTAAAACTACAAATTTCTTCTTTGTGTTGATCATATTTTCATAAGTTTGCAATCAACTGTGCCACTATTTTCAACATCATTAAAATCTATTTCTCTTAATATTGTTACGTAGCATTCATCTGGACAAAGCATTAACATACTACAGTTTTCTTTTCACTTTTCATATTTTGAGTTAAAAAGTATTGGCACTGGTGATTCACCCTCTTTTTATCCTGCGTTTACTTATAGGTGCCACACTTATCATCCACAATAATGTCACTGAATTTGATAAATGATCACTAATTTGTGAGTGTTTTTTAAGTTGTATCTTCACCTGATTTCAGCATTGTAAGCATTCTAGATAATGCAATCAAATAGGATGAGTGTACTTTGCATAGTATCAATTATTTTGTATACAGGGTGATTTAGGTGGCATGGTAAATATTGAAAGAGGTGGTAGTATGAACAATATTGAGTAAAAATGTCCATATAAACATGTGTCCGATTTCCATTTGGTTTGGAGATACGGGTGCTGGAATAAGCATAAAATAACCTCAGGAAATGATCAGGATCACACAACTAACTTACTGAAGTACTATATTCATGCAAAAACACATGTATATTTTAAAAAGTTTAAATCAAGTGTTCGAATATCCCACTACCAACTTCAATACACTTTGTAGCTCTCTTTGCAACAGTACGTGGAATTCTACTGTGTGCACATCGGGACTGTACATGTTAACTTAAAGCATCAATATAAAGTGCTTCAATTTGTGTACTGAAGTCATACATTTAATTTAAATTGTTATATAATATGCATTTGTTTTTATGTGAATAAAGTAATTCAGTAATCTATGTTCTCTTTATTATTTTCTGAGGTTTATTTTATGCTTAACATCCCAGAATCTATGTCTGCAAAATGAATGGAAATCAGACACATGTTTATATGAATTTTTTTTACTCAATATTGTTCATTGTAAGTACCTAAGAATTTTGACAAATTCTAGTTTTGCTTAGGCGGGACTTAGAAATTTCAAGAAGTGCAGTTTTCAACTTTAAGGAATTTCCCGGTAATCTTGCTCACAGTTGTAATTCATTATAAAAATCATTTTAAAGTGTATTTATCATATCGGGAAACGTTTGGTTTAAGAGATATTCCGCTTTGTTCAAGTTTTGAAACACGCGATCTGAAAAGTAGAAATCTAAGATTTGCAATATCTTTGGATCGCGTAAAGCTACAACCAAACTTTTATCACCAGCTATAGTCAGCACTATCCCTGATATGTTGGTAATAAAATTAAGTAATTCGGCAAAGTTTAATTTGTAGTTTTAATTAAGAGAAAAAAATAAGCTTTTTATATTAAAAGAGATATTATATTAAAAATTACATCAGTAGATAGCACTAATTAAGACGATTTCGTACATATAATGGTTTCCATAAAAAGTTTTAGCATTTGTCCGGTAATTAAGTTTTTGAAAAATAGATTGTCGCGGATTGTTGTGCACGCGCGTAAAATTCCAGAACACTTAGGGATTTTCCCCAAATTAGAATGTGTCCCTACACAGAGTTTTAAACAGCTAAAATTTTAAAAATAATTACTCTAAATTTCTCACGGGACTGCCGTTGGACTTCTAGTAGATAAGTCCAGATACTGTCAAAGTTTGAACATCTTTAATAGTCTGGATCGTCAAATAAATTACACACACTTTTAGCTACGCGGAAGCAAAAAGATGTGATACAGTTGCTGACGTCACTGGTTCTAGTGGTTTCTATAAAACGACCCCACCGCCATTATGGTTTGTCTGTTCCTGCCTGTGGTCTGTTCCTGCCTGTGGTCTGTTCCTGCCTGTGGTCTGTTCCTGCCGGTCGTCTGTTCCTGCCGGTCGTCTGTTCCTGCCGGTCGTCTGTTCCTGCCGGTCGTCTGTTCCTGCCGGTCGTCTGTTCCAGTATGTTGTCTGTTCCTGCTGGTCGTCTGTTCCAGTATGTCGTTTCGATTAGTTTGCGTCGGTTGGTTGTAACTCGCCATGCTGGCTAGTTCGACCATGTTGAAACTTTGGTGTCGCGTTGTATAGTAACTTTAATGACTGTTAAGAACTGGTAAATTTACAATAAAGGGGTTCGGTCGGTTCTAATATCTCTCCACAACTTGCAAACGTTTGGAAAAGTGTGTTCGATTTGCCAACTCAACTATTAAGTGCATATTTGAAATTTTGGACTTGTGATTTTCTAAAATAAACTTGAAATTTTCGGAAAGTGAACTTTTATTATTTCATAGTTAGCTGACTACCTTTTCTCTATTTGTGGGTTAACAAATATTGTGGCGACCTCAAGCATTTAAGTTGAGTTATCCGGCTACATGGTCAAGTCAAAATTATTTCGTAAATTTTCCATAGAACTTTGAGTTAACATCAAGAGTAAGTTGAGGCACTAAGGCTATACTACAGCCCCGGTATCAGCCTTTGTCCTTACATCATACTACCACCTCCTTCAATATTTACCATTCCACCTGAATCACCCTGTATATTTGCTAAGTATATATATAATAAATATGAATGTTTATCCTTCAACATCCATATAAATCTTTAAACTATGTAGGTGTTGTGTAGTAAGATTTTTTTAAAAATAATTTGTAAACAATTTATACTACTTAATTTTATAAAATTAATAATTTGTATTATTATTATTATTATTAATTTAAGTAGTGACAATACATTTGAAACTTTTATTTGTTTAAAAAAATTACATTAAAGCAGCAAATAAGTGGAGGGGGGATGGCCAATTAGATTTTGGTTTTCTATTCGAAAGGATTAGAACAATTAAGAAAGTTCCAAGAAAAATAAGAAGTATTTATATTGCATGCTTAGTAATGTGTTTACCTTTAGTGTGAGGTACATTTTCTGCTGGCAACTGCTTTTCACTGCTCGCAGAAAACAGCTTTGGTTTTGCTTTAGAAATGGGTTCTGAACTAGGCTCTGGCTCTGAGCTGGGCTCAGGCTCTGAACTGGGCTCAGGCTCCGAACTGGGCTCAGGCTCCGAACTGGGCTCAGGCTCCGAACTGGGCTCAGGCTCCGAACTAGGCTCAGGCTCCGAACTGGGCTCAGGCTCTGAACTGGGCTCAGGCTCCGAACTAGGCTCAGGCTCTGAACTGGGCTCAGGCTCCGAACTGGGCTCAGGCTCCGAGCTGGGCTCAGGTTCCGAGCTGGGTTCCGGTTCTGAGCTAGGTTCCGGTTCTGAGCTGGGTTCAGCTGTTGGTTTAGGCTGAAGAAGTGGGCCTGGACCAACACTGACTTTGGGCCTTAGCAGCAAGGCAGGCTTTGTAATTCGAATAGGAGTGCCAGTGACAGGATGCTGCTGCGAAGTTGACTGCAGTCCTGGGGCAGTAGTTTTTCCTAGCAAAAAGAAGACATGCAGTGCAAAGACATGCGTGAAAATACCAGTCACCACCTACCACTACAAAAGAATTTCTGATACAATAAGAAGTGCAAACAGATGCTGAAAAACAGACTGTGCATTATCTACTTTTGCAGTATCCATTAGTGTGTAAACCTTAATTAATATTTTGTACATACTTCATAAACAAATACAGGAAGAGGTGGGTAATAATTCATGAATGTAAACAAAGAAACTAAAATATGGTCCAATGAAGAAATGAAACAACATAATAAAATTACTGTAACTATTACTGTGTTTATACTCTAATTAACTGTGAAGGAACTTATGCAGTTTTCGTTCACATTTAGTTTTGTGTTATTTAAATTAATAATCCAAATTCTTTCAATATTTGGGGTAAATAATTTAGCTGCTAATTCATCCCAGTCCCTCAACTGTAAATGAACACTCATTCATCCCCTTGTTGTTTAAATCAGGTGTTAGTTTATGGGCAAGTTCATCTCTTTCTTTCCCCATTTTACTACTAGATATTTTCAAAATATTCATCTGGTCCATCACCAATGTATGCTATGCACACCCTGCACTGTTTTAACATTCTCACTGGCCTTCCATTACAACTCCTTCAAAATATCAGTAGTTATGTTTTACTCCAACAGAGGTAAGACTTCAAAATCTCTCCCAATTACCTTCCCAATATATTCTGCTCAAGTGAGTTGATTATCAAGTTATATGACAAAGTAGTCAGACTTTGTGCCTTTAAAAATCATTTACAAATCAAACAATTCATAAAAAAAAACCATTATTTTTCCACCTATATATTGTATATAACATATTTATTGTCATTCCAAGTTAGCCTGTCCACACCAATGCATAAATATTCACAATTATTCCTCATCCTTATCCTACTATATAAAATTACTTTATCTGCAAACAATCTAACTTTCTACTGTAAACCTTCAACAGAACCATTTGTTAGAAGAATTATTACCGTTATTCCAAACAAATTTCCTGGTGATATACCTTTTCATATTTCTGTACCCCCTGGCAGTGCATTTCCTATCTTGTCTAGTTATTTAATTTGAACCTCTTAAGAATTCTTCCATTTGGTAAGACATGTAACAATTTACCAAAATTCTTTGCTCAGTTAGTCAAATGTTTTGGTCACTATCGGCTACATTTACCTCATCCATTTCCTCTGGAATTGCTAGCAAATAACCTAATATGATTTTAAAAAGATAGCCCTTCCTGAACCAACATTGCTGATTTATAAATCTCTGTTTCCTTGTAGACATCAAGCCCTTTATCAATTTTCCACCCACTGAGGTAAAAATAACTAGCCCACAATTCTCAAACTTATTTGTCTCACCAGGTTGAAACAGAATTATTGTGCCACATTTTCAGTTGTACGTTAAGCAGCAAGTCTCCAGACTAAATATAAATAATATTTTTGGACATGGCTCAATTTTGTTTCCATCCAACTTTAACAGATCTGTGGGAATAATATTCACATTGGTCCCTTAGCATATTTTTAAAATATATAGTTCATTTACAGTATCACCAAGATCCATTTCTAATTTCACGCTCTTCTCATACAAGTACTTAAAACCTGCAGCTATTTATTTACCCCATTGTCCCTGCACGACAACCCAAAATTCACAAAACCAGTGGCTAAATATTTCAGCTTCCCTATCCTCATCTGCAACTGTTAGAATGTCTTCTCTTTGTTTGTATTTTCTAACACAGCCATAGTAACTTCTAGTTACATCATTCAGTGTTTATCCTACATCCATACAAATTTTAATGAAAGCTACTTTAGTTACTCTCTTTGTTGCTATTAGTTTCTTGTTTAATTTCTTATGGCCTGTTCTTACCAGCCTCGATGGATTAAAACTTTTCCTGAAATCTCTCTTCAGTTCTGCAGCCTGTGCCTTCTCATCATTGCATAAATGACCGTATGATCATGATTACATGAATGATCTTGTGACTTACTTAAAGCACCTGAGGGAGTGTCCATAAACACCATTTTTCGGTCAAGGGGGTGGACAGCTACACTGAGCTATGGGGAGGAGAGGGGTTCTGAGCCAATCTACATAATTTTTCATTCACTTTGTCACAGTTAAAATATTTTTTTAAATACACAACAGCATGTGGATATTTATTTCCATCATCTAATTATCTCTGTGTTTTAGATAATTTATAAACTGACTTGAAGTTATAAGTGTTCAGGCTGTTCAGTGTTGGTGCATTTGAACCAAATCTTTCTATTCAAGTGAATTAAAATGTACGTTCCTAAAGTTCGAAGTGTGGTTGGTCACTGTTCAATAAACTTTATGAGGCTTATTGGAAATGTTTTTCCTGTGAATTTTCGATTCCCAGAATGCCGTCAATGAGCAATGGAAATCTTTTAAGCAGGACAAAGACACATTCCCGGGTAATATAGAAAGGTCACAGAAAAGAATTATTAAACAATGATGGATGAGGAGAATGTTTTTAGTAACACCTCAAGAAGAAAAGTATCACTGACTGTAACTGAGGAGGAGGTTTTCCCAATAACTGGCCATTTGGGGAGGTGGCTAGTGTCACTATTTTATTCAAAATATTTATAATTATAGAAAAGTATATAAGGCAAATATCATTTGTGTTCAGTAAGTAGGCAACAGTTTTAATGATAGTCTTGCAAAAGAAAAGAGCACAAAATAACTTCAGAAATTAATAAGAAAAAAAACTACAGTCCACATGGGGAGGAGAGGGAAGAGAATCAATGGAAAAGCCATATCAGGTTACATGGAGAAAGGTTGGGATTTAAAAGCAGCCAAACTGGAGTCATAGTCCATGCATGCTCTCTGATTTGGAAGTGGAAAGTCCTTGTTCAAATCCCAATCTTGGGCAGATATTTTACGGGCTATTGAACTGTCCATCATTTTTGGAAAAGCTTCCTTTGTTCATGAGGGATATGGTTGAATCATCATGGTTCAGATTCCACATAAAACTGTAGGTTTCCTTTACTTGATTGGATTACTGAGTTAGGTTAAACTGGCTACAACAGAGACTTCTAAAGTTCACAAGTGGTGTTTTGATAACTGGATTTGGTATAGTAACTTTCTTCTTTTGTATCAATGATTCTTTTCTCTGTGCATCTGTAATCACTGCTCTTTAATCAAATGCTATTATGTCCTCACAAGTAGATTCTTAACTTAAAAGGTGTTATCCTAACATTTGGACACTTACAACTATCTCTAGAAACCACTTTATTTGGGTGTTCACAACTACGACTCCCACGACAGACACTATGCTCATTGCCAGTAACTCCTCTCCTAACTTCCAAGCACACATTATAACGATATTTAGTGATAGAAAAAGTGTTGTGTGCCCTTTGGCAGCTACACAGCTTTATCGCAGTTTAATAATAAGTAGGTCGCCATTAATGATGATGGAAAATGTTTACAGCGATATCCCATTCAATGTTGCTCTGAAGGAAATACACAAGGATTTGTCATTAGCAATAGGTATACTGCTTCAGTAACAGTTTATTTATAATCACAAAATTCTCAGTCCGAAACCAATCATGTATTACAGTGTGCTAAACAATGGACGTTGCTCCTGTAGCTAGCAGGTTTACAATTACAAAATGTAACTTTAAACGACACACATTGATTGTTGTCGACATAATCAGCAGCAGTCAATCAGATCTATCATCACATGGTTTGGCTTTCACATATCTTGGTTTAGTTTATGACCGACAACGTCGCAACTAGTAATCCACGTAACTCCAGCACTAATTTCACTCCCGACCACAAGGTGCTTCTTCCCGGACCAGCAGTTTCAAAATTAATGTCTGTCCTAATATGGCCACTTGCTTGTTTCATCCTTAAGCCAATCATAGCTTCTCTTATTGTCACATGGGTCTATCTATTCCTTTCCCACTTAGAACACAAAAGATTACTTCTTAGCTAAGCCTCTCCACTTTATTCTTTGAGTATCACCTAATTCTATTGTTCTATCTTACCGGCTAGCACTTTCTCTGCCGGTCCATCACCTGTACCAAAACAGTACCGCTTCTTAATACTCGCATTACAACATGTGGTGCTTGGTTTGGTTGCCATGAAATCTTGTTCATGCAACTTATTAGCTTAAAAGCTATATCTCTTTTTAACAGACCCTTTACTAAAAGCTATAACTGTTAATTTTTGTGTGGATGAAGCCAACAACAATACATTATGGCAAATAACTTTGTTAATACACTGTTTATATAATCAGAATGATTTCTTCTGGTAATTAAGATTATTTAATCAATATTTGCTTTTGTCTTTGGCTAAATTATTTCTGGATATAAAAATCTCTCTAAAACTGACAATGATACCATCACTTTAGAAGAAATTCCTCACAAATATTAATTTTCCTGTTAATAACCTAAACAAAACAATCAACTATCAGTTACCTGTAGGCTGGGTGGTAGTCAAAGTTTCTCTTTTCTTGCGACCTGCAAGTGAAAACATATATTACACCTTTATGTTAATTTAGTTTCTAAGCAAGAGTTATTCTATTCAGTAATAATATATTGCGCTATAATGAGTTATTATTTTAATGATTACACTGATGCTTGAAAAGGGCTTTCATAATTTACCTTTCTTCGAGCTCACTCTGTACGAGACACTGGTCTGAACTGAAACATCAGCATCTCCACTTTTGACAGCAACAGTTGCTGGAACTTCATCCTGTTTGGTTTCTCTTGAAGATACAACCTATAAAATGAAATATATATATATATATATAAAACACTTCCATTAAACATTTTCCCAACTTCAACAGGATTTTGATTTTAATTTAATTTAATTGCAATGGAGCACAGGCTCCGGTGGCAATTTCCCTACACAGCTATCTTCCCCCTATCCTGCACCCACCTACATTTGCCCTCTACAAATTTTTTCTTTAAATTCCTTCAAAGTTTTCGGTAAATTATTCATCGTTTCTCTTGGTAACTCATTCCAATCCCTGACACCCTTACCTAAAAAAGAGAATCTTCCTACACCCTTGTGCCTGAAATCGAGTGCCAGCTTGTGGTCATGGTCATCTTTTCCCTTCCATGCACTACTTTTCATACCTACTGCAATATCTTTCCATGCCTCATCACCAGTATATGCCCTGTACACTCCCATGACCCTCCTCATCCTCCTCCTGTCTTGCAATGAATCCCATTCCAGCTCCTTTATCATATCCGTCACTGATTGCATTCTGCGACGATTTCGTACGTTCTAATAATTAACGTGTTCTGTCTGAAATTTAATAGAGTTTAATTGCCATCTAATATATATATATATATATTTATTTAAAAAAATTCCACCTTTCTTTTTTAACTTTCATAAGTAACAAAATAGTTGTTATCCACATTAGCACTAAATAGTAGCCTATTGACCTACCATCTTAAGTTTGTTTCGAAATCCATTAGCTTAAGTTTTATTCATTGGTTCTTAAGTAGTTTAATTACCTAGTCGTTTTTCATAAAACTTCAATCAAATTAAGTATATATAACAATTCAACAGTTAGTCGAGTATAGCGCCTATCATATTTAGTAAAAAACGTTAAAAAATATAGTATAAACTTTATAAGACTACTTTATCAAATAAATTTAAGGTTTGTTTAGAAGAAGGTTGAAGAATTTGGGAAAATCATGACTGGAAACTGTGGCGCCTGTCGTAGGTACGTTGCGAAGGGGATGGGTTGTAGTTGGTGTAAGAAGTGGTTTCACTGGGCATGTGGGGAAGAAGAAACGGGGGAAATAAATGAGGCTCTCCCATGGTTTTGTTCACTGTGTGTTAGGGATGATAGGATGTGGGAGATGGGTGAAACGATTAGGGAGTTGCGTGAAAGGATCAGGGTTCTTGAGGCTCGTCCTGTGGAGGCTCAGCCTCTGCAGACGTGGTCTGTGGTGGCCTCGCCTGTGGAGGTTCAGCCTGTGGAGGCTCAGACTGCACAGGCACATCCTGTGGGGGCTGAGCTTGTCGAGGCTCAAGCTGTAGAGGCAGAAAGTGGAGATAGTGGGTTGGAGGAAGTTGATAAGGATGGGTGGGAGCTGGTAACAGGTCGTAGGAGAATCATGGTTAACAGGATGAACAAGCCAGACACTTCAGTAATTGTGGGAAAAAATAGGTTTGACCTGTTGCCAGAGTCAGGAGGAGAAGAGCCTCATGTAGATGTAGGAGTAGGAGTAGGTAAGATGCAGCAGAGCTTTAGGAATAAGGGCGTGCAGGGCAAGAATAGGAAAAAAAGGGTTCTGCTGCTAGGTAGTAGCCATGGGAGAGGTGTAGGCCCTCTTCTGCAGGATCAGTTAGGTACAGGATATCAGGTCACAAGCTTTTTCAAACCTAGTGCAACATTAGGCCAGGTAATAGAGGATATAGGTTCCCTTTGTAGGAGTTTCACCAAGGATGATAGAGTAGTGATAGTGGGAGGTGCGGGAAATAGTATTGAAAGAAACGCGAGTTATAGTATAGAGAGTGACCTGAGGAAGGTGGTAAAGGAGGCACAGCATACCAGGGTGGAGCTCATGCAGGTCCTGAGTCGCCATGACCGTCCACAATTGAACTATGCTGTGAGGCGGGTTAATGTGGAAACGGAAGTGCTACTTGGGAAAGGCATTAGTTCTGTGTTGGGGGTTGTGCCTGTGAACACCATTGGTAGGTGGGGTTTCACTAGGCACGGCCTACACCTAAATAGAAGGGGGAAGGGAGTACTTTCTGAGTTGTTAGCTAAAGCAGTGAGGGAGCCCGTTTCCAGTGATGATGGGGTCAGGACTGTGCCTTTTTTAGGTTAGGGGCTGCTGGTGAAGGGACAGAAATAGATTATCAAAGTGATACTGATTGCAGATTCGCGATGGGGAAAGTCACAGATATTAAAGAAATAGATGAAATGGCTGAAACAATAACTGACTGCGTTAAAAGTGGGAAAGAGGAGATAAATTCTGAAAATGTAAAGCCAATAGTAAGGGTGTTAATGGTAAACTGTAGAAGTATAATGAACAAAGTAATCGAATTTGCAAACTTAATAGAGATGCATGAACCACAAATAATAATTGGGGTAGAGAGTTGGTTAAAAGAAGAAGTACTAGACAGTGAGGTTTTTCCTGATGGTTACAGAGTGTACCGCAGAGATCGAGGAGCAATTGGTGGAGGAGTCTTCATACTAGTTAGCAAAAACTACCATAGTTCACTGGCATTCATAGATCAAGACCATGAGTTACTTGGGGTAGATTTCTGGGGTAGTAAAAAAGAAAAAATCAGAGTGTTGGCTGTTTACCGCAGTGGAAGAATGACAGAAGAGGATGAGGCTCTTGGGGAGAAATTAAATTCATACTCAGATTTCAGAGGTGAGAATAGAATGATCATCATCGGCGGAGATTTAAATTTACCAGGTGTAAACTGGGAAGGGAATAAGATAAATAACACAAGGGAACAAAGATTTGCAAATATCTTAATAAGGGAAGGAGGATTTACACAAGTGGTTGAGCAAAACACTAGGGGACAAAATATTTTGGATATATTTCTAATTAAGCCCGATGAAAACTTTTGAGGTATCAAGTAACTGAAGGAATAAGTGATCATGAAGCAGTTCTGATGGATATTAGAGGATTCAGTAAACCAGCGGCCAAAATTGAAGGGGGAAATAGGTACAATTATAAAAAGGCACAGGTTTCAAATTTGAGGAGATATTTCAGAGAACAATTCAGCAAATGGAAGGAAGGCTCAGGTACAGTAGAGTCAAGGTGGGAAGAGTTCAAGGAGATAATAAGAAAGGGGGAAGAAAAATTTATTCCAAAGCAAAAAATAAAGAGAAGTAGAGATCCTATGTACTATAATAGGGAAGTGAGGAGGTTAAAGAGGTTGGTAAGAAAAGAACATAACAGAGTTAAGAGACAGCAGGGTAGTAGGGAATATTTAAAACAACTAAACAAGGACTTAATAACAGCAAAGAAAATGGCCAAAGATGGGTTTATGAAGAGTATTGTCAGTGCAGGGGGACCATTGACTGATGCATCTAGAAATTTCTATGTCTATATCAGGAAACTGAGGGGAAGGGAGGATGTAGAGACACTTATAGATAAGGATGGAGAAGAAGTTACTGACGATTTGAAAAAGGCAGAGATTTTAAGTAACTGGTTCAGAGAAAGCATTAGGGAAAATAAATCAGAAACAGGAGGGTCTAATTCGGAGAACGAGCTTAACAACACAATTAGAAATGACGATAGTAAAAAATTTGATATCCATCCTGAGGAAATCATGAAGGAAATAAGAAAGCTGAAAAAACATAAAGGGGCTGGTGAAGATAATATTACTACAGATATCTTAAAGATAGCCGGATGTGACATTGTACCTTATCTTGAAATATTATTTAAATTGAGTCTAGACACTTGCTGCTTACCACAGGACTGGAAAAGTGCAATAGTAGTACCGGTACATAAGGGAGGGGTGAGAAATAGAGTTGAGAATTACAGGCCAATCAGTTTGACATCAGTGGTAGGTAAATTAATGGAAAGATTGATATGCAACCACATCAGAAATATATGTGAGGAACGTAATTGGTTTTCAAGCAGGCAACATGGTTTCAGGCAAGGATATTCATGCGAATCTCAGTTGGTGGGATATATGCAAGATATTTCAGATGAAATGGACAAGGGAGGCCAAATTGATAGTGTAGCACTAGATCTGTCTAAGGCGTTTGACAGAGTAAGCCATAAAATGGTAGTAAATAAGGTAAAAACCATTGGAGTGGATAAGAAAGTCATTTGCTGGGTAGAAGAATTTTTAAAAGGTAGAAAACAGAAAGTTAGGGTAGGAAATGTAGTATCAAAAGAAGTGGAAGTAAAAATGGGTGTGCCACAGGGTAGCGTATTGGGACCATTGCTATTCATTATTCTAATGAATAATTGTGTTGCCTGTTTACTATCTGAAATTAGATTGTTTGCAGATGACATAATGCTGTATAAAAGAATCAAAACGATAGAGGATTGTAAACAGTTGCAGGGTGATCTGGACAGGATATCTAATTGGGTTAGTAAACATGGAATGAAGATAAATGCAAAGAAGAGTCAGCTTATTAGATACACAAATAAAAAACAAAAGGTTAATTATGAATATAAGGTGGGGAAAGAATTGCTTGCTGAAGACTTGAAATGCAAATATCTTGGAATTACTTTTGATAACAAACTTAACTGGGCAGGACACATAGGACAGGTGGTAGGAAAAGGTTTCAGAGTTCTGCACTTGTTGGAGAGAGTTATGAGGGGATGTACAAGAGAAGTCAAGGAATTGGGTTACAAAACTTTGGTCAGACCATTGCTCGAATATGGTAGTGTAGTATGGGACCCTCATTTTACGTATCAAATACAGGAGTTGGAGAGGGTGCAAAGAAGGGCTGCTAGATTTGTTTCTCTTCTCATTACCAAAGAACCCATGCAACCAGTCTCACTATATCATCATACATATTGCATGTCACTTCAATTTATGCATAAAATTTCTTATAACACATTATGGTCTCCAAAATTCATTTAATTCTTTCAATACTCAAAATATATTGCAGTACCAGGTTGGCTACAATAAGAAAAAAATTGTCTGTTTAATGCCACTGCTGACACAAACAATAAATTGAACCTCCCAGAATAGTGAACTGTATCATGGCCATTACCCACCTCCCCCCTTTTTTCTTAAAAATGAATACCTTTCAAATACGTCCAAGAACTATATTCTAGGAAAATTAATAATTTTCCTTTGTATTATTTTATATTTATTTATTCAAATACTTATTTCGTAGCTGTAGTTTCATCCTTGCTTGCAGGACCTGTTCTGCCAATGTTATCAAACTCAGATGGTATGATAATTTACGAGTGTGGTTCAAAAAATAAGGTCTCCAACGACGCCACGTCAAAACCATCAATGCTAGGTGAAATCCAACAACAATGCCATGTTCCTTGGTTCTCCCACCACTGAATGGTACAGGTTTGAGCTCAATCGGATCAGTTGCTGCTTGACACCCACCCGGGCTGGAGCAGTCGCTTAGTTCACCCGCCAGGTGCGAACTGCGCTCAGTGATCCGATTTTTGAACACGAAAAATGTTACACCGATAGAAATCCATCATCAATTAGTGGAAGTGTACGGGTAAAGTGTATGAACAATAAAATCGTGTGGAAGTGGTGCCGGTAGTTTTCTGCCGATCGCAGCAACGTCCGTGACGAGGAGTGGCCTAGAAGACCGAGCATGTCCGACGAAACAGTGACCAAAATTGATGAGATGGTGGGTAGTAACAGAAGGATTACTCTTGATAAGATAACCAAGAGACTTAATGGAGAGTGTGGCAAAATCTCCATACATACAATTGTTTCAGAAACTCTTGGATACAGTAAAGTTTCCGCCAGGTGGATTTCCAGACAGCTCATCGACGAAAACAAAAGAAAGCGCGTGGAATGTGACAAAGAATTGTTCACCACTTTGAAGAGGAAGGGGAAGACTTCCTGGATTCGATAGTGACTGGGGATGAAACCTGGGTGTATCATTGCTATCCTATAACGCAGGAGCAGTCCAAACAATGGCGTCACACATCTTCACCGAAGCCCAAAAAGTTCAAGACAGAGAAATCACTCGGTAAGGTTATGGCAACTGTTTTTTGGGACCACAAGGTGGTATTGTTGGTGGATTTCATGCCAAAAGGAACAACAATTAACTGTGACCGCTCCAGCGAAACTCTGAAGAAAATACGGCGGGAATCCAGAACAAAAGAAGAGGAATGCTCCCGAAAGGAGTGTCTTTGCACCATGACAATCCACCTCCACATGTCTGCCATCAAATGACCTCCCTTGTCGAATAATTTGGTTGGAATCTCGTTGAACACCCCCTCCCCCCCCATAGCCCGGACATTGCCCCAAGCGACTATCACGTTTCCCGCACTTAAAAAACACCTGGTAGGACAGAAGCTCTGGTCAGACGAAGAAGTGCAGGTCACAGTAATTTGATTTCTTGTGACGCGGCGGGAGATTGGTTCGACAGCAGAATCAAAAAACTCGTGGCACGGACGCAGAAGATCATCGAACGAGAAGGCGATTACATAGAAAAATAGCTAAAACTTCGAACTTTCCAATGATGTATCACAAGTGGTGAATAAATGTGATTTTCTATATAAAAACATAGGAGACCTTATTTTTTGAACCACCCTCGTATTTTAACTACAATTGCTGACAAGAATTAAGAAGCAAGTCTTTCAGATCAATTATAGATTTATGTGTTTTAAATCATCACACAAAATTATTCTTGGCACCTGCTTGAGCTATTATCTCGAAAAAGTTATTCACTAACTGAAGCACTATGTTAGTGTACTCAAAATGATTTAAAGACCACAGGAATATGTGTACGAACAGCAGAAATTGCAACATTAAGTTTGAAAGCCAAACAGGATGCAAAAAGGCTAGAATTGTTTGCAAATGCAATAAAGTATTAAATGACCCGTGAAAAATATTTTTCTAAAAAAAAGTATTAAACTTTTAAAGCAATTGCATGTTTGAAAAATGAGAATTGCATCAACAAAAAGAATATCAGAAACACGATTGCCCTTTAAAACCCTTTCAAAAATTACAGACTGGAAGAATAAGCCTTGGTTCACCGTAAAAAGGTAAAAAAAAATTTAAAAAGAAGAACTTGATAAATAAACGATTCCAAAAAACAAACCTTATTAAAATCTAAAGGAAATATGAAAAGTTACAAGAGTTCTTTAGCAATTTACTCTCGGGAAGTTCTGAAATAAAAATCTAAATACATTATAGTTATATGTTAAGAGTATTAATGGAAGTGTGAACGTGATTGCTTTGTCCATCATAGGGGTTCCCAAAGTTTTTATTATCACACACCCCTTCTGTTAAAAGAAAGGTTCTCTTGCTCCTCCCTCTTTTTCCCCAGTTCTGCTACAGTATTATTATTAAATATGTAAATGCCTTCTTAGTAATAACAATATAAATAACAAAGGATAGGGAATATAACCCATCACTCACCAAAGTTAAAGGCTGCAACTAGTGAACAACACATGAGACTAACAAGAATTTCCAGTATTTCAGTTTAAAACATTATTCATGTTGTTAGTTCAGGAGGTGCACATACACCGAAGTTTGCTCTATGATTGGTTAGGCTGCAGAAGATAGGGTGGGGAAGGAGATGATAGGGGTGCATTTTTAACAAGTGAACTGTCGATACATCGGAAAAGACTAAGATGATAGATATGTAGGAGTACAAATCACACACAGGTGGTGGTAAAATGAATATAGTTAAGGAAAGGATATCAAAACAGACAATAAATAAATTTGAAAAAAATTATTACTAGTTAAAAATAATAATCATCATAAATGAGTTAAAGGGTAGAATTTTATCGATGACTGAGGCCAGGGGAGTGTCCAATATCCAGGATAGTTTGGTATGCAAGTTCCCATCTGCAATGTTCTCATTCAGTCATAGTTTTGTGGAAAACTCTGATTGTTCTCACAGTAGAGTAGTCATTGAGGTTATTACAATCATGATTATTTGGCATGTTCTGGTACTGGAAGGTTAAGTTGTTGGTGGCCATTCACTCTGACTAAATTACTGTGTATTGAGGCCTATGTTGCAATTAGTGCAGTGGCAGCAAGTTAGTTGGTATACGATGTGCATTGTTGAACAAATGGCATGTCCAATGATGGTGAAGGTTTCCTTGTGGTAGGCTTGGAATATGTTGTAGTGGGTGAACACATGCTGCAGGTTCCATATGGTGTTTTTGGAGAGTCTGACAGAAGGTCGAGATGTTCACAAGATTGGGAAGTCTGCTATAATATGTATGGAAGACAGTGGATAGAATTTTTGGTAGAAGTGTGTGAATTTCTGGAAACAAGTGAAGGAAGTCATGCTCCTGTTGCAAGATTTGATAGATGGACTCAAGGACAGGAGAGAACTAGGTGACAAAGGCAGGGCTTCAGCTGGTTTTTGGAGGGTGGCTGATTGCATGAAAAATTTATTTATGTATGAGCAATGGGAAATAAGGACTTGGGATAGGTTCTGGGAGAACCTGGAAAGGGATTCAACACTCGAACAGATGTGTCTGCCGTGGATGGCAAAGCTGTAAGGGAGGGAACATTTGGTATGGAATGAATGGCACCTGTGAAGTGTAGATATTGCTGCAAATCAGTGGGTTTGACGTGGACAGAGGTATGAAGGGTATCCTGCCAGGAGGTACATGATGGGTGAGCAGGTGTAGGTGAAATTGATGGAATGGCTATAGGTAAGGGAATGGAGAAATTCTAGGAGTTCATTTTCACTGTGGGTTCAGATCATAAATATATCATCTATGTATATGAACCACACAGTGATTTTAAATGGGGTGTGGTTCAGAAAATGTTCGTCCAGATGACAGAGGAATAGATTGGCATAGGATGGGGCAATGTGGGCACCCATGGCAGTGCCGTGGATTTAGTGATATACTTTAGAATTGAAGGTGAAGAACTTTTTTTTTGTAGAAAATTAGTGAGCCAATGAAGAAATGAAGTATTTACTTGGATGGCTGTGTGAGATATGCAGATCTAGAAAATGTACCAGGACAATGAGGTCCTGACAAGGGGGAATTTTATATAGAGGAAAGTTGCATCAATGGAGACAAGGAAGAAGTCTGTAGCCAGAGGTGTGTGGACTGCTAACAGACTTTCAAGGACGTGTGGGATGTCTTTGACATAGGAGGGAAGATTCTTGGTTGGAGATGTTGGCTGAAATCCATTAAGTTTGTGACATATGCCACAACTATAGCACACCCCAGATTTACAATTTTGTGGATCATGTGAAGAAAGTACAAGGTGCATGTTTGAGGAATTCTGAGGATTTGGAGGGAGATGGATTGAGGAGAAAAGCCCTGCAGGTAAATAAGAATTTTTATTTCCTGGCATATGGAGGTGATGGGATCTTAATGTGTGTGAAGGTAGGTGTTTGTGTCAGACAGCTGCTTTCTAGCCTCAACCTCATAGTCATTGTGGTCCATCACTACAGTGGTTGAGCCCTTGTTGGCAGGGAAGATGATAATGTTGGGATTTTTGGACAGCTCTTTCACGGCTTGAGTTCCCATGTTTGGAGTGTGGAATGAGCTTTAGGAAATAGGGTGATGACAGACCATCCATGGCAGATGCATCTGTTCTGCTCCTTAATCCCTCTCCTAGTACTCCCAGAGCTTATCCCAAGCCACTTATAACTGTTACCTCACAAATCTTGTACATAAAGAAATCTCCCATGCAATCACTCACCATCCACATAACCACTCTTGCTTGGCACCTCCAAAAACCAACCAAAGGACTGACTTTGTCACCCAGTTCTCTCCTGACCTCAAGTCTGTCAATAAAATCTTGCAACAGGGGCATGACTTCCTTCACTTCTTTCCCAAAATGCACACCCTCCTACCCAAAATTCTACTGGTACATGTTTTAACAAACCACCCAATCTCAAGACCATCTTGGTCCACCAATACCCTCCATCAGAGTCTCCAAAAACACCATATGGATCTCTCCCATGCAATAGACCTCACTGCAAAACCTGCAGTATACGTCCACCAATCACAACATATTCCAACTCTATCACAGCGGAAACCTTCCCCATCATTGGACATACAACATGTTCAATGACGCACATCATATACCAACTGACCTGCTACCACAGCATTAATTCCCTCTACACTCAGTCAGAATGAATGACCACAGACAAACAGTCCACACCTGCAACTTGTGGCGAGACAGTATGAAACCACACATATGTGTAAAGCTTAAAATCGTAATGAAGCATTGTCGAGTGCAGAGACACGTGGAGCAAAAGTAATTGTTGGAGTTAAGTCTGCTAAAAGCAGCCAAAGAGTTCGGTCGGGAGTAGGCCGCTACCGTAGTTCACATTAAGCTGGCTACCGAGCCTTGGATTTAAGATTGGTTGCGCGCCCTGTATTAAGTTGGCTGCTGCGCCTTGCACTATGGTAGAGCAGATGAAAAGTTTAAGTTAGTCTGCAATGGGCCGCTGAAGTAGACAGTAGCAAGTTGGCTGCGCGCTCTTGTATTAAGTTTGGCTGCGTGCCATTGTTGGAGCAGATGGTACTGGTAACTAAATGTTATTTGCAAGTCGCTAAATGAAAGTGCTTCGTGACAGTTGACAAGCTGATATTAGGAGTTGTGACACAGTGTATAGACTAAGCAAATGAAAGCGTGGTTCAGAACCTGCAGTTTGAAGAGATGAAGTGCCGTGTTGTCTTATCCGTGGTCAAAATGAATAAGTAGATTGGTGATGGTGGGTATGTACTATGTATAGGCTGAGATCAGGAGTGGGCAGATGCAAAGTGAATTTGGCAAGATGGGGCTATGCTGAGATCAATGATATCAAGTGCGACTGCAGTGAAGACCAGACTGTCGAGCACATGCTCCAGTGTCGACTGTGTCCAGCATCCTGTTCAGCAGCTGAACTGTATGAGGCCTCAGAAAATGCACTGGAAGTGGCCAAGTACTGGTCCAGTATAATTTGATGATTGTGATTGTGTAACTGTATGTTTCTGATATTAAATAATAATAATTGGTGAATAAATCTGAAGTGAATTTAAAGGTGACCGTTTGAATTAGTAGAATTAGAACCTGCAATTAAGAAACAATCAAACCCAATTATTACCCCACCAAACTCATTATCGCCCGCTTGCTCATCACATATGGCAGCAAGTTTCTTCAATCATTACAAACTTATACCTTCCAGTATTAGAACATGCCAATAACCATGATTCTAACAATCTCAATGACTGCTTTACTGTGAGAGCAATCAGAGTTTTCACCCAAACCACCACTGCATCAGCACATTGGAGATGGGAACTTGCATATCAAAATATCTTGGATACCAGACACACCCTTGTCCTCAACCACTGATAAAATCCTATGCTTTAAATCAATACTTATTGTTATTATTATTTAATTAGTAATAATTTTAACAAAAATTCTTCTAAGTTTATTTATTGTTCACTATAATACAATGTATCCTTTTCTTATACATATTCATTTTTCCACCTCCTACAATATGTATTCCTCTATCCATATATCATCTTAGTCCTTTCCGAGATATCGATAGTTCACTTCTTAAACCCGCCCCCATCGCATCTCAGTTGCCTAAGGGAGTGTCCATAAACTACGTAGCTCTATTTAGGCCTTCTCTTTTGACTACATAAGACATTTTGTACTGTTTTCTCTTGTCATACAATCGTAAATTACGTATGGAGATAATTAAATGATGGATATAAATATTCAAATGCTGTTGTGTTTTCTGTATGAATGAAAAGCTACGTGGCTTGGCTCAGAACTGCAACCCCTCACATAACCAAGCAACCCCTCTCCCTAGACCAAGCAACGTAGTTATCCTCCCTGCCAACAAGGGCTCAACCACTGTAGTGATTGACCACAATGACTATGTGGCAGAGGCCCAAAGGCAGCCCTTTGACACCAGCACCTACCTTCCCAGACACTACTGAATCGCTCATTCCCTACAGCATGAATATGGTTTTAAACAAATATTTTCTTCATCTCATGTGTTGTTCACCTTCACAGTCTTTGTGTGAGTGATGGGTTATTTTCCCAATCCTTTGTTTTTATATGGTCTAAAAGCTGATTACTTTTTCCTTATTATCATTCCAGTATTAACAAAGCCATCTCAGAGGAAATTCACTTAGTGTGTGATGTTAGAATATAGGTTTCTAACTCTAAGAGGCAGTGAAGGAGACATAGTACTTCTGATGGTCTGAAGCTACGGTATCACCCACACAGGCAGCGAAGCTACCACATACTCCACACCACCACCATCACCCCCCATCTTTCTCCCTTCCCCCTTGGGTATGGGGGCACCCTCCAGTTTAGGAACCTGTAATCTAGCAGATCTGAAATAATGAAGAATTTCTCAAATAATCTTGATGGATTAAATAAGATTAGTATAGAATAATATAGTTAATAAACCACTAAAAAAAATTTTCCTTTTCTCTCCACAAATTTGTGAATGGGAATCTATTGAAAAAGACTTTAAGGCATTAATACAAAATACTTTTATATTATGAGTTTGCTACTGAATACTGCCCACCTTATTGCTTGCAGTCTCAGTGGAATGTTTTGTTAACTGCTGAGGTTCTGGCTCACTTGATGGTTCTGGTTCACTTGATGGTTCAGGTTCACCACTTGGTTCTGGTTCACTACTTGGTTCTGGTTGACTGCCTGGTTCTGGTTTACTGTCATTTGTTTTAGTTGATAATGATGGTTCTATTTTCCTAAGGCCAGCTGGTTTATTGCTAGCTAACTTAGGTTTACGCAAGAAAGGACTAGGTTTTGTACTTGGACTGGAAGTAGATGATGGTTCTGGTTCACTGGAAGGTTCTGGTTCACTTGATGGTTCTGGCTCACTTGATGGCTCAGGCTCACTTGATGGTTCTGGTTCACTTGATGGTTCTGGCTCAGCAACTAAATAACATTTTTTAATCATTTTTTCGTGTCAAGAAATCTTATGTTAACTGCTAAAGCATATTTATTGTGATTAGCATACCTATTGTGATTATATAATTTAAACAGATTATGTATTGTCAGAATAAAACATTTAGACACACAAATTCTTCTTTAAGTTGTAATAGTCGTATACCCCGTTTATTTATAAAATATTAAGAAATAAAATTGAATAATATTTATTTTGTATGTAATGAATATAAAGTGATTATATAAGATATTAATGAGAAGTTTTTGTTAAGAATCTTTGACAGTAAAGAAATAAAGTGTGGATTGTTTGGAGATTACAAGGATAATAATGAAGAAGGAGAATGGATGGATGGTAACAGGCCCACCGTAAGCAGGAGCAGGCATGCAAGGCGTGCACTGCACATTGCAGCGTGTCCATGGGGGAGGGGGGGAGGGGGGAATCGCGTAATCAGTCACATAATATTCAGTCACCCACCTACACCATTGAAATGCCTATCCCATTGCCACTACTGGGAACAGTATCGGGGCTAAAAAATAAAAATAAAAAAAGATCGCCACAAAATAAATTTGGAACCTTCCAAGCACGATTTTACTGGCTCCCCCAAAGCTGAGTGTAGATAGCTGCAGTTAAAGAGGGGGTGGCATAATCAGTATATTGCACAAGGGTGTTCAAATAGCTAGCGATGGGCCTGGATGGAAATGGAGGTAACTGAGCAGATCTGTAATTAGAAATGGTGCCGATAGGGAGTTGTTGGGCTATAAAAGAATAATGTACTATGGATAATTTGTACAGCTGGCAGCCAAAGAGAATATTGATGTTATTGAAGTGGTGAAATGTTAATGGTTCATACTGTGTTATGTATAGTGTGGAATAATACAGGAAGAATTCTAGAAAGATTTTATAGTATTATTGATTTTATTTAACAGGAGAAATAGTGAAATAATTCCAGGTACAGTATAAAAGTTAATTTCAGATGATAAGAAGGATGGAAAGGAATTGTAACCAGAATGACGATTGTGGAAATACATCTTAGTATAAAAAGATGTCGAAAGACATGTTTCCTCTCTGGCAGAAGATGTCAGGTACCACTATAACGTAAAAGAAAGTGATGTGGAATTATTTGTAATTGTTGTTAACTGACAAAAGAGAGAATTTGAATATTTTTTAATTGAGATAGGAAAGGTAAAAGTAATAGTTCTGAAATCAGGGATACGCCGAAAGGTATAGGTAATAAAGTCTACATTGAAATACGAGGGTGGTGTGATAACTTCTTTGCATGGTTCTTTGATTATGCTAAGGATAAATATATTTATGTAATGTGATAAAAACTTCTATTTGTTCATATACAGTGATGATCACCATAATTTCATGTTATATAGTTTGTCATTCATACCTGAGGCCAAGATCATTTTAGAATGTCATAGAATTCATGGCCGGGGCAAGTGTAACAAACTATATGCATGTCGATAATGGAAACAAAGAAACTGCTGTTAGACATTGAAAATATGATAGGATAGGGTAAAAATAACCCGTCACTGATTGAGGCAGGAGAGCGAGATGAACATCTAAAAAAACACAAATAACTTCACAATATTTTGGCAAATAATCTTAGTCATGTAGGAGGCAAGACGGCAGATCAAAGTAAAATAAAATTAATTGAAATAAAATAAAAAAACATATAAAAAATGTGGGATTGGCTAAAATATAAATAAAATAAATTTTGCGTTTATAACAGTATTTTAACACTTACATGATTATAAATATAACTTTTAGAGTATCTATTTCTTATTTTTGCTAATGTAAAATGTTTTTATGTTATGGTTTTATTTGAATTCATTTTATTTTACTCTGACTGACCATTTCCCATAATTTTTGTTGCTCCAATTCCTACCTCCCCCCACCCCTTGACTGCCATCCCAAGCATTTGCATCTTGTTCATCTCTAGCCTCAGTCATGTGGTAGGTCTCAATATATACACATCCGATCTCCTTGCCATATGTCTCACCTCTAACATGACTAAGATTTTACTGAAAAATTGTAAAGTGCGTTTGTGTTTTTATGTATGTTGTGGTCCTCTAGCCTTTATCTGTGGTTGATGATGGGTTTACTTTCCCTATTTGTCTGAACATTGCCAGAAGTATACTAAAACTATTTTATTGAATGTTATATTCAATTAAATTACCAAATTATAAGAAGTAGCCATAAAAATTTCATGAAGCCCACAACCAGCCAAAAAAAATTATGACATACGCAGAACATCAAATATAAATAGATTAAAACTGTTACCATAGAAAAGAGTGAATACACTACCGTCAGTTCATAACTGAATTCAGGTTGTTGAACTCCAGTAATTAACTTAGCATTTGATGACCACTAAACAGAAAGTTTAAAATAATAAAGTAACTTATTTCTGATTGAGGATCTGCTACAGTACTTCGAAAGGGGCACTAAATTAAATATTTCTTGGACAACTGGGGGTTTAGATGTGACAATACCTATGAAAATATGACAAGTAAGTGACTGCATCTACCCAAAGTCAAGTAAGTATCCATTTTATAATGTTTTTACTCACGTGGTACAAATGCTCCATCAGAAGGTGGAGGTGAGACAGTTGGGATGTCCCTGATTTCTGGGAAATTTTTGCAGGCAGCAGTAAGGCCAGATGGTCGCCAGCCTAGACCAACCCAACTGGTAGCACGTGCCACCACCACTGCCTCAAGTTCATTTTGGTCCTTTAGAATGCGCCAAAACAGAGATACATCTGCACTCAGGTTACGGACCGTATACTGTGAAAGGTCAAGCTCTGTTGTTCGCACAGGAGACCCTGATTGAGAAAAATCACTTTCAGTTAGCGTACTCTAAGATTCATGAAGTTTATTTATCTTAATATCACTTTTAATTCTTAGTAATTAACAATTGTATTTTGCTCAAATATAAAGCTCTATAAAGTTTTGTATGTAGATTATGACACATGAATAGGAAAAAATAACCAAATAAGTTATATATTCTGTTAAAACATCATGTATCTATTCAATATGGTTTAATTTAATATGGTAAAACCTAAGTAAACCCACAGAGAGATTTTTTTTTTCATTTGTTTAATTATCCTGAAATTTTTATGTTCAATTTGTACGATTTGTAAGTATCTATTAAAATAACTTATGGAAAACTATTTCACATTTAACAATGGTTATATAAAAGTCATATGAAACATATTTCTACACATATATGTTGAGGATGCTGGTTGATTTCACTACGCAAATGTTTTTACGGATATCTAGGTAGATACTTTAAATTCAAATAGGACAAAAGGTGTTTGATAACATATTCAGATAAAAAATAAGATAAAAGAAGAAACCACATATTTGAAAGAGGGCAGAATAAATATACATATTGATATACAAATCCATAACACTGTAATGAAACACTGTAATTACTGGTTGTTCTGTATGTATCTATATTGATTCATGCGCCATCCAATCATCTACTGTAATAAGCAATGGCTTCCTTCTCTACCATAATTTTTAACTATATCCCTATTGTAATAGAGTATCTCATAGAGCGATGAAATTTTTGGGCTCATATCCTTTCTTCAATTACAGAATCATTGCTCTATGTGTCTACTTGTTTTTCCATGTTTCAACACTACTTTGGTAAGTGATGATTATACTCTCATCCAAATGTTTAGTGTATCCACTTTGTAGCACCATTGTTTCGTAACAATATTTACATTTTATATATATAATGTTAACAGTTTAATACTCAACTGGTGTCAGAATAAACTGAATGAATTTTAGACTGAAAGGTAGTTTTGAACTACAAAGCCAAAATGTTTCGGCAGCCCCTAAATAACGAAGTTAAAATATTGCAGTTTTACAAAGAAAATCTTTACTTGTTTGTTGATATCTTCTATAACTCCTTATTTCAGTCATTATGGAATGAATGTGCTCTGTTTTAGAACCAATCATATATAACAATTTAACCAAATTTGTTGACATAATGAGATTTTAAAAAAAAAAAAAAAAAAAAAAAAAAAAAAAGCATTTTTGATAATTGTGAAGCAGGAGAAGTAAAAAAGAAATTTTAGGAAAAATGTACAAACTGATTCAGGAAATATAAAATAATTTAATAGGTGCATGACGTGGGAAAGTGTGTAACTTTCAAAAACAGAAAAGTCATGTTTTGAATAACTTGAATGATTATTAACTCAATCTACATTTTTATAGAGTTCAGTCAGCCATTCTTCTTGCCAGTAGTAATGATCCATGAATATTAATTTTTCAGATCTGTGCATTTTGCTGGAAGATATTCAGAGACCAGCTTCAAAATTTTCATCACTTGATGTGCTTCACCATTGAGAGGCCCATGAACATTTTAAAGGGTTTATACATCAGGATAGGCTCTCTTCTTTTAAGAAATGATTTGGCACTACACTTGTGTAAAGTAGAAATAAAACAACATGCAACCAAACTTGAGAACCATAACATCAATTTAACTTCTTAGTAAATGTAACTTATTAAGAGGGCAATGTAAAATACAGTCTCAGGAAACAAATAAGTCCTAAGAAAAAAAAAACAGTATACACTACATTTATTACACAACTGTACTGACTTTTGGCACAGTTGGTTCCAAACCAGCCGACCTCGCAGTAGCACTGTTTCCTTGGTAATGTGGTGGCTCCCACATCTACGCAGACACCGTGGTCTCCACAGTCTTCTGA
Organism: Vandiemenella viatica; assembly: GCA_031002005.1. Taxonomy (NCBI): domain Eukaryota; kingdom Metazoa; phylum Arthropoda; class Insecta; order Orthoptera; family Morabidae; genus Vandiemenella; species Vandiemenella viatica. The sequence goes on from JARYHS010009186.1 coordinate 158,271,401, forward strand.
TGTGATACATTCATCACGATACTGACATCGGGAACCGTAATATAGGCGGTCACAGCGGCATTTACCCAGCAGGCTGCGACCATGGCCGCTGCAGTCCTCTTTCCATTCCTTGCCTTTGAAAATAAACCAGCATGTGTGATAGAGAGTAACATGGTCATGGTATCAACAAATATTACTGAGAAAATTAAAACTTTAAATCCAAAGGGACATGCAGCTAAACCACTAATCAGTGAGACTCATTACTCAAAAGATTACGAAAGCTTTTGCAGTCACTGTATGTATTATCTTGAAGACTGAAGAAGGCCACAGCACAATGTCAGAAACGTTAGGTTTTAATAAATCAATGCGGCTCCACCCAGAGAACCAAGATAATACAGACTCATTACTCCTTTGATTCCAAAATATGAATATGCAACTTTTATGTATATTTACATTATAATTAGATTAGTAACTGATATCATTATGTACTTTAGTGTCCCGTTTTGTTTGTTAAATTCAAATTTTAAAGTCAAAAAATTATAACTACCCATGAATTCACCAAGTCAGTAAAAAGTCTACAACAATAACACTGGTCTACAAAAATGAAGTTTTTTTTCTTTCATAAGAACAAAACCATGAGAATCTAGCAGTATTTTTCATGCTGAATTCAAATATCATTTTAGTTTTTCTCCATCAGGCAGGAGTTTTTTTCATGATATTCATTTGATTTGTTTATAATTTATAATAAAATCAGTAACTAACTATCTAATTGTAAATGATATAATACTAATTTTTTTCTTGTCTAGATACTGGAAGATAGTGATTTTCAGGAAAATTTTGCACATGGAACATTTCTCTTCTTGGTCCAATAGAAGTCAACCAGCATATTAGAACTCCACTTAACCTCTTTTCCATTGTAGAAAATTACTGATGAAAATGCTCACTGTATTCATCACTGACAGCCTCATGATTTTCTGGTAAGAAGTTTAAGTGAGAGTCCAAGAAGTGAATTATTAAGGACATGTTGCATCACATAGCTTCATAAGAATGCATGATAGTTTTCTGCTTTGTGGATTCCAGGGAAATTGCAACATACCTTTTTAAAAGACTGCTAGGATGCTTTTTCTAGTGGATTTAACAGTCCATCAAAATGTCAATCAGCCATTAATGACCGTATTGGTGGTCCTATAAAAATTTCTTCCTTCAGTTTAGCATCACTGACTTTCGGAAATTTCCGTTTCAAGTACAATCCATCAGAAAGTTTATCCATAGCTTTTAAGAAATTTTTCATTAGTCATAATTTATTATGCAATGGAGGTAAATATATTTTTTCAGGATTCACTTAAGGAACATGTGACACATTTTTCCGGCCAGGATAAGAGATTCATGTTTAGGCAATGATTTTATAACATAGTGAGATTTTCTATCTCTGCTGTCCGATTTGCACAAAAAAGCAAACTTTAGTGAACCCAAGTTGCAAACCAAGCAATAAAGCAATGACCTTTAAGTCACAATAGATCTACCATTTATATTTTTCAAATTGGATTTTTCCTAAAACTAGTTTCATATTTTCATATGACTCTTTCATATCAGCAGCATGCACTACAGGTATTGATGGAAGTTCATTGCCAATATGTAGCAGGGCAGCCTTCAAACTAACTTTACATGAGTATATGAACAATCGACACTCATCTGGCCAGCACTGATGTCCAAAGTTTCCATAACAGAACAAATATCATTGCAAAAAACAATACCATTTTCTTCAGAAAAGCAGTCTTTAAAATCACTATTGCAGCTTACATGTTTTTGAGTCTGGAAGTTAAAACTTCATCTTACTGTTTAGACAGATTTAAATCCTGAATCAGGTCATTAAGTTCTTGTTGATTTGGGAAGTATAGTTCTGATGAACAGCTACTGCCTTCATATGTAGCATCATTTTTATAATCACGGTCATCTGAATCATTTTCAGTTTAAGCGGCATCAGAATCAGAGTAACTATTTAAGGTCTTATCTGGATAAACTGGTACAGGGAAAACTTCATTGTGTAAGACAGGCCCAGGGGCGGATCCAGGGCAGGGGGGGCTAGGGGGCTCAAGCCCCCCCCAAAAAGTATCTAGGTCAACCCCCGACATTGTAATTTTGGAGATCTTTTTTTTTTTTTGTTTTTTTTTTTGTTTTTTTGTTTTTAGCTCTACGGATTCGAGGCCCGAAGAGGCTATAAAGACTACCCCATGGTCGACTCAAGTCCCCCCCCCCCCCAAAAAAAAAAAAAATCCACTGAAGGCAAGCCCTCTGAACCTAAATTCACTCAAGCGAAGCCCCCCCACAAACCAAAGTCCGCTCAAGCCCCCCCCCCCAAACCAATATACAGGATCCGCCCCTGGAAAGGCCTTATTGTAGATGACAAATTCGGTTACTTGACCATATATTTTGATTTAGATGTGATTCCTTAAATATTTGCTAAACAAAAATAACAATATTGTAGATGACAAATTCGGTTACTTGACCATATATTTTGATTTAGATGTGATTCCTTAAATATTTGCTAAACAAAAATAACAATCTGTTAGATGATCCTTTGGTTCCCTCCATATCATAGGAATTGCAAACGGCATATGATCTGTACTATTTTTCCGCCAGTCAAAAGTCTCACACACAAAAAACAGCATACATATAGAGCCCAGTTCTTATCAAAATCACCCACTTGACAGCCAAAGTAAGGTTCATAACACTGTTTCACAAGTCCCGTAAAATTTCGCCTACGAGACTTCAAGGTCAGCTCATCATAAATATCACATAAATTATCTGCATGATTTACTCACTTTCGTGGCATGATGGAAAAAGAAAACTGTATAACACAACGTTCACAATACACTTCTAAACAGAAAGGAAGAAAATATTTCACAAGTGATATTCGTGCTTACAAGCTCACAGTCAGCTCAACAATGACACATCACAATGCCAGATTGATAGGTCTGTGCATATCAAAACATGAATAAAACTGCACTGTCATGTCTTTTGGTGCCTCAGTGTGCTATTCAGTGCCGCATTTAGCCTTTGTGAACCCCTAGGCTATAAATGTAGGATATCTAATTGGGTTAGTAAACATGGAATGAAGATAAATGCAAAGAAGAGTCAGCTTATTAGATACACAAATAAAAAACAAAAGGTTAATTATGAATATAAGGTGGGGAAAGAATTGCTTGCTGAAGACTTGAAATGCAAATATCTTGGAATTACTTTTGATAACAAACTTAACTGGGCAGGACACATAGGACAGGTGGTAGGAAAAGGTTTCAGAGTTCTGCACTTGTTGGAGAGAGTTATGAGGGGATGTACGAGAGAAGTCAAGGAATTGGGTTACAAAACTTTGGTCAGACCATTGCTCGAATATGGTAGTGTAGTATGGGACCCTCATTTTACGTATCAAATACAGGAGTTGGAGAGGGTGCAAAGAAGGGCTGCTAGATTTGTTTCTGGAAATTATCGCAGAATGCAATCAGTGACGGATATGATAAAGGAGCTGGAATGGGATTCATTGCAAGACAGGAGGAGGATGAGGAGGGTCATGGGAGTGTACAGGGCATATACTGGTGATGAGGCATGGAAAGATATTGCAGTAGGTATGAAAAGTAGTGCATGGAAGGGAAAAGATGACCATGACCACAAGCTGGCACTCGATTTCAGGCACAAGGGTGTAGGAAGATTCTCTTTTTTAGGTAAGGGTGTCAGGGATTGGAATGAGTTACCAAGAGAAACGATGAATAATTTACCGAAAACTTTGAAGGAATTTAAAGAAAAAATTTGTAGAGGGCAAATGTAGGTGGGTGCAGGATAGGGGGAAGATAGCTGTGTAGGGAAATTGCCACCGGAGCCTGTGCTCCATTGCAATTAAATTAAATTAAAATTAAATTAAATTAAAATGTGGTGCGGCCCCCCTCCCCCAGTCGGCAGTGGCCTAGGCGGGGGTCCCTCCAACCGGGTTTGTGGTGGGGTTCCCGCTTTGTGGTGCGGCCCCCCTTTGCGGTGCGGGGTCCCCCCTTTGCGGTGCGGGTCTCTAGGCTACAATCAAATTTCTTGTGAAGAAAACCTTTTCGACCAGTGTAATCCTCATGGCCAGGTGTAGTGTACATCTACAAGCCCTTTGCTACAAGCCCATATAAATTGTGTGTTTCTATATTTTAGGAATTATTAAATGATTAATGTATTTCGGCCATTTTATTGACTGAGTAGGTTGAACCCGCCATTACTACTACTTTTGGTCACGGACTCCAAGAACAGCAGAAACAATGGACGCGCGCTCCTAAAAAGTTATATAAACAATAAAATGCCCAAAAGTTTTGCTAGAAACTAAATGTCTTGTCCCTTAAATCTTGATCTAATATATACATCTACTGATGTGCGCTCCTTTGTGTGAAGTCGTCAAAGTCGTTTAAAGTTGATTTGATTTTTGCAACAGACACGTACTTTATGCGAAACGGATCGCCAAAATAAGATGTGAATGTACATTGAAGTGTGAGGTATTGTGCTGACGAGAAATTAGAAACTAAATGTATTTTTTCTTTGCTAAATTGGCCACCTTTGAATTAAATTGTTCGTAATGTAGTGGTCTTAAAACATGTCCGCCCACAACTTAATACTCGCAGAGGACATACCGTAACATCGCAAATTATTACAGCATATTATTGTATGCGTGGAATTTTTTTTTAAAGCAACAGAGAAAATTGAGTTAATGACGCATAAACAGAGTTCCTTGGATCCATGCTTTATCGAAATACTAGATACTTAAATACCAGCAAGTTCGTAGCTGGATTGAAAAAGGACTGAAGAAGAATGCCATCAAAGATACAAGTTACTTTTCAATGGTGAACATATACTTAAAGAGATATTTCTTTACTTAAATTTATCGGTAGTAACGACTTCCCAATGTTTTTCACTGGGTACCATTATGCAAGAGTACACGCATAGAGGGTACCGCAAGAAATTACATAACTGCTTGCTTGAAATGAAAAATTTTGGGAAAGTTTAGAGCATTGACAGAGAACATTGACTACTTTGAATCTATAAGACGAAAGGTCGAAATGACTGGGTGATAAGTGTTCCTTATACTAGAAATACAGGTTTCATTAACAGAATAATTCGTATTACACAGCTTTCAAACAGATGAGCCACTCGCATCTTGGTATAAACTAGAAGTTAGGAACAAAGCCATCATTCTGTACTCCAGACGAAATATCATGAGGCGACCAAATCAGTTTTATAAAGTGTCACTCACGGGACTTAATGTCTACATCGGCACAAGACCAGAAGCGGTAGTTGCCGCCCCATTCATCCGCTTGTCGCAGCAGCCTGAGCGTGCAGTTGGCGCAAGTGTATTCGGCAGGTAGCTGCACCTGGTAGCTCTGCGCCCTGTAACACATCGGCAACTATCAAACACTCTAAATTAAAATGAAGTATGCGTGTTATCATCAACAACTAATCGAAGGAAACAACATAAATGATGTATAACATTGGGGATTGCCAGGACAGTGATCTAACAAGAAATCACTTGTAGGCCTACAAATAAGGAGAAAAACATCTTGTCGTAGTTAATGAGGTTACGAATGTAGGGTGCGAAGTAGAGACAAAAGTGAAATGGTTAGTGTGTCTTAAACAAGGCACATAATTTGTCTATCCCACCTGAGATGGTATCACTCCCCAAATTTCCTTAAGGCAAAGGCAAAGTTTCTGTTAATCTAAAAGGCAATAGGGTCAATGGTTCGCAGAAACTTGGTACTGGAAAGCTTTGCCAACAGCGGCGATCTAGCATATCACCATAAACGGTACTTCACAAGACCAAATACCAGTATGGTATTTTTTCTTTTGTCTGCACCAATGACTCATGATAGTATTCCGCCCTTGTACGAGCTGGTACAAGTCCCGGTGATAGAAGAGACTGGAAAGTAGGAAAGGTGATGTTGTATAATTCCTATCACCTAATTCTGACTGAATTCGAAATTTCTCCGCAGTGCACATGGAGTGATGGCATACGCGCACTATTGACGGTGGTTTGTCCTTGGCGGACCCCTTCATTTCTTTCTGAATAATAGATTTGAATAGGAAGGCAGCAGATTTCGCTCTGTCCATTCTCTCATCTTCAATCCAATCACAAATAACATTTACATATCATTGTCATCCAAAAAACAGCAACACTCGTAGAAACAGTTGTGTGCAAGATATCAATCAAATGAAATCAGAGTCTTGTTAACATGATTATGATAAAGTAGAAATAAACTTAACTGTGAATTAAATAACAACCCACAGTACCAAAATTTGTATGTATAAAATTCTCTCTGTTTATAACTTACCTTGGTTTCAGCAGCAGTTGGTAATCTAAATTTCATTTATATAACATAAGAATAAACAAATACAGGTGGTATTTCAATGTGAATAGGAAAAAACGTGCGCACAAGCTGACACTAATTTTGTGCATAAGGTAGTGTGAACATTTTGTTTTGAGGGTAAGGGTGTAAGGGTTGGAATAAATTACTAACGGAAATGATGAGTAATTTAGCTAAAAAACGCCGAAGGAATTTGAGATTGAAATTGAAATTCTTAAATGGCAAAAGTAGGTGGGTGGAGGAATTGAAGAAGAAGAAATGGGTAATTAGATGTTTAGGGAAATTGCCGCCGGAGTATTTGCTCCATCGCAATTAAATTAAATTCAAACAATTCTTCAAATGATTCATTTCCCCGTAACAGAAGGATGCTTGTGGAACATAAGAATGTCAGATGTCAAATATATTATTTCTATGATAAAAACTGATTTAGCTCATAATCTATATGGTTAAGTGGAAAAAAATATGCTTATCAGGAATCATACAAAAGAAGATTCGTCTCCTACATGTTATTTTTATATATCAGATTCCTGTAATTAAAATATAATATAATCCGCGGACCCTTGTCATGATTAGAAAAAAAGTTGGTATGAAATAATTACCCTCTCTATTGTGCTGAAATAATTATTTTGATCTGCTTTGTGCGATTATTACAGCTAGTGTCTATAGTCATGCCATTATCGACATTAGCTGTACTTTAATACTTTAACATAAGTAAATAAACCTGACCCTAGAACCCTCCAGGGTTAATGGGCTAAATGTGAGAAACATCATCAGTAAGTAATAAATTATTCTTGCAATATCATCCAACGCGTCAAATAATGATCTATTGAGAGACATGCTTATAACTTTAATAAAATTACTGCCATCTGGTAGCTTCCATTGCTTTTTGCATACACAAATAACTATCGAACGGCGTGTGGTAGAAACATGCAGTGGGACAATATTTTAGAACTTACGTGACGTCATCCCTAACGAACTCGGAGTCGCCGATTTTAGGCGTCAGGTCGACAACGGGTCGATCTAGGTTGTCCAACAGCTGCAGTTTGAAGCCTCCCTGCAGAGAAAAAAGATAATAAAACCAACTATTGGTAGACCTCAATTTTTTTTTTGCTGAAGTCAACTTTACCGTTTCATTTTCTAGCATCAAAACAGTACTCTGGTACTAAGGCACAATGTCATTAATTTATTAGTTATTCATAGTTAATGTGGTTATGTCAGTAATTGTATAGAAGAGTCAAAGGATGTGGTGAATAAAACTCTGAAAGACTAAAGTGTTATGGTACCCACAAAAGAGTGAATGACTGGAAGTATTAACCGAATAAGTGTTGCCCCAAAATTCATTCGCGTTGACTATTAATGTGCGGAGACTTTTTGTAGCAAAGATTTGAATATGGACTGATTCTTGAAACTTTTGATCGAACCACAGAATCCTGTGCAAAATATCAGCAAGTTCAACAAAGTTTACATGTTTTGCAATTGGAACAGATAGTAAAATCAGTCTTAACGAAATATCTTTCTATGCAATGTTTGCAGTTTTTCTACAGAGAACAAAAACACGCATACTTTCACGCTGACAACGCAATAAGAAACAATGAACAAATGGTCATATTCCTAAGCACGGAAATCATTTCGAGCCGGAATTTTGCAGAAGCTTCGAAGACTTTAAGGTTGATGAGATGTGCTGGGAGATCAAATGTATTCGGAGAATTTACGAACTCTACCGCTCAATCGCTGGCGTTATTTTGACCAATTAATGTGTGCACCGAAGTATAATTATCGCACCTCATTTCCATCAATTTCACACAAAATGCTTTTGCTGATTGCAGCTCCGTGCTCTATTTTGGCACCGAAATTGATCGTACGCAGATCCAAGCGTTCTCTTCATGTGTTTGTGTAAATTTACCGAAAATTGCTCGCTCGGACGATTTGACATTCTTATTTACAGTCGACACACATAGTCAAGAATTTTTCAAATGAAGTGATTGTCCTAGTAGTTTCAGGAAGCTCAGAAATGAGTAACACGCCTGATGATTAGCACTCACAATGAATACAATGCCAGCGAGAAAAAAAAGCAACTTATAGCGTTGGTTAAATAGCCTTTATGGAGCGTCCATTAATTACGTAGCTTTCTTTTGGGAGCCTTCTGTGAACCCTCCCCTCCCATCCCCCCACCATCCACATAACGCGACGTGGCTCTTGCGTCTAACCCCCTTCCCCCTTGGTACGTAGGTTTTTTCCCTATTGATTCCAGAAGAAATTTTTGTGCTGTTTTCTCTTGTCAGACTATCGTAAATTACATAATATGGAGATAATTAAATGACAGAAATAAATATTCGCATGCTGTTGAGTGTTCTGTACCTTATTTTAATCGTGACACATAATATGAATGAAAATCTACGTGGCTTGGCTGGGAAACCCCCTCCCCCCCGTATCCCAGCGTAGCTTTCCAGCCAACCCTTCTCGACCACCTAGACCGAGCCACGCAGTTTATGGACGCTTCCTTAGCTACGTCTCCGTTTGCGTGCGCTGACAAGCTTTAGTACAACTATTCCTCTCTGAATAATGATGCGCCAGTGAGCTGAGGTGCCGTACAATTGGTGGGGGACGTATAACGGGGCCGGGCACGACCCCCAGTCCCCCCCGTACCTGCCATCCTAAATGCGGTTTTTATGCCGTTTCCTCCAGCCATCAAGGCCATAGCCGGGATGGTCGCCAATCTCCGCCTCAAACTATACATTTAAAAAACAAAAAAACACATGTCACACACATAACATAGTTACGCATTTCGCAGATAGATGACAACACTTCAATTCCTCCATTAGTGCGTAGCATGATCTGGCGTCAGCAAGGGCATGCAACCGTAAAATTAAATCTCCAAATTCGACCAGGCCAGTGATGAGTAATACTCATCAAAGGCAGCCGACATCTAAGGTTGGCAGAAGATTCGTTTTCTGAACGATACGGTCTCACTCATAGTTACGGATGAAGCCCAAGAAGCGAGTTACAGAGACCCTTTTTAGCCAAGAGGGAAGGGACTGTAGACAAAGAATGAGAACGAATTTGGCCATGACCTTTTAGAGCAACCATACCAGCATTCGTCTATTGTGACTTAGGGAAAACCATATAAAACCGAAATCTGGATGGCTGCGCGAGATATGAAGAATGCCAGGTCAGAGCAATTTCGCTTACCCAAGTCGTACGTTCAATCGTTCTTTGTTGCATGTAATCCCTATACACATTTCGCCTGCGAAAGCTTAGCTACCTTTATTACCAGACAATAAAACACATCATCGATACATCAGCCAATTCAATCATGGGATGATGTGTCGTATTAGAGTGATGGATCAAATGTGACCCAAATAAATTTTCGAACTTTTTTCCCAATTTCTCAGCTATTCCGCCTCATATCAAATTGAAACATGCCTTATTTCACTCCTGCAATTTTGGGCTTATACACTGTTTGAAACTCGGAGAAAATTCGTCCGGTAGGATTTACGTGAATCATATTTTACGAAACAGACAGAAATTAAAAAAAAAAAGAGAAACGGGGCAAGTACGAGTTAAGACTGGCGCAATTATGTTTCAACATTCTGAGGGCCTTAGATATATCGAAATATCAGAAGGTAATCTCTTGTTAGAAAAATCAATGCTCTGCTCATTCACAGGAGGCGGATTCGGTACAAAAGTCGCACCACGTTACTATTTTGAAATTGTTCGGTTACAATACAGTATTAACCCGACAGTGTGGCTGAGCGCGTTTAGTCGGAACCAGTTTTGAGTCCTGGGCCTCCCGATTGAAGTTTTAGGTGTTCTCCCGCAACCACCTATACGACGGTCCCCAATATTCGCCTTATAAACTACACATTTCACAAACAAAAATACACTTATCATACAGAACAAATAGTTACATGTTACGCAGATAAATAGCAACACACCATTTCTCCTGTAGGTTAAATGCTCCGGGTCTCACAAAACCGGTTCTAATTCTAGTAGGACACAAGTTCTCCCCCCCCCCCCCCAGATCCACAATGGCAGGATGCCGTTGGTGCGTGGTCCTTTGGTGGCCCTATCGAGAGAAAAAAAGTATTAATATATGGCAAAGTAATCTTGCTTGTTTTCCTCGTAACTTAGAAACTTTATTGGATGTGTTTCTAGAATTTATAGGTTAAATACAAGATACGGTCGATATTGGGGACGCAAGAGTTTTTTTTTTTTTTTTTTTTTTTTTTTTTTTTTTTTTTTTTTTTTAAATGGCATTCAGCTTTATAGCCATTCAGTTAAGTGTGTTTCTTTTAATCGTCAGTTGTGTATGTAGAGTTTTCTCGTTTTATTGATGGTAACAAGTGACAGGACAATATATGACGAACACAACACTTAAAACCACCCATGCCCTAGGCCGGACTCGAACCGGTGACCCCTGCAACGAGAAGCCAGCTACCGGGGCCGGCCACATTTAAGGTTCATACGTAATACCGTTTTGAGATATAACTGGAAAGAAAAATGATCTAAAATCGACAACCTTGACGCCATCTCACATCTTTATTATAAAATGAAAAAATGATAGGGATGGAGAGAATGATAGGCGTACCTCACTGTATCACATAATACCCGCGCGAAGCCGGGAGCCTCGCTGAGTGGCATTTGACTACGACGTCACTAATGACCTGAAAATTACCCTGACACTAGAGCTATAGTTTTCTGTATATTTTAGAACGTTATAATTGCATTATACAGTTAACTTTAAATTAATGTATTTTATCTCTACATTAAGTTACCAATCAAAATACGAGAGCTTACATCGAAATTGCAATATTTCACTTTCATAAAAAAAAATTGACATAGCCTACCAGCAACAGAACGCAGTACTAACCTGAAGAAGGCGTCACTATTTTGGCGGAAAGCACGGTCTGTTTCAAATCGTTGCGGTGTTGCCCTGACAACGAACCAAACAATAATGTATGGTAAAGAAAAAAAAAAAAAAAACTAACTTGGTGCACAACCCGAAGGTTGGTTGGTGGTTGGATCCTTCCGAAGAAAGCATGTTATGACATTGGACGGCCAATTCCTTTCGTCTGGAACCTACAGTTTAACGTGGAGTCGGAACCACGGTGTTCTATCTTTATTGTTCATTTTATTCTGCTTCGGAAAGTACTGTTAATTGATCCATCGTCGATATTTATTTTGACAATAGAGTTTCTTCAAGCAATCGAGAACTTATGATTGCCTGAGGTGGAACGTTTCTCAGAGGTTTTAAAGTAATATCTTTGTTTATTTAGAGAATCGAGAGGTTTTAGAGTTCCGCGATTGTGTAGGCCTCATTCTCCGACGGAACCCAAATCGATCTTCGTTCTCTTTTCCTTTATCGCACCTCTTCATTTCATAGTTATTATCAATCGTTACAATCAGCAATTTAATACAATGTTCACTTCTTGGCTTATCTATTCTCATTATAATTGTACGTGACCGATGATCTGGAGGATTAAGTCGTTTTACAGTGAAGTGTGTGAACATTATTTTGATCAGCTCTCATTGGAAATAATCCAATTAACTAAAAGCTACAGATGAAAATCTAACAAACTTTCAGAAGTTTGCTATCAAATAGCTTTTAGCAGTACTTGTAACCTAATCGAAATATCCACTCACTCCATCAAACTGTGGCCTTTCCCTCGCTCAATACCCCGCAAGTAAAAGATGCCTTCCCAGCAATTTTTATACGACACGCGTTATGTGAGTCAACAACGTAACTGTGTTTGTTTAGGATTAAATCTGTAATCAGCAAACTGCTTCTACGGCTAACAAGAACAAACAAGCGGCTGAGATTAATCGTTTCAGTGAAAGCACGTTTTTACGAACTATAATTAGACATTTTGTGGTGCAACATTGACTTACGTTATTGAAAAAAGCATCTTAAATGTATAATCGTGATAACACATATTTTATGCAACACTTCGGTGCACATATATGAGGAAAGTAACAGAACACCGTAGATATTAACTGTAAAAAGTAGAAAATTTATACCTCGAAAACATAGTTTGTAAGATAATCTAATTTGTAGCAACACACATTTTTGTTGATACCGGGAAAGCTGTGATGAATTAAAACTGTAACATTAAAATTGTTGTAATGAGCAATTTCTTTGTGGAACTAAAAATGTTTAGTTTAATAGCGACTGCAAACAATCTGACGACAATTTTCCCACGCACTTATTTTAATACTTCTTATTTATGAGAGCGATCTCCATTTTCTTCAATCTGCACACTAAACGGAGGTGGTTTATGTCTACTATTGACCCACAAGAGAAGTTCGGGGTGTCTGTGGCATGTATTATCAGAAGGTGTTGAATTTTATTTTAGCAATACAGGTACTGAATGTGCGGTGGCATGTATGGTTCTTATACTTGGATGGGAAGGAATATTCTGGAACATGCGCCCGTAGTATTAACCTTAAGGAACTCTTCCAGGCCGAGTTCCACTTTATCTCCATGATTGTTTTGGATTGAACAACTAAGTCTATGGAATTGTTTTAATGTGTGTTCCACCACTGCGGGCTCCTTGTTTAGCACATCGATCCGCCATCACATTTCCCTTGAGATTGCAGTGTGCTTTGACCCACTTTAATTACACGGTCTTGCTCAAGTATAACAATTCTTGTAGACACGTTCACTATATCATATCCTCTTGGGTCAATATGACCTTGAGTCAGATAAAATCACAAAGTTGTTTTTTTTGGGGGGGGGGGAGAAGGCATGGCAAACAAGTTCTTCCAAGATGTCTATTAATTCTGCCGTCATAATCGAAAACTCTGTTGACAGTTTAATTAGGCCCTTGTGTCCAGAGTTTGTATAGCCGGTAACATCCGTAAACTTGGATCCATCAGTGTAAACGTGTTCCGCTTGTCTAGAAACTCGTAAACACTCTGTAGTTGTCCAGCTGGGCGATGTATTTCTTATCTGTACACACCTCCAAATTTGTGACAGTGTCCCAATACGGCGCCTCAAAGTAGGATATCATTTTACTCTGGCGCATCCTGGCACGTAGAGGCGGCGATTTTTTCTCTCTCTCTCTCTCTCTCTCTCTATCGCTTTATCTAATAGCCAGAGGTTAAAAATTCTATTGTAAGACTATGATGGGACACACTTAAATTACACAAATTTTAAATTCAAATTCTTTCTTTGTTTATGCAAATTGTTCAGCACAACCCACTACGATTTGTTCTATCCATGACTCCTTTATCTATAAATTATTTTTTCTCACTTTCTTTAACTTGTTTCGTGCCGTAAAAAGAAGGCAAAAGAGAATTAATATATTTTTAGAAATTAGGTTTCCATGGAGCAAGTAATCAGAGATATATTAATAATTATTATAATTATTTATTGCGGTGGATCATATACTGGAACGGATATTTGGAAATACTTAATATTCATGCATGAGCGTTTGTGATTAAGTTTCTTTCCCTTTCATACAAACCCCTGTGCATGAATTCAAGTGCTGGTTTATGATCTTGGTAATTTCATCCCTTCCACATGCAAATTCCTGATTCTTCGTCCTATGTCCACCCAGGCCTCATCACCAAGGAATGACCCTTACATGCCAACCAGTCTTCACACGCCTATTGCTTTATAATGACTCCCAATCCAGCTACTTTTTGTATCACTCAGCAAATGTCTTTCACTGCACTTTTTAAAGATTAATATAGCTGCCAAATTGAGAAATTTCATCCCTAATTCCAGTTTTGATACTCTGATGTCCCAATGTGTCTTATCCAACTGAAGAGCCAAAAAAATAGTACACCTGTCTAATAATTTATAAGGCCCCCGCGAGCACGCAGAAGTGGCGCAACACGACGTGGCATGGACTCGACTAATGTCTGAGGTAGTGCTGGAGGGAACTGAAACCATGCATCCTGCATGGCTGTCCATAAACCCGCAAGAGTATGAGGGGTTGGAGATCTCTTCTGAACGGCACGTTGCAAGGCATCCCAGATACCCTCAATAATGTTCATGTCGGGGGAGTTTAGTGGTCAGCAGAGGTGTTTAAACTCAGAAGAGTGTTCCTGGAGCCACTCTGTAGCAATTCTGGACGTGTGGGTTGCCGCATTGTCCTGCAGGAATTACCCAAGTCCGTCGGAATACACAATGGTCATGAATGGATGCAGGTGATCAGCCAGGATGCGCGCGTACCTGTCAGAATCGTATCTAGACCTATCAGGGATCCCATGCCAATCCAACTGCACACGCCCCACACCTTTACAGAGCCTCCACCAGCTTGAACAGTCCCCTGCTGACATGTAGGGTCCATGAATTCATGAGGTTGTCTCCATACCCGTACAGGTCCATCCACTCGATACAATTGTAAACGAGACTCGTCAGACTAGGCAACATGTTTGTGTTGACGGGACCAGGCGAGGCGTAAAGCTTTGTGTCGTTCACTCAGCAAGGGTACACGAGTGAGCCTTCGGTTCCGAAAGCCCATATCGATGACGTTTCGTTGAATGGTTAGCACGTTGACACTTGTTGATGGCCCAGCATTGAAATCCGCAGCAATTTGCGGAAGGGTTGCACTTCTGTCACGTTGAACGATTCTCTTCAATCGTCGTTGGTCCCGTTTTTCCTGGATCCTTTTCCGGCTGCAGCGATGTCGGAGTTTGGTGTTTTACCGGATTCCCGATATTCACGGTGCACTCGTGAAATGGTCGTACACCACCTCATCGCTAACTCGGAGATGGTGTGTCCCATCTCTCGTGCACCGACTATAACACCACGTTTGCAACCTCCTCACCTCTTTTAAATAGTTTTGTAACTTATTTACTTTTGAGTCGGTTGGATGCTTTTTTCGTACGCTCATTATACGCACTGGCAGAATGAACGCCAATGGTGAAATATCTGCTTAGTATGATTTCCTCAGAATTCCACACACTACGAGGAAAAGCGTGTTCTTTGAGACCTAGCCCTGAAAAACAGCCTCGTAACACAAGATGCCTGCAGATATTTCATACAATCAAAAGCACAGCCATTACGTGCTGGTGAGAATATATATCACCACCACTGAGTCAATAACGTGCTAATTTCTTATTTTTAAAAATTAGTTCACGACAGGAATATGCGTTATTATGACCTTTAATCACATATGAAGTTCATTGCAACAGTAATTAATATAACAAGCACATTCACAATTCGTAACAATACTCTCTTTACTAAAACTCAGAGAAACTAAAATAAATAATAAAAAAAAACAAAGATCGTAACAATAATACTTAAACTAAGATATTAATGTTACCCCAATGGCATACAATATACCGTCTGTAGAAACTCGATACATTCAATTTTACAACAAAAATATACAAAATTCATTCGTTGTCTCTGTACAAAAATTAATCCACATAAGGAAAACAATCATTTCTTAACTAATGAAAGTGGTGCATCAGGGAGTGACCATATGTCACACGTTCAAGGTCCCTCAAATCGTGATAACCTGCCATTGTAGCAGCAGTAACCGAGCTAACGCCTGCGCCAGACACCTGTTGTCTTATAGGCGTTGCCGACCGCAGAGCCGTACTATGAGAGTTTACATATCTCTGTGTTTGCATACTCATGCCTATACCAGTTTCTTTGGCTATTCAGTGCATTATTAAGCGATGTTCATTTAAATGTTATATCGTCCATATCATTTGCTGTTCCACTGTATAAACATTTATTTTCGTTTCTGTTAATCTAATATGGTAGAATTTAACTCCATTGCATCTAAGGATTGCAATCCCGCAGTGTTTTCAATCCCGCGGGATCCGCGCTGCATTTGCGCCAATCCCGCGGGATCCGTGCGGGATTGGTACAAACAGTTTTTTAACGCATATTTTTAAAACATAGTTACTTAAAACGTTAAAAAATTAAATAATAATTAAATTAATAAATAATTTTTAATGTTAAATGATAAAAAATAACAGTTAACAATATTTTGATTGGCAAAATGACATTAAAACTTTTTAGCGTGTCTTAAGTGTATTTCGAGGTCTTACATTTTAATCTAAACCAATTTTTAAATAAATAATAAAAATGGAAAATATTGAGTCTTAGGTCATATTATGTGCCTTTCAATACATCACATAAGTTTAAAAATATGGTTTGCTTAATGGCCAAGTTATCAGTGTTTTTTTTTATTTATTTATTTATTATTATTTTTTTTTAATAAACGCTCCATAACACAGATAAAAGCATTCCATTTCACAAAGTGAAGTGAATATACTCTGTAAAGTGTAGACTTGACTCAGAACAAGATCTCATAACTTTTTGTCACTGCACAAGCACGAGACTTGGCCTTTTTTTGCGTGATTCATTATTATACCTCCTGATTCCTTGATTGATATTACAGTTGATTCAATGTTATTAAAAGAAACTACCCACCAACAAGTAAACTGTCAAGTATTTCAGATTTACTTATGTGGCGTAACGACGGTTTTAGAGTGGAAATTATTTTTCAGTAAGAAAGTAGACTTTCTCGGCGAATGATTGCAGTGAAGTCCTCATAGGTTGTATCTCCGGATTTCATTGCAAACACACGAAATTTCACACGTGAGGAAGACGGCGGACGCAGCCGTCGAAGTATGGTGCTCCTACAACACAATTCGGCGATACACCCGTGAAAATTTCATTATAACTTTTTTTACCTTTGGTCGAAATAATAACAAGGAGAAGAGGGATTAATCGAAAGCCTGAGCGGCACATGTAAGCAGGTGGCTTTCGTCAAAGAAACGCATTGAGGCAGCGGCCAAAACAACAATAAGTCAAAGGATATACAATTTCCTTTTGATAGCTGTTAAATAAGTAGGTCTGCGATCGTTAAAATTACGATAACATTAGTTTCATATCAACGAATAATCAAATTAGTAAATTGTCACAATTACTTTATCTGCAAATACAGAAAATGCTAATAATGAAACCGTGAATAAAAAGCTGTAACCATGTAGTTCAGATAACGTGTGCGACACTTAAAAAATAATTATGTAGTTAGAAAATCGTTCTAAATACGCACCATAACTCAAATTACAGAAATGTGTACTCGAAACAAGCATAAGTTTTGATGAATACGTAAAAGTGTATGTATTTACTTACGAATGACGAAGGTTGACAAAAACAAACGCTTGTTCACATGAGTCAAATGCCAACTGGAAGGGTACAGGCAAACAGTCCAGAATATCCGATAGAGAACGAGTGGGGCAGCGAGTCCCGCAGACTTACATGCGTTTCAGCCGGATTTTGCGGATTGCGGATCCGCTTAATTTTGTGCGGGATCCGCCAGACTGTCTAATGATGCGGGATCCCGCGGGATTGCGGGATCCCGCTTTGCTGGATTGCAATCCCTAATTGCATCGTACAGATCCCTCAGAACTGTACACAATACTATCTCGATCTGATCGTATTGTACAGTATTATCTGGAAACAAGTAACTGATGCAAATACAGCAAGACGTGCAAACACGATATATATGTGATGGTACTCACCCTGTGTGGGTACGCCAGATGCCACGTTACATTGAAGACGGCACCAGCGAGGAACGAAGTTTGAACACTGCCTGTAACAAAAGTCATCTCATTGATCATCGGATTTAAATGCTGTTACGAAATATACAATGGTCAGTAAAAGGAACGAATTGATGCAGATCAGTTTATGTTAGATCCAGACCACAGAAAATATTAAAGTATTTCTATAATTAGTCTATTTCGAAAATTCTTTATCTATGAGACGAAGACATTTTTGTCTTTACATGTTATCGGCGACTTTGGGGTAGGTGATAATGCAATTACGTGATGGTTAAAACTCTATGTGTGGAGCACAGCCCTTTATGACAGCAAGACATGGACTTTAGGAATACAGAAAAGAAAGAAAATTGAAGAATTTGAAATGTGGTGCTACAGAAGAATGCTTAAAATTAAGTGGACAGACAAAGTAAGAAATGAACGAGTTTTGGAAACAATGGGTAAGGAAAGAGGTTTGTGGAGGAAGCCTACAGAAAGAAGAGACAGGCTGGTAGGTCATATTTTGAGGCATGCTGGATTGATTAATTTGTTGGTGGAGGGAACAGTCGGAGGTAAGAACTCTAGAGGAAGACAGAGATTAGAATATATGAAGCAGATAACTGAGTACGTGGGTTGTAAGGAGCATGTAGAGATGAAGAGGTTGGCACAAGATAGGAAGGGGTGGAGGATTACATCAAACCAGTCGAAAGACTGACGACAACAGAACACAAATAAAAAAACTGGGATTATTTTATTTGGAACTAAAAGTAAATAAGCTACTCCATGTATTATCTACCATCTTAACTGTTAAAAGATGGTTTCCCGTTGTATCGACTTTCCCGAGAAGTGAAGTTGAGTCGGACTTCGAAACGTATCAAATTGACGCGCTTCTCCGGTGGCAAGCCCGAGAACGTTTTGTACATGTCAACTCCTGTCTGAATCGAATCCGTTTCCGTCGGTTCCCTTTGTGTCTTTCTTTATCTCTTAAATGCATGTGCAGCTATTTACTTTTTCATCCTCCATCAGGAATTCGGTAACTCCACTCAACTCACTGTACAACTATACTAAAGCTTTCTATACAAAACCCTAATTTTTCTGCCTGCAATCTTACTCCTTTTCGTGCTTACCTGTTCAACTAGACAAATTGTCCAGAACCCTTTGTACTGTCCCCAATCCTCTCTCGTTTTACTTCTATTATTCAACGTTATGTCATCTGCAAACAACTTGTAATCCAACAAAATTAGCATCCATTATAATAACGATGGCCCAATGTACTGCTTTGTGGCACTCCAGTTCTCGAAAAACACATCAGTGCCAATAATTATCGAAAATTATAGTTGTCACTTAACGTGCGAAAGAAACTACTTGAGCCACGTGTGGCCGCGTTAGATTCCGGCCTCGTGAGTCAGCGCGGAGGCGATCGGCCTTGCAAACGGACAGTGCCAACATGCCCTCAAGGTCTGCCAAACGCAATAGGTGTTTCGTCTTTCTACATAATACGACGAAATCAGCGCCAGGCATGTATTTTATTTTCGCTTGTCAACAATCCCACCCTGTGTTAAGAGTGTCATTTCCAGTGACAGCAGTAAAAAAAACTTTCATGAAATACACATTGCCACTTTTCACCTTTTGCATAGAAGGAATCAGTTCTTTGCTGTATGGATACCTAAAGGTTTTCTACATCTACATATATACTCTGCAATTCACAAAATTGTGAATGGCAGAGGGTGTGCAGCACCAAAGCTAATCTCTTTGTTGTGCATTCCAATCCCTAATGGTACCAGGGAAAAAAGAATTCATATAAGAATCAGTGCGACACCTTATTTCTCTAATTCTATCTTTCCTGTAATTCCGACTCAAATAGGTTGGTGGACGAAGTATTTCAATACACTTGTAAGTGAAAGTGGGAGTACACATGTTTACCAATAAGTTTATACGAAACGTGCGTCGTCTATCTACCAGAGACTCCCAGTCCAGTCTACTAATCAGTTCTGTGACGCTTTCGTAAGGACTGTAGCAAGCGATCACGAATCGAGCGGCTCTTCTCTGTACTTTCTCTATACTGTCGATCAACCCCTTACGAAACGGATTCCAAATGGCACAACAGTAGTCCAAATGTGGACGCACAAGAGATTTGTACGCTATCTCCTTTGTTCGTTCATTACATTTTTTCAAGATTCGACCTAGGAATCGCAGCCTAGAATTAGCTCTACCTACTAACGAATTAACGTGTAAGTCCCATTTCATGTTCCTGTACTCCCAAATATTTAATAGAATCAACCATATCATTAACTGAAACATTTACCTCGTATTTCTGAACAATCGGATTCTTTTTGTTAGTTATGCTCATTGTCTTACATTTTTACAATTTAGTGTGAGTTGCCACTTAGCGCACCATGCCAAAATAACTTCTTGATCACGCTGAATTTCTAAACAAGCGGCCAAATTCCTTACTTCCCTACAAATAACCGCATCATCAGCAAACAATCTAAAAATGTTTTTCACTTTGTTTCCGAGGTCGTTAATAAAAATTAAGAAAAGAAGTGGTCCTATTACACTTCCTTGAGGTATACCCGATGTAACTAACATCTAGATTAGAAGAACTTTCTCCTTCAACGACGACGTACTGTCACCGACCAGTTAGAAAATCCTTTGACTGAACTGTACAAGTTGTCCCTCTTTTGATTGCGTACTTGCTAAATATACCTCTGTACAGGCGAACTAACAGTGTGGTTAGCGGAGCTGCCACTACAAAGGATCGCTGTGTAGTCAACACCACGTTCCAACCATTTTTCAAGTGTTTTTTCAGGCTTTTGCGGCTCGTAGATATTGATATATTTAGAGCCAGGTATGGACTGAAGGCAAGTAGTGGGAAGGAATTTAGTCATGGCCTTTTGAGGAAGACTTCCCGTAATTCGTACCTATGGTCTTTCCGAACGTGATGAAGATGAAAGAACAAGATGTTGTAAAGATAAGTTTTTATAACACTATCTGACTGCAAACCATTGAAGACTTCATTTAACAATACTTGTATGTCACAGGGTTAAGTAATTATAAGGAACCGTTGTACACGTTCGGCTTCGAGGAAAGTTCTGAAGCTTCACCGGGTTTTTAACTAGTGCGCTTTCAATAAGCTTCGCCGCAGCCCATGCTTGGCAAGAAAGAATCGCGAGCCCTTTATTTCTTCGATATAAGCTAAGTAGAAGTTTTCTTTTTCAGATGTTTGGCGACCTTGCATTCCGGCACTAACAGTGTTTAGTGGGACAAGGCAGATCTGTGTGACCTCGAGGAAATCTTGCTGCAGCAAGTGAATAACTGCTACAAAAAAACACAGCCTAGTTATCTCCACAAGTTAGTTCATTCTACATAAAGCGGAATGAGCTATTTTATATCCTACTACTGTAGTTTTATACCAGCTTCTTCTGCCTGGGTTATATGGTCGTTATGTTTATGGTGGACTGAGGCACTAGTCTGCACTATCTGTTCTTGGTATGTCAAACTACGGTGTTTGGAGTTGAGTTTGTTGTTTTTAACATTGTGCTTGCAAATAAGATTTAAATTTTCCAGATCTGAAGAAAATCAACATTATATACGGGATAAAGAAGTAATAAATGAAAAGAGAGACATTGGGGAAAGAAAGGATCAACATTCATGAAGACAGCGAGGCTCTTACGAATAGAGTTTATATATTTTTGTAATGCGCTTTCGTCAACACGAGAAACGGCAAATGCGGTTCACTGTGATCGTTTAACAATACT
This sequence comes from Vandiemenella viatica, assembly GCA_031002005.1. NCBI lineage: Eukaryota > Metazoa > Arthropoda > Insecta > Orthoptera > Morabidae > Vandiemenella > Vandiemenella viatica. Next base: position 158,293,026 of record JARYHS010009186.1, read on the forward strand.
GCATTCTGTGGGAAAGAACGATAATCAATGTTAAGGATAATTCGTAGTTCAAGCGGAAACAAGTGAAATCAGCGGTTGGATAGTTGTGCTTCTTTGTTGACTGTATAGATAAGTCCTTTTCCACATTCTATTCCGATCTAAACCCTCAGTTTTCTATCTTCCCATCTGTCTACCGAATAATCTTTCATTGATAAAGTAAAGGTTTTTGAATCTATTCTTGAATGCTTCTTTAAATCAAAACCCGGAGATTTGTTCAGATGCAGGATGCAAAATTGATCACTCACTGGCAGACAATCATACTTAATGCGACAGAATATATTATTTAATGCTTTCTACTGATCTCATCATCAGCATAACACTTCAAAGATTAATTAGTCTGCAGGCTACAACGCTGATCCACATTTCACTCCAATAAAGAAGTGTTGTTGGAGCAATCAGCTTATACAATTTGTTTTTCTCTTCTAATTATACTCGTAAAATTTGTTCAAATCTAAAGAGGATCAATTTCTTTTTGATAGAACGACAAACATTTGTTTTTTGTTTTTCTTTACTGTATTCAATCCCTCGACTGGTTTGATGCATTTCTTCATCCCTTCCTATCTTGCGCTAACGTGTTCATCTAATCATACAACCAATATGTTCAATTAACTGCTTCACACATTCTAATATTTGTCTACCTATACAGTTCTTTCCTTAGACCATATATGGGCAACCCCCGGCCCCCGGGCAGGATCCGGCCCTCCACCAGCTTCAATCCGGCCCGCGAGAGATTCAGAAATTTCAAATAAGCTTCAAACTCAAGTCTCTCATTAATTTTTATTTGATTTTTCTATCTGCTTTTGTTAATTTGCTTTTTGTATGTTTGATTATGCTATTGTAATTCTAATAAATAAAAAAATGTGTGAATTTTCATCGCCTTTTTATTCACTACTACCTACTTATTTCTTACCTACGGCGCGCGGCCTGATTGAGTACCGAAATTACGCCCTCAGCTATGCAAAGGTTGCCCATACCTGCCTTAGACTGTTCCCTTCACTAACAAGTGAAGATGAGACACAGCATCTACGAGGTAGGGATGAAGTGGGGATTTTCCCGTACGACCATTTCACAAGTGCACCGTGAATATCGGGAACCCGATAAAACATCAAATCTCCGTCATAGCTGCGGCAGGAAAAAGATCCTGAAAGAACGGGACTAACGACGACTGAAGAAAATCGTTCAACGTGACAGACGTCCAACCCTTCCGCAAATTGCCGCGGGTTTCAATGCTGGGCCATCAACAAGTGTTAGCATGGGAACCATTCAACGAAACATCATCGATATGGGCTTTCGTAGCCGAAGGCCCACTCGTGTACCCTTGCTGAGTGCACGACACAAAGCTTTACGCCTCGCCTGGTCCCGTCAACACCGACATTGGACTGCTGATCAGTGGAAACATGTTGCCTAGTCTGACGAGTCTCGTTTCCAATTGTATCGAGCGGATGGACGTGTGCGGGTATGGAGACAACCACATGAATTCATGGACCTTATGTCAGCAGGAGACTGTTCAAGCTGGTGGAGGCTCTGTAATAGTGTGGGGCGTGTGCAGTTGAGGTGACATGGGATCCCTGATACGTCTCAATACGACTATGACAGGTGACACGTTCGTACGCATCCTGGCTGATCACCTGCATCCATTCACGTCCATTGTTTATTCCGACGGACTTGGGCTAGTCCAGCAGGACAATGCGACACCCCACACGTCCAGAATTGCTACAGAGTGGCTTCAGGAACACTCTTCTGAGTTTAAACACCTCTGCTGGCCACCAAACAGACATGAACATTATTGAGCACAGCCTTGCAGCGTGCCGTTCAGAAGAGATCTCCATACCATCGTACTCTTACGGATTTATGGACAGCCTTGCTGGTTCCATGGTGTCAATTCCTTCAAGCACTACTTCATACATTAGTCGAATACATGCCATGTCGTGTTGCGGCACTTCTGTGTGCTCGCGGGGGCCCTGCGCGATATTAGGCAGGTATACCAGTTTCTTTGACTCTTCAGTGTATTTTTATTTATAATCCATTTTTACCACTGTGATTTCTTCTACATTTCATCACTTTTGTCTTGCTTTGGTTTATATTGATATCAATTTGAATAATCTTTCAGTTACTTCTTCTCGAATGGACTTCAAAGATATGCAGGAATCTCATCAATTCCCAGTGTCTAATTTGATTTCAGATCTTTCAAAGCTCTGTCAAATTCTGTTACTAAAACAGGATCCCTTAAGTCATCAATGTCGACATCGCCTTTTTATCCAGTAGACTGTTATTTAAACCATCCCCAACATAGACCCTATAGTTTCTCTATGTATTACTTCCATCGGTTAGCTCTGTCTTCCGAGTTTAAAAGAGGTTTCCCATCAGCATTTTTAATGTTTATACATCTTTCATTCATTTCTAAAAAAATTTGTTCGAGCTTCCTACAGACTCCAATTACTTTTTATACGATCATTTCCTTTATGATTTCTTCGAAATTTTCATGCAGTCACTTTTCTTTTGCTTTTCCCATTTTATGTTTATTTTATTTCTAAAATGTCTGTACCGCTCTCTTTATGCTTCATCCTGAACATTTTTGTGCCTTCTCTTCAGATCCATCAACTCCAAAATTTCCTCTTTGATCAAAGGTTTTCGGGCAGCTTATTTCCTAAATCCTTATGTTTCTTCGCCAGCTTTGACAAACGATACGAACATTATACTGGTCGGGGACAGCAAGTTTTTACTTTTAGTTATAAGCTTTGTTGCGGTTTATTCCTGTTACCAGTAATATGATGTTCACAGTTACAAAACTGTTAGGCGCTGGTAAATACCAATATGTCATGAGTGATCAACTGAAAGAGATGTACTTTTTTTTTTTTTTAAAATGTTCTAACTGGTATGTGTAATATCGTGCTGCTAGCCGAGTGTGAAGCGCCAATGAACAAAGTTTTCGTACTTCATTCTTTTGCATACGATTCTAAATGAAACTGTACATTAATAAACGTAAATGTTACGACAAAACAATGCACATTACTATTCCATAATTAAGATCCAACTGAAATAATTCTCACCAGTCGCGAAATAAATTAAAAAATATATATATATACATATAACTTTCGTAAAGCTACCATTTTTTATGCTTCTACCCTCATCCGTCCAGTTACAGTCAGATTTATCTGACAAATTTTACTCTAAATGTGCAGCAATCAGAAAGTAGGTATTTGGGCAACTAGCAAACATTGTAAATTAACATTTTATAGTAAACATTATCAGTTTTGTCCGAAACGGAAATCATGAGCGTCAGTAGAATCAGGAAGTGAATTCCCGGAGGCAATTAGGAATGATCACTTGAAAGTTGAACGAATATGTAATTCCTGTTGGGCCTGTGAGTGAGGGAGGTAGATATTGCTTTTCTCCTTGCCGCTCTCACAGTCTTCAAAAGGAAACTAATTACACCACTCCAGACGCTTTCTTATTTAATTATGTCTTCATTAATGTTACGCAATGAGAACGGTGGATCGTAAGAGAAGCAGGGTTCACTGTTGTCTCATAGCTTGGAACCAGCGGGTGGTCTTTCACTTTCATAAAGATTAAGACGCGAGCAAAAAGTAATGGAAAGGTAGATTAGGGGCATCTGTTCTACTTCTTCATACTCAACAGCAAATAGGATGTACTGTACCTGTCAAAATTTCCATGTATCCTGCATCTTTCTATACTACACTATACTACACGTTATTAGGATAATGCCTACGCATCTGTACATTTTTAAAACCTCACTATCGTTTAGCAATTCAAGCAGTAATGAGTGTATGTGTTTTAAAGTTAGATATAAATATCTGTAGGTTTCAATTCTCTGTTCTCATTAAACAATGATTCTTTTATGCCAAAGATTTTACATTTATGCTCATTAGTTCTTCAGTTTTTGTGAAACAATTCCGCTGAAATGTGTAAAACATAACGCAGAGCTTTTTTTTTTCCCGAGATAAGCATATTTACAGCTAGTCAGATTAAAAATATTGTTACATTCAGTTTCACTATTTTTTAACCGATTAATAAGTTCGTAATTCGAATATTAAAGTTTAATTTAGGTTCTTACACAGGAGACGAATCTACATTGCAGCAAAACATTCATCCGGATTAGTGGCAGCGAACTGTAATCCAGTATTAGCATACAGAAGGCAAAAATATATGATACATACTACGCCATTTATTATAATCATCTAATGCGAACGTATTAATAAATATTACAGTTCATATGAAATATTTAAATGTGAGTCATACAACAAACAGGTGCTTTAGCATCTAAATGTTCATTACATCTTTCACCATTCTGTTGTTAAAAGATTTTTTGTAAAATATTTTTCTTTTTAATTTTCTGATTTTAGCACTCGAAATTTTCGAGATATATTAGGTAATAATGTATAAAGAAATTTAAGCTTTAATGCAAGAATTAAGATCTGTTTTAAACTGAATTTAATCATTCAGCTTGTCAGTTTAGTTACCTCACGAAGTTATATTCAGCAGTTAATGTTCACTTACTACCGTTTATCAACCAATTTAACCACCATCGTGGCATCATAAAGGATAAGACCCTGTTAAATACACAGAGTATGGCAACAACGAGAAGTAAATCGGTACAGTATAAGGAGAAAGCCATTAACGCTTTTCTTTAACGATTAAAAGCAATTGAAGCCAGTTGTGAAAGTATTTTGCAGATCATCTGCAAGTAAGAATAGTAGAGGTCTATGAAATGTGGTTTGAAGAATGGGAATCAGTTTCAGGTTTCTGCACTTTCTGCCTATGTCACATCTGAAGCTGCAGCTTATCTGAAACACGTGATGCTTGTAGGATACTTCACATATGCAAAGCGAACATATTTTTTTGATGATTCCCACATCGACAGGTTGTTGTATAGATGGTTGGTTATAGTTATTAGATACTAGTCTTACTGGTACTTACAGATTTTTGTTGTTATCACGAATTCATAAAGAACTATACCGTATGTGCTGAAGTACTCAGTAGCAGAAATTGTATTCAGAATTGCTCTCAAGTAGTTTGTCTCTCTCTTTCTTGAATCTCTCATACTGGAAAAAGAGCTGATTTGTATCTTATTCATCTTCTTCACAATCGCATACAGATTTCGCAGACAAAATAGACATGTCTAAGTGCTTTTAGAACTTCCAGTAATAAACTTCATTTGCTCTATTGCTTTAGAAAATCGCTAGGATAAGCTGAGACTCTAATGAAAGTCTTATTTTTATCCGTTTTTCTTTAAATTTCTTGAGATATATCAGTATAATAACTACCTTCCAATTCTAATTACTATTGCTACAAGAATACGCTGTTTGCTTTGAAATTTTTGCTTAGTCTTCTGGGAAGATTTGTTCGCCTTTTGAACACCCTATAGTAACAGATCCTTTAGAAAAATTTCGGTTTCTTAATTTCCCTAAAGATAAGATCGGGTAAAAAACTTGGAAAAATATGCAGTGGAAACCGGAATTAGATTTGTGGATATTTTGGTCCATAAGAAGAAATCTCAGCACGTTCTCCTCAGAGCTTCACTCATTTAAGATGTCGAATCGGAACGATGCTTAGCTTCGATCTGCACGCAGTCCGTGAGAAGCAGGTTTCCAGTTCCCACGAGTGTAAGGTGTGGTCCACAGGATCGTCTCACTGCAGCCAACTGCACAGCAAAACAAACAGACACTGGCTAGTCAAATGTACACCCGAAGTGTATAAAAGAAGATATACCTTCAAACTAGACTATATCGCCATCAAATAGGTAATTTGTGTCAGTAGTTTGTAGATACAGGTAGATTAAGAAGAACAGCGACTTATTATCGAAGAAACCAAATAAGAAATCCAACTTCAGATTGAAACAATAAATACCTGATGAGAAAACCTCAATAATGAATAGTGTATGCGAAGCTATTGAGCTGTCTTCTTTTTCGTCCAAACTTTTACCCCCCTTTTGATGGAGCAAGTATTTATACAATTACGAAAAATCATGGTTGGGGGAGGCTGAATATATTACAGGTGGTGTAGTGGGTGGAGGGGGGTTGAAGAAAAGGTTTCCTTTAGATAATTTTCATGACTATCAAATAAAAGTTAGCAACTCGCACTCTGTCAAAGTAACTGGATTTTCATTTTTGTTAGACATTTTTTTGTCGAAAACCAAAAGAAGTAACATTCCCCTATATTTCCGTTAATTTTGTTCAAATCTGTAAGACATATGCACAACATTGTCATTCCAAAATCAGAATTGAGAAACAATAAAGTCCCAAACTGCCACGGGAGAAACAAAGCCTAAGGATATATTCATCAGCCTAGCAGTATCTGCACTGGCTGTTTCACTGAACACGGCTTTGCTAATGTAGCCTCCTGGAAGCGGCAATAATGAGGACGAAGAGGCGTGGAAGGAGGCCGCGTCCTCGCACGAACAATGGGAAGCGACCCTCGGCATTGTAAAGACGCGTTGGTGTCGGGAGGCGTGGAATGCGTACGGGCTCACCACTCCCTAACGGCATGTACTCCGGGAGAAAACCAGTAAATAGGATACGACAAACGTGAACAACTTTCATACAGGGTCCTTATGAGAAAGCAGGTTACTCAAGAGTTTAGAGAGTCTACGAGCATCCTTATGGAATAAAGTATTACGCCTTAACATTCCCTTCAGGTTTTTCTGTTCCATGTGAGGTTATGTAAAAGCCTATTGGGTCGTATTCATTGTAACTCTTCAATCGTAACTAATTTCGTCAAAATTATTTACGCAAAAGTCCTGTCCATGCGACACACTTATAAGATGTATCTTTGGTGGAATAAATGTGGCAATTATGGATTCTGATTAACCAAAACTACGAAAGATAGCACACCTTACTTTGAATATTTTTAGTCGTACTCTGTAAATAAACTGCTCGCTGCACTGACTAAGCGATACTTCTCGTAAGTTATAACGGTCATACATCACAGTAGGCAAAAAAAAGGCATAAATCCACTGTATTTATATTATTGCGAAGAGAGAAATAATAAACTGTATTAAAGGCGTAGTACAAACCGACAGTTTGAGGCCAGAATTCAGGGTTAATAGGAAGGTTAAAAACAGTGAAGTATAGTTGTAAGACATGGAAGTAATTTAATTTAATTGCAATGGAGCACACGCTCCGGTGGCAATTTCCCTACACACCCATCTTCCCCCTTTCCTGCACCCACCTACATTTTCCCTCTACAAATTTTTACTTCTTTCAACGTTTTCGGTAAATTATTCATCATTTCCCTTGGTAACTTACAACGGTTGATTGTATGGAGAGTTGTAATATTTTATGAACTGTAATCGGTTAAGTCCGATGTTAATTGTGAAGTGTTGCAACATGTAATACGAATTACAGAGTTTATTGAATGTAAAATTTGTAAATATTGGTTTGTTTTTAAATGCGATCCACGGAGTGATCACTATAAGTCGATAAGAGGAAAGCAAAATTACATAAGAAACAAAGAGGATAAGTAAATTTCTTTGCAGGTGGAGATAAGTCGATTAACATTCGACATTCTTGATGAATAAAAAGGACGCAAATGAACTCTCTGACGGGAAGGGGATAAATACAACAATTCAAGGTAACAAAGAATAGATATTCTTCTATTAAGAAATGGTTGGAAGTAGGAAGACGCAAATGTGTGATAGCGATTACGTATCGACTAGATACGGGATGAGTCCATTATATTCTGTAAAATTTGATTTAGTATTCACTATGCAAAGATGCTTAGCCAGCGGGCATATATTCTATTAATTCTCTTCCGTTTTTTCCAACGATTCAATGTCGAATATCTTTCTATAATGTGCAAACCTTATCAAATATATTAAATACCATATTTATGCTTCAATATTTCTTAAGACATCAACCTTCGAAAACGAGCACAGTGCAGGTATTAACCTCACATCCACCACTTTTCAGTAGTAAAGCAGATTCTTTTTGATTAAAAATGTGTTACGATATTGAATTTATGGTTTAGCTAAATCCAATTAAAAAGGAAGTGCTATGTATTTATCAGCGAAAAATTTTAAACGGTTGCAATATAGCTGCAAAAAAAAAATTCAAATTCAAATTCTACAGCACAATCTCTAGTCTAAATTTAGTTCACCCGTTCTGCGTCAACGTAGATGCACCAAAAACTTGTATTTTATTTCTTTTACGTATGCAGATTCAGCCGAATACAGTCTGAAGAAGTTACTGACGATTTGAAAAAGGCAGAGATTTTAAGTAACTGGTTCAGTGAAAGCATTAGGGACAATGAATCAGAAACAGGAGGGTCTAATTCGGAGAACGAGCATAACAACACAATTGGAAATGACGATAGTAAAAAATTTGATATCCATCCTGAGGAAATCATGAAGGAAATAAGAAAGCTGAAAAAAAAATAAAGGGGCTCGTGAAGATAATATTACTACAGATATCTTAAAGATAGCCGGATGTGACATTGTACCTTATCTTGAAATAATATTTAAATTGAGTCTAGACACTTGCTGCTTACCACAGGACTGGAAAAGTGCAATAGTAGTACCGGTACATAAGGGAGGGGTGAGAAATAGTTGAGAATTACAGGCAAATCAGTTTGACACCAGTGGTAGGTAAATTAATGGAAAGATTGATATGCAACCACATCAGAAATATATGTGAGGAACGTAAGTGGTTTTCAAGCAGGCAATATGGTTTCAGGAAAGGATATTCATGCGAATCTCAGTTGGTGGGATATATGCAAGATATTTCAGATGAAATGGACAAGGGAGGCCAAATTGATAGTGTAGCACTTGATCTGTCTAAGGCGTTTGACAGAGTAAGCCATAAAATGGTAGTAAATAAGGTAAAAACCATTGGAGTGGATAAGAAAGTCATTTGCTGGGAGAAGAATTTTTAAAAGGTATAAAACAGAAAGTTAGGGTAGGAAATGTAGTATCAAAAGAAGTGGAAGTAAAAATGGGTGTGTCACAGGGTAGCGTATTGGGACCATTGCTATTCATTATTCTAATGAATAATTGTGTTGATTGTTTACTATCTGAAATTAGATTGTTTGCAGATGACATAATGCTGTATAAAAGAATCAAAACGATAGAGGATTGTAAACAGTTGCAGGGTGATCTGGACAGGATATCTAATTGGGTTGGTAAACATGGAATGAAGATAAATGCAAAGAAGAGTCAGCTTATTAGATACACAAATAAAAAACAAAAGGTTAATTATGAATATAAAGTGGGGAAAGAATTGCTTGCTGAAGACTTGAAATGTAAATATCTTGGAATTACTTTTGATAACAAGATTAACTGGGCAGGACACATTGGACAGGTGGTAGGAAAAGGTTTCAAAGTTCTGCACTTGTTGGAGAGAGTGATGAGGGGATGTACGAGAGAAGTCAAGGAATTGGGTTACAAAACTTTGGTCAGACCATTGCTCGAATATGGTAGTGTAGTATGGGACCCTCATTTTACGTATCAAATACAGGAGTTGGAGAGGGTGCAAAAAAGGGCTGCTAGATTTGTTTCTGGAAATTATCGCAGAATGCAATCAGTGACGGATATGATAAAGGAGCTGGAATGGGATTCATTGCAAGACAGGAGGAGGATGAGGAGGGTCATGGGAGTGTACAGGGCATATACTGGCGATGAGGCATGGAAAGATATTGCAATAGGTATGAAAAGTAGTGCATGGAAGGGAAAAGATGACCATGACCACAAGCTGGCACTCGATTTCAGGCACAAGGGTGTGGGAAGATTCTTTTTTTTAGGTAAGGGTGTCAGGGATTGGAATGAGTTACCAAGAGAAATGATGAATAATTTACCGAAAACTTTGAAAGAATTTAAAGATAAAATTTGTAGAGGGCAAATGTAGGTAGGTGCAGGATAGGGGGAAGATGGGTGTGTAGGGAAATTGCCACCGGAGCCTGTGCAATTAAATTAAATTAAAGAACTTAGAAAAACAGGAAAATACGTGGGTCGTACAGGAATGGAACAGTAGAGCAAAACCAAAGATTAGTGTATAGCGAAACAATTACTTATTGCGTATGTTGTAATGAAGCACGTCAGAGGAAGTTGTAGGAGAGAACACCAAATAAGTTGAGAAACTGATGATAAAGAAAATAATCGGAGAGGGAGAGGAAGAAAAGGAAGTGTTTAGTTATGTGCTTATTCATTAAAATTGATAGTGAAAAAGTTTTATGGAAGGCGTTCCCAGTAAGTACGGATCTGGATTCATAAGTATTATGTACCCTGATAATCTAAACGTTGAGATGATGTTAAGGACCAGAGCGAACTTTACTGTTTAGTAAAGGTTTTCTTTAGTTTCTTCACCACCTTCGCCTTTACCACTGTCTCGTGATGTTTATCTCATACTGAGAAATTAAGAATGAACGTGTAGTACCCGGATGCATATTATTTTGTATATGTTTAAAAACTGGTAGGATTGAAATAAATTTTGCCTGTGTCATTAATCACATTGCAGCAGTGAACCGGTAAAAACCATCCTTTCCATGCAGTATTTCAGCCAATAAAAACAAAATTAATACTCCTTGTAATATTTACATATTCAAAACTAACAAAGAATTAAGAACAGAGCCTATGAATCAGAAGTGGATATTTGTTTCAAGTTACTGACAGAGCAATGCAGGTTGACTACGTTTTTTTTTTTTTTTTTAATAAATGAACATTAGAATTTTATCAAAAAATATCGCTCCAAATTTACATAAGTGATGCTGATATAACTTTATATGGTAGTTTTTATCGGTAAGGTAATAAATACAGATGAGAGTTGAAACGTTCAACGACAGATTTAATTCAGCTACACGAACTCCTATTATTTTGTCCCTTAGATTCCTGCCGAGGAAACAGCACAGGGGTGTTAACATGTCATGATGAATACGTAGTTAATAATCATAATTAAAACTATTATTTGAGACAAACAAAAGAGTACGTTTCACTAACAACCACAACGATGTCACTTAAATGATAAACACTACCACTTCCCAGCAGAAAGTCCTGTTTGTGGCAGCTAATTATTTTGCCAGCAAGTTTTGAGTTCTTGAAAGGTTGTCTGGCTCATTAATTAGTAAGATGGATGCAGTTGTAATAAATGTTGTATAAAATGGAATCCTCCCTAACAGAACAACAAATTTGGGTTACGAACAATGGAAGATTTCACGTAAAATCCTGAATATCAATTTGTTTAAATACTATTACCGGAACTGAACTTCTTACCCTGTCCATATACAAATTCTTACAAAATTGTATCATCGTTAATATTATTATTGCTGTAGTGACGAGAGGAGTCATTATCATTTGAATTTAGCGCTCAATAATAGAAGCAAGTGCTGATGTTGATAGCAGTGGCTGATGCTCGTGAATATGTAAGTAAACAGCATGCGTTATCATTTGTTCAACAGGTGTGAGTGACCTAAAATTAGATCCAAAAGTGTTTTTTTTTTGTAACTGCTTTACGTCTCTTTTTAACATCGAGGTCTTTAGAGACGGGAAAGGGATGGGGGGCAAGGATGGGGGCAAGGAATGGGAAGGAATTCGGCCATGGCCTTTTGAAGGAAGCATCCCGGCATTTGCCTGGAGTGATTTGGGTAAACCATGGAAAACCCAAATCTGGATGCCCGGACGGGGATTCGAACCGCCGTCCTCCCGAATGCGAGGCGAGAACGATCCAAAAGTGGAACGCATTGATACTTAATATTAGGAAAGAAACCGTCAGTAACTTGTGACAGATTTAGAAGACAGTTCAGTGAGAAAACTTTTCCAATTAAAAACGTCTACGCATGAAGAAAATCTTCCAGAAAGGAGCGAGAATATGTCGAGAACTACTAGTAAGACTAAAAAATCGACAGAAGAAATTAATTCTTTCTTCTCGGATTGATATACTACATCAAAGATGGGGCCATTGCACTGTAAAGGTAAACAAAAAGTGTGGAAATGGCTAGTTTCATGTTATTTTTTGGATAAATAATAATTTACATTTGAACGTCCCGAGTATTTTAAATTCACGAAGCCACGATAATTGCAATAATCAAAGAAATCAGTGCTAAAACATTACGGACTACGAGGTTTCTGTATATCGTTTTTAGGGTGTCCTTTTATAAGCTACTATCCCAGTGTTATAAAGGGGTATTATAAATAGGTTAAGGCCAAACGACTTGTCGCCGCCCTATACGCTGCACGCTCTATGCTACAAGCAGAAACGACTTGTCGCCGCCCAATACGCTGCACGCTCTATGCTACAAGCAGAAACGACTTGTCGCCGCCCTATACGCTGCACGCTCTATACTACAAGCAGAAACGACTTGTCGCCGCCCTATACGCTGCACGCTCTATGCTACAAGCAGAAACGACTTGTCGCCGCCCTATACGCTGCACGCTCTAAGCTGCAAGCAGAAACGACTTGTCGCCGCCCTATACGCTGCACGCTCTATGCTACAAGCAGAAACGACTTGCCGCCGCCCTATACGCTGCACGCTCTAAGCTGCAAGCAGAAACGTTGTGTGTTGCCATCTGCCTGCAATAATTTCTACCACAAGTATTAGGTGTTAATCTATTTGTGAGGCCGCTAGCTATGAGGCGCAAATTGCAGACTGTGATCGTCTATAAGGTTACAGAAAACTGTATGCAAATCAAAATCGGGACGACAAGTACACATGCGGCGGCGGAACTGAACTTGCCAGACAAAATATGTCACAGCCCGAACTCAATTGAATCGAGTGCTGGGTAGAAATATGTATTCGACTTTTTGAAAAATACAGAGAAAACGAGGAAATTAATTTAGAATATAAGTTACTACTCAAATGAGAAATGAGCGATTCGAGAAAAAATGTATCGTTAGATGAAATAAGCTTAGATAAACCAAAGAAGAGGTAGGAATAGAACAGGTCCATAGGCCATATCCTTGTGTGGGAAAAAATTAATATCTGCCTTGTAGGATGGGTTTCATCTTCTGTGTAGTAGTATGGTGGCTGAACAATTACGTATCTGCATGGAACCTGAAGTTCGCCAGTTCGTATCCAGGACTCAGCTAGATTTTAAAAAAAATCTTAATCCTTCCTTCACCTCTCGCAAAGCTTGTAGCCTAAAACGCTTCCTTGCTTCAAAATCAACGTTAAATTCTGGGTCTCCATCAACCGGAAATAAGTTAGGTGTCACGACAGAAATGGATTGCGCCACCAATTGAAATTGTCAATTAGGCGACCGAAATATCCTTTGGGGGCATCCATAAATTACGCGAGGTGTTTTTCGAGATTTCCAGACCCCCCTCTCCCCTCTGGTGAGATTTCGTGAGATTTCACCGGAACCCCCCTCCTCCTCTGGTGAGATCTGGTCCGTGAAAATCCCCCCTCCCCCTCATAGATATAGCCCTTGAAACTTTTTGAGACTTTTTTTTTAGGTCTCACCCTTCAAAATTCGTTTTTTTCGACGAAATTTCTCCGGAAAATCGCTTTTCGCGCAAATTGTAGACTTTTTTTTTAGCTCTACTATCCGAATTTTTTTTTTCAAAACCTTACGTGAGATTTCTGGCCCCCCCCCCCCTGGTGAGATTTGGTGAGATTTTGCCGGACCCCCCCCCCTCCCCCATTTGGGGCTTCCGATGCAATAATGTGAAAAGCATTAATTATTATTGTGTAATGCAGAGATATTGCCCCCTAGAGTCCTATTAGCAAACTTCACTAACAACCGCCGTTGTAACGAGATGAATCGAGAGTGACGAGTGTTACGTAGTCTGAAATTAATGAACAATCTTTTCACAACTCAGAGTAAGACCTAATAGGGTCTGTGGTTGCCGTTAACCATCTCCCGGAAACGAAGATCCCTACTATCGTTGCTACCGAGAAAGCAGTTAAGTACAGTCCTGATGCCTGGTGTTATACGGTCCAGTCACGAACTTCTCATCTTGTTTCCGCATAACGACGGAGACACTGCGAGCAGCTACAGTCGTTTAGGCCACTTTTCTGCCGAGAGGCGTAACGAAAAGTGAAACTCTCTTATGAAATGGAGATAGGAAAGGAGCTGCCGATGAACTCTGCATTGTATGCAAAAACTGTTGTGCTCTTTGTTCCGACGACTGCGGTTTGTGCGTGCCACGCACCACTTCCTAGCTATTATACCAATTTATTGCCGGTTGTTGCGACAGGCAAAAGTCCCCCTCCAGTATCAGGGATGGTACGTCTTGTAGTTCAACCTGCTGAAAAACTGGAGGCCTTATTTTTCGATTTGGGAATACTGGTTGCGAGATTATTTGCCTTGTTACAGTTAACGTTAGGTACATTGAACGATCACAGAAAATGTGGTTAAGATTTTATCACTTTTCAGCCTGTACGAGAAGTAATATGGTGTACGCTGCTTTTTGTAAATAAGAAAGAACTGTAGAAATTAACAAAAAATCTGTATTTTTCATAATTTACTGCTATAAAATAAATGATTCAACACCCTCTATAAAACTGTGTTATTCACATTTATGAATAAAATTTCGGTTTAGTGATTTCATACTTCTTATTCTTTCGGATTTTCTTCTGGGGTGGAGGAAGGAGGGTAAAAATGAAGTTTCGGGGAAATTTATACATTCTGTTACTATTTCTAATAATTTAAATTTTTTTCACCAACAGAGTTTATGTAGCAATGTATACGAAACCAGAGGTTGTTAATGAATCTAACCGTGTTTAATCAAAGATATTATGTGTTTGAGGTAAAATTAGAAACGAAGCGCCTGCCGCACAGAACTGGTCAATCCAGGCTTCCAGCGCGTTGCTGCGAACCGATTATTATTTGAACCACAACATTGAAAGAGGTGAGGTCTTGTGTTGGGCTGGTAAGATTCGTCGAATCAAAAATCATAAAATATTGTCGTTCTATAAATTTTTACTAAAAAACACATTTTAAGAATAGACACTGGAACACGATATACTTGACATTAGCACGGTTATACTGAAAGCTGTGACTTTTAACTCGAGAAACACATCAAATACAAACGAAGGGAGTGAACCTGGAATGGAACTCAACCATCTTCTTGCAAGAAAATTCTATTTCCTCCATTAAATTATATATATATATATATAAAATACTGGGCCATGATAATCTAAGAAATCGCCTTTTTTTTTCTTCTCACCGAACTTCCACAATACATTGCAAAATCTCACTTACAAACAAAGATAAAGCAACAGTCGCAAAACATTTTCGCCGAGATATACGAGCCTTGAGAGTTTCTGAAACGTTCCAACCGGCCGGATCTAAACCAGAATTTTCGGCTAAAACAGAGTTACTAATCCAGCCATGTTAAAATAGTCTTTCCCAGACAGAACACACACATCATGGAGGAAGTAGTCGCAACTTCCTTTGGCGCTACAGGATTCAAAATTAAGAGAAAAAAACTTTTCTTCTGTTCCTCTAATGCTAGTGATTAATTTCACTAATGAAAGGAACACTTTCCGAATAAAGTGGCTGCTAAATTAATTTTGGTAAGCTCTTACCAAGACAGAACGGTGTGCTGTACGAGATATTCGATGTTCCTCGGCTTGTTATTAGAGGATACAACTGAGTAGAAAAATTGTAGATAAAGACAAAGGCTACAGCTTTTAATAAAGATGATAAAAGATGAAGATTGTAGCGCACATATGTAGATGAAGATAGCCTAGGATGCGAAAGATGTGGAGGAGAGAGAGACTACCTGATCTTGAACTTATTCGCTGTGTACCGTGGAACTTACATGCAGTTGTCACGCAACATTTTCTAATGTCGTTTTACTCCAGAACATATAACACTTGGGCAATCGTTACATAATAAAAATATCTCCAGACGTGGAAAATGTAGTGTGAGAATGTTAAAAAATCGGAATATTTAACACATTCACAACATAGCCAAACTGCCTTAGTCGTTCCTTCAAGTAGGCCCTATTGGTTTGCTTGCAGCTAGTATAAAGTATCATTAACTTGGGAAAAAAATCCAATTTTTATTTATGTCTAGTGCTATGAAATAAAAATTTGGCTTATCATTACTAAAAACAGAACATAGATTTTTTAAAAAAAATTTAAGCAGTCATGCAATTGTCTATCAACATCTTATTAAGAACTGCGAGATTAAATATTACCCCCATGAATGGAAACTGGCCAAAAACGTTTCACGACACGTGGGATCTTCTTATAATTATATTCTCTACATTTTGCGATTCCCCACTATCCTGTTGACACATGGGATATGTTAAATTATGTGTTTCCGCTTTTCGGCCAATGAGGAATAAATGTGCAGAAACTTATCACAGTTCAACTCACTATATTTCAATAACTGATTAATAATACCCGAACTGTCATAAAGGTAAAGCCTCAAAAGCCAAGCAACTGAATGCATAATCGCGAGGACGAATCTATAAACAATTAAGAACTTTTACCACTAAAATAAATGACAATTAGGTCGTAAGGCATTTCTCTCTCTCTCCTATTCGCTACTGAAACTTGTTCCGGCAATGGTTTATCTGTACGATACTGATTTTCAGATATGTCGGCGGTGATATGACTGTAGTCTGAAAGGTTCTCGGCCTTGATCCACAGATGATGGATGCTACTGGAGATTCGAAATCGGTGACGATCAGTATCTACATGCTATTGTGAGTTTCTTAACAGTTGAGTTGCTCGTATTATTAAAATATAATTTTTAAAATAATCTACCGTAGAGACATCAAACATTTTGCTTCAGCCTCCAATTCCACTTTTTTCTTTTACAACAGAGTTGAATCTGGTCCTTAAAAACGAAAAATCGACAATTCCAGTTAGTGCTTACAAGGTGACAAAACTCTGTGTTCATGTCTAAATTATCTTCTTAGCAAGGCGATCAAATAACGAGATCTACGGTACTAAAAAAATGTCACAGTGTAAATTTTAACAATTTCACAACAGCTACTAACTGGAAATAAAATATTTGAACATATTGTCCTTCGCGGTAATGCGCGGTATATCTGTGCTATGTCCTGACTCTTCAACACTAAACAATTTAATTCTGTCTCAAAAGCTTGTAGCGTCTTATGTTCTGAATTACAAAGAATGAAAAATTTCATTCATAAATAAGTTATGAACAACATTCACTACTGTGGTACCAATTTTTTGTCTCATATTGTCTTTATCGTATTGCACGTAATTGAAAAATTGATGCAAGGTATTAAATTTTAAGTTATACAATTCAAAAATCCTGCTTTTCATTTGTTTCTTACTTCTGCTTTTTGGAGTAAAAACTGCCAGAAATTATTCTTACGTAATAGATTTGTAGAAGAATTGTTTTAGCCAATGTATATCACCTTCCAAGGTTCCCGTTGAAGGAGAAAGGGCTTGTGAATGTGAGAAGTAGTACAGACAAACCCAGCTCTTGCAAATAATAAAAAAGGACAGAGAGATAAGAACTGGGTACGCACATGTTTACGTGTGCACGTTTTCACTCTCCCAGAGCCAACAGGGAAAGCAAAGCGGGGAAATGTTGAGACTGCTTGAGAGCCAATTTGCGGTTGGTTTCCACGCGCCAGAGTTGAGTAATTTGGCCGGTATTGCGGATTTATAAAAAGTCGCAACCATTGCAATTAAGTGCCCATGTACTCTCTCTACCTCTACTGAGTTTCTTCTGCTTGTAATTGTACGTAAACATCTCTAGCTAATTCTGCCATGCACGTGATCAAAGCTCAAAAGTTAAGGATCATTTGCATTGGTAAATTGCGAGAGAATCCTGGAATGTTCTCAGCATATCTATATGTGGCAATGTTATCTTAGAACTACGAAACAGGAAATGTTACGAAAATAGCACTTACGATTAAAATTTAGAAAAATGTACCAACCTATAAAAAAGTCAATAACTTTTCAAACCATCCACGAAATATACTTTACAACAGCAAATTGTGGTGGATATATGTGAATTAGGAGCAACAACATTAAAAACAATTAAAATTTCATAGCTAATCAGAACCAAAATAAAAGAAAAAATCCAGCAAATAAAAAGCTTTACGATAGCTGGATTAATTGTCTACCGTTGTATTCCTTTCAAGTATAATGCAGTAACACGTTATTTCGATTATTAGTTTGATACCGTTGATATTAGGGACAGTTAAGCACAAATTGCTGCCAAGTTCGGAATAAATGTTTCTTGAGGGAAAAGATCGAGATGAAGGACACTGACCTAGAGTGCTGGCTACGCGTGCCGAAGGTCGCCTGTTCGAATCCGGCCGCGGGGATAGATGTTTAAGTGTTGTGAGTCTGTGTGAATGTCCTGTCCGTCCTGTGGTGTCTATACTTGGGAATCATAAACGCACTGGAGAAAATAATTCACTGGATGAGATATCATAAGACACATTGAGCTGGCTGAATGGCTTAGTCACCGATATCCATAAAAAAAAAAGTACACTGGCTACCCAGCTACCAGCCGCCCTGATTGCGCTTTTTAAGAGATTCCCCGCAATCGCCGAGGCGAATGCTGGGAAGGCCCTCAATCTCCACCTCATAAACTACATATTTCACAAACAAAAAATACACTTTATCATGCAGGTGACATTACGCAGACGCATAGCAACAATCCGGTCTACCATTAGAATAAGTTCCCCCGATGACGGATATAAAACTGCGCCAAGGCGAGTCGGACTGACCGCTAAGGTTTCCCGGAAAATTAAAGCCATATGCTTGAAACAGCTATATGTTACACTCAATCACAACGAGTTGTGGTTTCTTGAAAACGACCTCAACACATTGTGGCTTATTAATATTTTTCCTCTTTGTATATTCACTACGAATCGGCCCAGGATGCATTCAGTATTTCTTCTTACCCGTCACATTAAAAGTATCTTTTAAAAAAATGTGAATAGTCATGTGTGGAGAATGCGATCTGGACCAGACGTGAATGTTGCGTTTTGGCCTTTCTGAGCTAGCCACAACAGGTTCTGGCTGTATTTTGTGCCATAACGTGAATAACGTGTTGTGGCAGTTTTTTTCGTTCAATGAGAGTTTTCGGTCTTTGAGCGTAACATATGTATACAAAATGGCGACAGACAATCCGGAGTACAATTTCAATCATATTGGCTCCCGGAAATTTATGGAAAGTCTGATGGAAATTACATGTGTCTGTACAGTACTTAACAACGAACTTTGGTTAAATTTCGCGTTACAGACTCAGTCAACAGTATCGCCGAATGGTCGAAAAGTTTGTAGATCCCATTATAAGTCCTTATTTGTTAAATATGCGACTGTAAGCAGCTTCGAAACGATCTTTTATCGCACAGCTCAATCATTTTTATAAATGTTCCAATAAAATGACAGCTTCAGTGACCGCCATAATTATCTGAACTCAATTACAGACAATACATACGAAAGATTTGCAATGCATACACATACTACTATATTCTTGAACAGTCAAATTGTGCTGAACTGTAAAGCGCTTTACCATTATTTTGTTGCCATACACTACAGTTAAGGCAATGTTATCAGGAAAAATTAAGTCGAACCTGTCGTAATAAGAAATTATACAAACATAACTTTCAATCAGTTTTTTTTTTTTTTGCTTGGGAGTTATTTGGGGAAACCATGGAAAACCAAAATCTGGATACCCGGACGGGGATTCGAACCCGCGTCCTCCCGAATGCGAGGCCAGAACGTTAACCGTTCACCCACCACGCTCGGTAATCTGGTTATCAAGTGAACAGAAAATATTAAAACAGCCAAACTATTGTCAGTTGCAAAATGACGACGCAAAAATAAGAGACAAAAACTTAGATCTGTTGCATATCACGTCATTTTGCGAAGGACTTTTTTATACCATTAAGTCGTATCCCAGTACATACTCAGGGGCGGCGCTAAAATTCTCGGTCCCCGGGTAAGCGATCTTAGGCCCCCCTCTTCCCCCGAAAATATGTTTTCTTTGCACTTTGGATTTTTGGATAAACTCAGAAAATTTTAACACAAAAAGGTTCAGAAGTATTGGGGCAGATTTTAAAATTTGTGTTTGATTTCTATTTTCTTAGGTACCCAGGCCGGCGGGCCCCATTTTGGTGGCCCGGGGTACTTTTGCCCCGCTTAACCCCCCCTAACGCCGGCCCTGTACATAATGCAAATATTCTTCTTCGTAATGTACATTCAGTAAGGTTCTCTTAATGTATGTCGAGTCCGTATTATTTTTCAATTTTTGTAATGAAAACATTAGGGACAACACAAGATGACGATAACAATAAATGAAAAACGCCTATTCTGGAAGCTGGACTTGTTGTCACACCAGCCTCCCGGGTCGTTCCTCGCGCCGCTCTGCAGCAGGTGAAGATGAAGACAACTTCCTGACGGCCTGGCCCATTGTCTTCATGGTGGCTAACTACAGCACCGCACAAAGTGGAAGTACGATTGCACAAACGTTTCTAGACATCCGCGTAACAACATACATCCGCACCAACTATGCAAACGTATTATGAGTAAAAAAGCAGAAACGGTGTTATCTGCATAAACACAACAGTGTACGAAAAAATTTCAAAAATGGAGATTAATCATGATTTATTGGTCTGATCATTCAACTACTACTCGCCGGCCTCAGTAGCGTAGGGGCTAGAGTGCTAGCTCCACGTACCGATGGTCGCCGTTTCGAGTCCGGCCGAGGGCATGGGTGTTTAGCTTAAGTTTGTGTTGTATGTGTCCTGTGTTGTCCTAAAAAAATGAGCGTTCACATAAACAAAAGTTGGAAAGATTCATTAACATTGACGATATATAAAATACATTGAGTGCTGGCTGAATGGCTACAGGCCGATTGCCAACAAATGAAAAAAAAAAAAACTACTACTCCTTTCTCAAGCACTTACAATGTCTACGACTGATATTACCTCCGTTACTTCTAAATGATGAATTTTCATAGCTGAAGTATGTGTGTCTCAAGACTTTTTAATTTACTGTCCTCGTCAGTTTATTTACAGATACTAATTATGATATAAAATTTTTTTATGTTTTTCCAAACTCTAACATATAATGATCGTTGTAATAATTGTATCTTTAAGTTTCACTAAAGTATTTTATTCTTTAATTACAGAAAAATCAAAATAATTAACAAAACAACGAGTCAGACTACAGACATTAGGGATTTACAAGAAGTTATAGTCTGGCTTCTTTATCATTAACAAAAGTTGTGTCAGTATATAATACGCTCTACTTACGAGAGTTAGCACTTGACTTGGATACCTATAGTGTAAACTGTCTTCAAGTATTTAATGAGGCGGTGACGCACTCATAATATTTCTGTCAAAGAGGCCCGCAGTATCAGATGTACAAAGCTAGAATATTTTGTAATTACAACAGTCTAACATGCGAAGTGTGGCGTAACGCTGTGCATAACAAAAAGGGAGGAGGAAACGAAGTGAAACATCAAGGGTTGAGAGGGAATGTGATGTTATTTCAGTAATTGCAAAAACGGGTGAAATTTATAAAGAACATGGCAGTAAGAATCCACTTATCAGTAAGACGTTTCACCCTCTAAAGCTTGCATAAATGCACTGATTTGGTTTGGAACGGTTTTATAAAGCCGTTGTATCAAGTCCTAGGTAAGGTGGCCCAAAACTGTTGTAACTCCGTCACTGGGACGGAGTTGACGTTCCAGCTGGTACCACACATGTTCTATCGAGGACAGATCTGGGGATCTTGCTGGCTACAGGATTACCTCAAAGCAGACACTTCATATACACCCGTTAAGTGTGTGGAAGAGCATTATCCTGTTGAAAAATGTTACCACGATACTATTGCATGAGAGGTAACACATGAGGTTTCAAGATATTCGTGACGTACCGTTGGATCGTTACAGTTCTTTTTATTACTAGTGCCATGACTTGGAATCATATCCGACGGCTCCACACCAAGACGCTAGAAGTAATATCGCTGTCTCTCTTTCCCCAGGTCGCTCGCTATATTTGGCGATAGTGCAGAGCCGCAATTCACTGAATTACTGATGAATGACGCCGCTCTGTGGTCAGCTCTTCCATTAGGTTAAAGCTTAAGGAAGAGTGCGGAAGACGCGAGAAACTAAACTCTGATATTAGGCGGTCAAAACAGCCTCAACAGGTAGCCAAACAATTAGGAAAATGGCGGTTATGAAAGGCTTAAAGTCAAGAACAAATCCATAAATCATTATTTCAGTCAACTGTGTCCAATTTAAATTAGAATATAAATGCAGTGCGTAGAGATGTCAACAATAACACTGTCCACGTTGTTCTCATCTACCTTTTTGGACCGTATATTCATTAGGGAGTATGATTGTCTCTTCATCAGATCTTTATCCTGAAGGAAACTTAATTCTGTTTGAACTTCATGTGTGATGAAACTTCATGTCTCTGTCTTGAAATATACCTTAAATTGAAAAGCCATATGAAATTACACACACACTGTAACAAAGTTTTGGTTTCGGCAATTTCTACTATCACTTCAGAACTGCTTACCCCAAACACATTTTATATTTGCAAACCAATATTTTTCAGATACATATTGCTTATTGGCTACAACCGAATGATCTTTGCCTCTCGTATGGAATGTCGTATTTGTTTGCTCAACATATTTGAATTTCACAGAGTCAAAAAATTATTTCTATTTTCCGACTTGTGGATAGGAAAAAAAAAAAAAAAAAAAAAAAAAAAAAAAAAAAAAAATTCTGTGTGGGTGTTCAATGAATAATTAACAATTCCCCGTGAGCCCACTAAAAGGGTGAATCTCAGATTTAATTTTACCGGCGATTCTGTTTTACTGAACATCATCACCTTAGTACTTGAAATACTAGTCTCGTTGCAGTCTGGAATAAATAAATGACTACAAAATTACGCAACACAGACCAAACCAAATGAAAGCAGATGTAACGATTAAACGCTATCTCCACATTAATAAAGTTAGCTATTGAATTATGTCTTAGAGTGGACACAAAGTGAAAGTGGGCTTTTTATTTCCGGATTTACAATGTTACCGCGGCGACGGAGCAACCAACAAACAAACGAATAAATTATTCACGTACACGTATACAGCCTCACCGAAAACTGCAATCGGTTATTTTCACAAGTGGATGGTATTGGAGACTGACATCTATTTTATTTTCTTCAAATTGATTAGAACAAAGGAATTCGGGAAATTATTCCAGCGATCTTGCAAATATGTTGTTTAAAAAGGCGCTAAAGTTGTGTTTAGTCAATTATGCTCCCGTTAGAAACTTACAGAATTATGCGAAATTACTTATACAGCTGCGAATTGCGTTATTCTTAGTAACGATTCTTCGAGTATGTAGAAGCTGTCATCAATTTTGATATGAAGAGATAATCGTGAAGTGGTTAGGCTGAATTTAATTTTCCTCCTTACACTATTTAATTTTCCCTGTTAACTCCTGATGGATAAACTCGAACACATCACACAAAACCTTTAAAAAATATCTCCGCAATTTTTTCGCTAAGAATAGCTAATATAAAACAGTTAAACTGATATTTTTCCAATTTTCATTCTCTACTCAGTGTAGAGTATATCTGGCGACTATACAGAAGAATGTGTATACGTGCTTGATCACTAATGTTAAAATTCATTTCTGGCGTCGCATTCGGGAGGACGCGGGTTTGAATCCCCCTCCGGGCATCCAGATTTGGGTTTTCCATGGTTTCCCCAAATCACTCCAGGCGAATGCAGGGATGCTTCCTTCAAAAAGGCCATGGCGAATTCCTTCCCGCTCCTTATCCCTAGTCCCATCACGCCTCTAATGACCTTAGCCGTCGACGAGGCGTAAAGCCATAATTAAAAAAAAGTAAAAAATCATAACTTCCTGAATATCTGACCGCAGCATGTGTTTACTACTCACGTAATTCTTACTACTCGCTTCTGAGCTTTGAATATTGTATTCCTATGAGTATAACCCTAATGGATTATTGATTATGGCACTAAGGAATAAAAATAATCAAATATACTGAGATCTTCTACAGCAGAAATTAGGATGATTAAGAACAAATTGCATATTTTACAGTCTGTAAATTTTTAATAGAGTAGTTTGCAAATTTTAGCTGTATGTCTGGTGTTAATCTGTATGACGTAGTGAATTGCATATGAGTTTTATCAAAGTTCAAAGAGAAGCCATTATCCACACTCTGTGCACAGAAGGGTGACGAATGAAGTAACAAATCAAAAAATGATCCAAACGGATTCTATAAGTCAAAAAATTGGGTCGACTTTATCTCGAAACAGAAGCCGTCGTAACTGGGGATCGTCCATAAACCACGTAGCTTCATTTTGGCCTCCTGTGAAACCCCCCCCCCCCCATAGCCCTATGTGACTTTTGCCTCTATTCCCACCCATGTAGCACGTAACATTTTTCCCTTTTGATTCCAGAAGACATTTTGTACTGTTTTCTCCTGTCAGGCTATTGTAAATGATATACGGAGATAATTAACTGAGGGAAATAAATATTCACATCCAGTTGTGTGTTCTGTTACTCATTTTAAGTATGAAAAATGTTATGATAGGAAAGCTACGTGGCCTGGCTCGGAACCCTCCCCCCCCCATGTAACCCAGCGTAGCCTACTAGCCAACCCCCCCGCTCCCCCCCCCCTCCCCGCCTGGACCGAGCCACGTAGTTTGTACACGTTCCCCGAGAGGTGGGAGAGTACACATCTCCCATTACCAATTCATAGTAGTGGAATTTCAAGTCCTCGCACTTGCTCGGTTTTTAATTTGAAGCAATCTACCCGACTGACCCGGACCTTGTCGCAGTGAAGCACTTTCCCCCGACAGCTTGATTAACAGATGTCTGCTGTAAACGCTTAAGAGCCGTCTCATAAAGCGCCCCCATTTTCTCTCTTTTGGCGGCAGGTAACAGCTGCTTGGGAAGGTTGAAGTCAGTCGTTGCGCAAGCTTCGACCGGTTGGCCGTCGATCGCATCCGCCTCGTTGGCTCAAGCACACACTGAAGACCCATCCCTAATGATGCTGGCACGGGCAACAGGTGCCAAGGTCACAAGACCGTGAGAACAGCTTGTCATCCTCCAGCTGTATGTAACTTTAACGCCGAAAAGTGGTAGATGATTTGAACGCGAAGGAGTTGACCATGTCCTTCTGGAAGAACCGTCCCGGCATTCGCATGGAGTGATTTCGGAAAACCATAGTAACCCGAAATCTGGATAGTCGAACGGAGATTTGAAATCGCGTCCTCCCGAATGCTGGTCCTAGAGTTACTACTTGCCCATCAGACCCTATTTAATCATCTTCATATTAAAGTCCTGTTCCGTGGTAGCGTATACGGTGGGTGAGCGGTTAACGTTCGGGTCTGGCATGGGATGGATCCCGGGTCATCCAGATTTAATTTTCCCATGGTTTTTCCAAAATCATTCCAGGCGAACCCCAGATTGGTTCCAGCAAAAGAACATGACCAAATCCCTTTCAGATTCTCGCTCCCCATTCTCTCCCAGCTGTAACGACCTCAGCGTCGATGAGCTGCGAAGCCTTAATAAAAGAATTTAAAAAAATTACGTGATGGCCTGGGGATTAAATTGGGAAAGATATACCAGAGAATGGTGTCCGGTGGTTAACAGGTTCTGGAACAGAAGTGGCATTAGTGTCGTCCTACGAATGAGCAGGAAAAGAATGCGATCTGCATTATCTGGAGCATGTCATATGCTCTAATATTATGAAGTTTCTAGATGAAAACGAGTTACTTACGAATTTCGGAAGAACAGATCGTGTGAAACGCAACTGGCCATATTTTCGCATGAGGTAATGAATGAAAGCTATCGATGCAGGTTCACAAGTTGATGCAATTTTCTTGGATTTTCAGAAATCTTTTGACTATGTATTACACAACCGACTTTTAGTGAAGATTCGAGCATACGGTATATCGGATCAGATTTGCGAATGGATACGCGATTTTCTAACTGGTTGGTCACAGTATGTCGTCGTTGACTGAGAAGCCTCTTCTAAGCTAGATGTTACTTCGGGCGTTCCTCAAGGAAGTGTAATAGGACCATTTCTTTTCCTAATTTTTATAAAAGATCTCGGTGAGAACGTTAATTGCAGTATGCGATTGTTTGCTGATGATGCACTTAACTACAGGGAAGTAAGGTGCTCTGTCGATTGCTTAGAAATTCAGCGCGATCTGGATGTTATTTCGGAATGGTGCCATAAATGGCAGCTTGCACTAAACTGCAATAAGTGCAAGGCAATGAAAATAAATAACAAAAGCTCCGTTTGTTCACGAGCACAAAGTTAACAATTCAGTTGTTGACACGATGGATTTTCTGAAGTATATAGGCGTATAGTACAAAGTAACATGAGTTGCACATAACTTCGACGTAAGCAAAGTTAATTCTAGATTACGATTCATAGGCCGTATTTTGAGAAGTTGGAATGCTCATACAAAGTAAATAGCGTACAAACCACTATTGCGTCCGCATTTGGATTACTGTTGTGGAGTTTGGGATCCATATCGCATGAGATTGATTGACACGTTAGGGAAAGTACGGAAGAAAGCCGCTCGATTCATGACTGCTAGTTGCAGTCCTTACGAAAGTGTTGCAGAATTGATACATAGATTGGGCTGGGATTGTTTGGCAGGCAGACTATGTCGTTTTCGTTTGAATTTATTGGAGAATATGCGAAAATCTTTATTTTTCGAGTGCAATGAAATTCTTCTTTCGCCAACCTATTTAGGTCGCAATGACAGGAGGGATGAGATTAGAGAAATAAGATGCTTTTATATATTCTTTCTTCTCGTTCTGTTCGAGATTGGAATGCACAGAATTAGAATTGGTGCTTAGCACCCTCTGCTACCCACAATATTTGTGAATTGCAGAGTATAGATGTAGATGTAGATCTATGTACTAACGAGTGTGATCCTATTCTGTTTGAGAAACGTGTGTTTAGGACTCGAAAATTGGAGACCCTCGTTGCGGTACGCAACACGTAAAGCAGTCTCGGATCGCAATCAAGATAGCTCCTACCACCGGACGCGGTGTTTTAACTAATTTCGTGCCTAACATTTGAAGTTACGAGGCCCCGTTGGAATAATTTGCGGGCGTGAATCATAGCGCGAGTACGACGCTTAGCTCATTCCGTAGAGAGGCTAACTGCGGGATAGTTGGTAGCCTTCTGTCTCGGGCCAAGTGTTTTTCTTCCAAGTTGAGCGTCTGAAAGTTGCCCAAACTTATTAATAGAGAGTAAGTTTAGTAGTGACCACACCACCTTCACTCTAGTATAGGTCTCATGAGTATGGATACGGGCTCTGCCTTCACCAGCACCACCCTTTAAATTTAAAGATTGTAGACTTGCAGTTAGAACTACCTACCAATGGTATTATTCACAATTCAGAAATGATACCGCCTATTCGTTGATGAAATAAAAACAAAATCTGAAATTTCTTCCATAACCAATTCACTCCAATGAAGGGTGAATATCAATGAGGGATGTTCTTCAGGAAGCGAACGCTCTAGCGAGGTTTCAAAGTGCGGTGTGGACCTAACTGCTATAAGAGTTCAGTAGCAGTTTCCTTATTACAATAGTTGTAAATCAACTGGCAGGAAACAGAAACCCTTTTGTCATACGCAATATTCTGTTAGTTAATACATTCAGTTTTGGCTTTAATTATGTTGCTAACCATTTTATCAGCTGAGGCAAAACAAGCTAAGAGTAAATAAAATTTCTTCGAAAATTATCTCGTTGCGTCATCTGTTGATAAATCTCAATGTTAATATTTCGGCGCCAAACTATGGCCATCTTTAAAGCTATCTGTTCTCAGTGCTCAGTCCTGGCATTCGGGAGAACGTGGATTTAAATCCACCTCCAGCCATCCTGATTTAAGTTTTCATGGTTTCGAGAAATCACTCCCGGCGAACGCCCGGGATGGTTCCTTAAAAATATCATGGCAGAATTTCTTCCTTTCCTTGTCCCACCTCCTCTGCCCACTCTAATTTAATTAATTTAATTGCAATTGAAATGGAGCACACACGCTCCGGTGAAATGTACCTACATCCCCACCTTCCTATGTTTTGATTTTTCTTTCCTTCTCCATCTACCTATGCCTACTTTTTATGAATTGCAACTTTAAACTAGTTCATTGTTTCTGGTGAAGTGTCTATTATTTCCCTTGGTAATTTATGCCATTCCCTGACTGTCTTACCTAAAATAGAAAACTTTCCCACTCCATTTCACCTGAATTAAAGTGCCAGTTTACGATATGGTCATCTCTTCCCCTCCTAATCCTTCTACTAATATCCATCTATGCGCTATCGTGATTATAAGCCTTCAACAAACCAAACATTCTTTTCGCCCGTCTTCTGTCTACAAGTGACTCCAAACCCAGCTCCTTCAGCATATCAGACACTGATTGCGTTCTGCTGTAATTTCCGCAAACAACTCTAGCTTCTGTCCTTTGTACATCCTCAAACTCCTAAATTTGATACTATAATATGGATCCAACCCAATTCACCATATTCAAGCAGTGACCAAGTTTTTGTAACCCTATTCTCTCACTTCCCTGGTACATCCCGTCATCACCGTCGCCAATAAATGAAGGACTTTAAAACCACTTCCTATCTCCTACCCATTGCGTCCTGCCCAACTGAGTTTACTATCAAAAGTTAAGCCAGTACATTTAAAATTAGAATCTTCGACAAGCAATTCCTTCCGTAATCTATAATGACCTTGACGACTAGTAAAGACCGAAAAAATACCAGGAGATTGGGGACGAAACGTATGGATTTATAACCATATGACGCAGAAGATAACTTGAGAATATTTTTGTTAATGCTAGACGACTAAGAAAACCATGAAGAGTTTTTAAACTCAGAATGAAATTAAAAATATGAAATTCATCTGATGGCAACAGTGCAATTATAACATGACTGTAGATTTGTTGCGGAAAAAAAGATGTATACCTTGCCACTACCAGATCTTCTAAAATTAATGACAGATTCGGGTTCTACTTCTGTCTTGGATGATTTTACTAAACTTTCCTGCTTGCTTGTAATATTCGCTATACCTGTAAAACATGTACACTGTGAAATAATTTATAGTTCCCCCAAATTAACAAAACAAAGTACCTGGCTGCATAGGTGAAAATGGGTAAATACAAATTATTTTTCATTATTTATAAAGAATATTCTGCACAAGCAGCGGCATTTACCTCAAGAACGTTAATTACAAAGAGCGACAACTGTCGCTGTGTTTATTGGCACCAACTAGACTTAACACTTGGGTACAAGCAATTTCCCAGTTGTGGAGTGTTTGACTGTGACTGTAACATGGTGGTTAGTTCTGCCTTGTTTCAGAAATCGAACACACAACGCCGGCGAGGCGTGGATGATGTCAAACGGTGGCAGTGGTGAAAGCGTGCAAACTCGCCGGAAGTCGAGCAAATCGGCAGAGAAAGACTTGTTCCATGATGCAAACTGAAACAAATTGAGTAACCTAGCTGTTTAGGCTATAGTACACTAACCATCATCAGATTTCTCTTTTGATGTTTGTATATATGTAGTTTTAACAGTACTAACTCTCGTTAAAATAAAGATACCCTCATTCCACTTCAGTCTCTGAATTTTATGAGACGTAAAAGGAGGGAAATCCGCTATGGGCTAGGTTAGATAAAGGAAACATCCACCCTCTTTGTCCTATTAAATGTATTATAATATTTTGTTATTGCCTGTTTTATGAAATTAATAGCGATGTAACATCTTTGAGAACCAAATAATAATGTTGGTGGCCCTGACCTGATAAAAGAGACTCTTTGGTTGTCAGCGGAAGCAGCGGTACGGGTTATGAAGTCTACACAGCAAGACAAAAAGAAGTGATTCTAAAGACAGAACGGATGTAATAGTCTGAATTGTACCATGATTAAAGAGAGTAACTGATTTACCTAAAGAATGAAACTAAGGAACTGAATGGAGAAATATGTGATTTTTTAATTGATGTCCTCCCGAGCCACATGACTCATCTCTCTTTAGCATGGATAAGGTTTAAGATCGAACTATTGTGTATTTTTGTGTTGGTGATATTATGTTCTTCTCCCGTCGCTGCCTTCAAATTTGGTGAGAGATGAGTCATTTTCCCTTTCCTTATAATTAAATAAACTAGGAAGTTTTAGTGCTTTATTAAATACGTGCAAACATAGTTGACTAATTAGTGAAACGAAGTCTGATTTTTATTCTTGAATACCTCAATACAGGAACTAACGTGGGTAATCACCAAGTGAATAAGGAACAAATAGGATTTATGTTAACCCCAATAAAAATTCTTAGTTATTTTTTTTTTTTATTCTCGACGAGTAAACGGAGCGAATTCGGGAAACCTCTGCCGGGTGGTACTCGAATGGTCGCACCATGATCTGAACCAGTCTCGAACGTCACTGCTCATCCAACAGGCACTGCTTACTGACCAAAACGGAGCTATGAAGCAGGCGTTGTCTGGTGAAGGGTGAGACAGACGATAGAATTGCCCCGACGAACGACAGTCAAATGGTACCTCAAGCGTTTCAGACAGAGTTTCTTGACCGGAGTTTCGTTGTAAATGTAACATGATCAAACTCTCCAGCAATCGTTCCCGCTGCTTTCTGGATAACCAACCGTTGAGGGACAGTTTCCAACGTAAAAGGTAAAAGAGAATCCTGAACTCTTGGCTTTTCAACGGCGTTATTATTATGATAGCACCAAGTAGCAGATCATATAGCAGGGAATTGTTTAGTCAATAAAACTTCTTTCATTTAGTCTTTCTTTTTAATATTTATTTTGTCATTCTATTTGAGGATATTATCATTTGTTAGATTGTTATTCATTTCATCGTCACTATCAGATACATTGGTGTCTACTAGGTGGAGTTGGGTCTGGTACTCAGGAGAACACGGGTTCAAATACCCTTCCGGCCATCAAGAATTTGGTTTTACATGATTTGCCGAAATCACTACAGGCGAGTGTATGTATGGTTACTTCAAAAGGTCATAACCGAGTTCCTCCTCTTCTTTTCACGGCTCTAATAACCCCGACATGTCGTACAGCCAGAAGTTTAATATTCATTGATAGCAACAACATATTATCGAAATAATTCGATTCGAACAGAATGAGTATGTAGATATTGTGGAACCCCTACGCACTGCTCACCCTGTTTCCGCACTCACGCACACCTGGTGCCTGCCACACGCAGGTGGGGGAACACGCATCTGGTCGATAGACTTCATCGTCCACATTAAACATTCACCACGCTAATCAATCCCCGGCGACAAAAAAATGAAGAGCGTGGCAGGCGATCAAAGTTTCGGCAAATTATTCCCAGGTCGCCAGTTTGAGTTCTGCGTACACAATTAGGCTTCTTTGAAGAGAAGTCATGCATTTATACACAAGTCAGGTTGGAAATTATCGAAATATTTAGCTTCATAAAATTAAATTGTTACACAACATTTAAAACAATTGATGATTCTGTTAAATTAACTGTGTGAATGGTATCTGAAATAAAAGTGAATGTAAGCCACCAATATCAAGTGACTGCACAAAATAGTCAAAAGATACTCAGTACAAACAAAAATAGTAAGCAGTGAATATGGCAAAGAGATAGTGTGGAAGCAATTCTCACTGTACACACGTTTTGTTATAATGAGTTCGCCTGTTCGTCGCATTTTTTTTTTTTTACGCTTTTTCGCTGCCTTAAAAGTTGATAGTTTGTATCCTTTTGAACTTACTGTTTACAATTTATATATTTTGTTACATTTTTATTTTAGGATGAATTCTGAGCTCTATCTTCTTGACAAGGTTATCGTGGTGCACTAACCTTGAATATTTCACCTATCATCAGGCAGCCATTTAAGAGACTACAAAAAAATTGACTTAAAGCGTAACTTTAAGTTAATCTCTGCCATCCCAAAAAAACACCTTTTCTGTCTGTTAGAAAATTACGTTTCTTTGACTAAAACAAGTTATTCACATAATATTTTTTAACTACGTTCTGACGATAAAAGCTGCTTACTCTCGCTAGTTTTGGAGGATAACATAAAAATCTTGAAACAAATACCGTTATACAGGAAAAAAGTAACAATATATCCTCGAACACTTTCGTCAAGCTCGCAAAGGTGCTTGAAAACGCAGTATTGTTCTCAGTTGAGGTTAAAACAAGGATAAAAGAAATATTATATTTTAAGCCACTAGGATGAGAGCTATTAAAAACGCCGAAGAGCAGCGTTTCTCAACTTGGGGAGCTGTAAGAGATTTTGAGGGGAATCGTGGTGTGTTGAATGAAACATATACAAACTCAGTAAACACATAATGAACAAGGACAAATAATGAAATTGTATTTGTTCACTAGTTTGTTTAATAAAACCGTATTAAAATTATTTTTAGGATATTTTTTAACCTAAATAACTTTTTTTATATTTCAAAAAAGTATTATGGAATGGGGAGGCGCAACGTCAATAGACCAGAGGGGTAGAGAATGGAGCTAAAACTTAGAGAACCCAGTTGTAGGACGAAAATTGTGTTCAACGGTGAAAAGCAACATCTAATTCTTGACAATTAAGAACAATATAGGAAAGTAAAAGAAATAGTGTTACAATGTACCTCGCGTTTTAGAATACACTGAAGCCGCTTTAATTATTTTCGGAATCATGTCCGTGACAGAAGTCGCAATAACTCGAGTGCTGGTGATCACGTAATTTGGAACTGCATGGCTGTGAAGTTCTTCTTGCTTTAGGTATAATATTTCGTAGATTATCTTTCACCATTTCACTGAGATGTGTCAGATTTAAAAGGGAGCGTCCATTAATTACGTGAGGTGTTTTTCCGGAATTACGGACCCCCCCTCTCTGGTGAGATTTGGTCGAACCCAACCACCCCCCTACGAATGGACCTCGCAACTTTTTGAGACCTTTCATTTTTAGGTCTCATGCTCCCTAGGGTGGTTATACATCCCCCCCCCTAAAGTCGGTTTTAACCCCCCCCCTCTAAAATCGACTTTCTCGTGATTTGTAGACTTTTTTTTTAGCTCTACCATTCTTCAAGAATTTCAAAACCTCACGTCAGATTTCCGTTGACCCACACCCCCTCCCCCTAGGTGAGATTTCACAGGACCTCCCCATCCCCTATTTCATCTCACGTAAAGAAGCTTGGAAAGTTCCGACATATATAAAGTCCTCATTTTACCTCTTCCTATTTGTATCGATTAACATTAGTAATCGCAACTTAAACGATTATAATCGTATCGCATGCTGTATGATAGAACTGACTGTCTCCCTAGCGTGTTGGATCTGGCTTTATTGATTATTGCATGGAAGTATTTTCTGAATGTATCCTGATATTACCTTTGCTTCAAAATTTAATATAAAACTGAAGTCGGCTTCTTGCGAAGTAAAAAAAGATCCAATTCAACCTAAAATTTTCGTTTAATTTGTTTTTATCGAAGTATGTTAAGTGATATTTGTCAGCTAATACAGAAAAATACGTTTAACGTAGCATAAGTACAATTCCTACGGTTTATGGAAAAACCTGTGATGCTTACATTGCGGTGATATTTGCTTGCCGTGCATGTTGGCCTATCCGCAAGGCGCCTAAGGGGCCGTCCATTAATTACGACTGAGGTTTTTTTTTTTAAATTTGGATCCCCTCCCCCTTGGTGAGATTTGGTGACATCTGGTGGGGGCTCCACTCCCCTCCACATAGTCAAATTGACCTCGTAATTTCGAAGACTTTTTTTTTAGCTCTGCTACTCTTTGAAGGGCTGCAATCTGAAATAAAACTATGACGTGAGCTTTTTATGCCCCCCCCCCCTCCCCTGCCCTTCCCCTCGGCGAGAGTTTGCTCGACCGTCACCCATATTTTGAGTTCACATAGTTAATGGACGTCCCAAAACTTAACTTCGCTAATCCCTTGTTCGGGTCTCGCTGTGCGCGTGTTTAATTTTCACAATTCCTTTGAGTACTCCGCAGTAGCGTTTGTTATGAACTCTAGAAATGCTTTTGATTTAGATTCATCGTTATACGACAGGTTAACTCAACAGGATGCGAGAATTTTTGTTACAGTAGGATGGCAAGGAGCAAAACATATTACTGGACCTTGTAAGAATAACTGGAGAACAGTACCACTGAGTATGTAAGGGAAAACTCTGGACAGGACATAATGACGGAACAAAATATTTCCCTGTTAATTCAAAACGTACCGAGCAGGGTGGGTAAGCTGTAACGCTCGAGCTTCTCATTCGGGAGGATGTGGGCTCAAGCCCCGTCCCGCCATCCAGATTTCTATGGTTTCCCGAAATCACTACAGGCGAATGCCGCGATCGTTCCTTCTAATGGCCATGGTCGAACTCCTTCCCTTTCCTTGTCTTCATTCCTTCCCCGTTTCTTATGACCTCGACGTTGACGAGACGTAAAGCCCTAAAACTAAATTCGAAACAATATAAGAATGGAATGTTCAGAAGTTTCAGTCATGCCACAGGTCAACTACAGTATTAGTCCTGCATTAACCCACGCTAGGTACGGAGTATGGGACAATCAAGGCTCTCTACTATCATGTAACTAGTAGCAGAAGCTGGCTGTCTCGTAATAAGCCACAGCAGGCTGCGTCACTTTAGTTCCGTTCCGGGATGAGTAACCGTCCCTGCAGACATGCACAGTGATACGTCATTATGGTCTGCCCGCACGAGCAGAGGTGTGAAAGGTGTTGAGAACTACAATAGGCAGGCGGCGGTCCATTGTGAACTGGACAATGGGACAACCACTGAGTCACGGACCAACACCCACGACGGACGTCTCCACAGCTCGTCACATCACGAGATGGAAGCGGCACTATCCTTCCGCTAAGAGGAACGGCTGTGTGTGGTGGAGGGAGACCTGCTGTGTGAAAAATGATTACCAGGCATAATTTTCACGAACCACTACACTAACAAGAACGAAATATAGCAGTGTATAGACAAAGGACAGAACAATCCAGACACTCAATTCAACCTTATTTTTCGAAAGGGAAATAATGATAAGACGCATATTCGATAATCTTTGGAGCAGTGAAATATTATACTGCGTGAGAACATGGCTCTATATGGAATAAATCCAAGAAAAATACAACAATATTTATACTGAATGGTGGTTTCTCCAGTGTATAAAATGTTTATACTCTTCGTAAGTTTGAAATGTGGTGCTACAGAAGAATGCTGAAAATTAAATGGACAGACTACGAAATAAACAAGTTTTGGAAACAATGGGTGAAGAAAGAAGTTTTTGGAAGAAGCTTACAGAAAGAAGAGACAGGTTGGTAGGTCATATTTTGAGACATGCTCGATTGGTTAATTTGTTAGTGGATTTATTTATTCATTTTTTTTATTTTTTTTTTTTACTTATTGCTTTACGCCTCGTCGACGGCTAAGGTCATTAGAGGCGGGATGGGATTGGAGACAAGGAACGAGAAGGAATTCGGCCATGGCCTTTGAGCCGTGCTCGGCTCTTGTTGTATCTTTGCCTTCTCTTCCGCTCGCGATTGTTTCCTCTTTGGTGTTCCCCCGTTAGAGAGCACTGGGGCTCCTGGCGATAGCTGGTATATATGTGGGATCACGGAAGGAGTGAGTCAGTTGGAGGCACGCGATCGGCATTCCGCTAATGTTTCCCGGAGTGATAGCATTGCGGGACTAAGGAGGAAGCAGTCAGTGAGGCAGTCAACAGTCGATTGGTTATGCCTGGTATTTCTCGCAGTGGCTGTGACTCAGCTATGGTTTGACCGGGCCGCCCGTGGATTATACTTCTGGCGAATTGGTGGGTCCCTCGCGACCGTGCTTCGACCACCTGCAGAGAGGGAGTTTCTCCGATACACTCTTCACCGAGAGTACTGTGCCGAAGCTTCGGGAACACCGTGGCGATCGACCCGGATGGTACTTTTCGAGCTGAAACCTGCCTTCTCGCCCTAGGAGGGTACTGGAAGTAGTGGCCGTCAACTGCAACCACAAGTGTCGCCTTCCGCCTCGTCGTTAGCGGTCTGCCTCAGCCATAAATTGTGTTTGGTCCTATTGGCAAGAGTGTTAGATGCTGGTAGATGAGAACGAGCCGGTCTTGTTATTTCTGTTATTGATCTACGCGGAATTGTCGGTGATTACAGGATTATTCATACGTTAATCTACAAGATCGAGGCCGGTGTTATTTGACATTATATTAGTCATTTTCTCTGTCAATTACTACTACCAGTGTGTCGCTTTCTACCTCGTCGTTAGCGGTCTGGCTCAAATATAAAATTGTATTTGGCTAGTAGATTATTAAGAGCCAGTCTGGTTATTTTCTATAATTTGGTATAAGTAGGATTGTTTGTAATTATAAGGGTTATTCAAGGTATAAGTTGCAAGACCAAGGTTTGGTCCATAATATTATATCGTTTTGTGATAACAAGATTATTCATATCTTCGTTTGCAAGACCAGGATTGGTGGTACTTGATATTATAGTTGTAAAATTTTCTGTAAGTTTCAGCATTATCATTAATAATTGTAATAAACCAATGTTTAAACAAGGCTTGAACTGCTAACCATGTTCCCACACACTTCCCACTGTATCCTTGTGGATAATTACTGTCTGTTAGTAGTAGTAGCACCGCCTCAGCCTTTTTGAAGGAAGCATCCAGGCATTCGCCTGGAGTGATTTGGGGAAACCATGGAAACCCCAAATCCCGAATACGAGGCCAGAACGTTAACCTTTCACCCACCAAGCTCGGTTTGTTAGTGGAGGGAGCAGTCGAAGGTAAGAACTGCAGGGGAAGACAGAGATTAGAATATATGAGGCAGATAATTGAGGACGTGGGTTGTAAGGGCTATGTAGACATGAAGAGGTTAGTACAAGACAGGAATGGATGGAGGATTCCATCAAACCAGTCGAAAGACTGATGACAGCAAAAAGACTATCGTATATGCATCATTTCATTATTTCCCTTTCGAAGAACATTGAACCTAGCCTTTGGATCGTTATGGTTGCTGTAAGTGTTTTTGCCCTCTGGCGGACAGAACTAGTGACCTCAGAGCCGACAGCTCGTGGACTGGCCGACTTCCAGCGCACATCGCCGTGACGGTGACTCCAAGGGGACATCGCACCAACCGTCCAACACGCTGCCAAACAGGTAGGGTGACACAACACTGTACCTGCTCATCAAGAGATTACATAGCTTAATAGCATTTTACGATAGTATTGAAAAAAGTGTCCTCGTCTTTGGCTGCAATATGGTATCGGTTAGACATACGTATCTCTAATCGCACAAAGATAGATATTTAATTTCTTTACTCCATAGACACAAGATAACATTTTGTGAACCGAGGCATCAGCAGGAAAACTAAACGTGACTAAAGCATAGAACAGTTAGACGGAGAACGTAGGCAGAAAAAAAGAAGTAATTTCAAAAGGAGAGTAAAAAAAAAAAAAGAAGAAATTATGTAACAAGCTCCTTTCTAGTCTTAGGTATATCTCTTAAAGGGTACTGACAATTATCATCATACGGGGATGGGACCAACGAGAATTCACAGTCACCACCCATGATGCGGCAGTACTAATCACTAGACCGTTCCTTAAAAACCAGGAATATACATGGATAAAGCTATTTCCAATTTGTCGCTTAAAATTCACATTTCACAAGTACAATAATGCAACTAGCATTTAAAAAAGGTTACACTCTTCGCAAAGAGATGGCAACGCTCGTTTTGATCCATTAGGGTGATTGACTTTGATGACATTCGAGGTTAGTGAGAGGTTGAGTGATACAACGTAGTAGAAAAGTGTATTTACGAAAACATTTAAAGTAGTAGTATGAGTTTAAAGGATTGTCAAGTTAAAGCCTTTATTCTGATTTTCATTCTTTCCGCGACTCTAACTTGTCCAACTAAGATGACGGAGCGATGGAATTCTAATAACAGATGCTCTTATTTTATCCCCATCCACTTAAACCCCGAGTGACATAGGCCTTATGAAAATTGTTTTTAATAGAGGCCGTATTATATCTGCTGAATTTGACACAGTGACAACGACTTTGATATGCCGCAGCTATATATCGCGGTCAGATGTTTGGTTAAAAAACCAGTAGATCTTGTGTCGAAGTCTTGTAACGTTCTACAACTGTGAAGTGTCTAGGTTACCGAAGAGAGACAAGTTGCAGCAACCGACTGTGATCTCACCGCTGAGAAAACTGAGTTGTCGCAATCAGACACACCGAGTGAGCGCTTCCATTTCCGTCTTGCACTCACACTAGTTGATGGCGTCAGGACGGGGCGCACTACTGTGCACTGGAGATACCGGAGTAGCCGTGCCACAACCCACCAACACGCGTCTAATCCAAAGAGGTTACAGAACAATCTTTCACGGAGAAGAGATATGCGATTCCTGTCTTGACTGATACAAAATATTTGTCTTTAACTGTCAGTGAAACATTGATTCGTCATCAAACTATCAGGAGTGAGTATATCCGAAACCAGTTACACCCACCGAAGCTAAACCCTTAGGTGTTTTTCCGAAAAATTGGACCCCCCCCCTCCCAATATAATGTGAGATCTTGATGACGAGATTTCTGTCGATCCTCCCCCCCCCCCCTCCAATTTCACATCACGTAATTAATGGACGCCCCCTTACGGTTTGGTTCAATGCATCAATACAATAATACTACAGAGAAATGCAAAAGAACTTCAAATCTTGCCTCTGTCGTAACGATTATCCTGGAGGTGATTTTGTGTGGATTCGCAAAAGTTTATGGACAAATTCAAAGTAACGGCAAAAAGATTGTTTTTAACAACTGCTACAAAGCAAGCAGCGTTACAATTTTCACCTACAGCTGGTGCCACCAATTTTTCTTCCATAAAACCGAATGCTTAAATAACAAGTTGTACCATTGTGTCAAGCCATTATACCTGGATATCTCAGAATCTGCTCAGCTAGAAAAAATATGGAAACTTCCTACACTGACACGTCACATCGGACAGGAAAATATCTAATCTCCTGTTTTCACAGTTGAACTAAACTCACAAAAACTATACCGATTCAAAATCTTGAAAGCGTAAACATTTTTTTAAAAAAAATCCTTGGCTTTGAGTCAACAAATTTCAGAACACTGGAGCATTATTGCATATTGGAGTATCTTATTTCTAAATTCGTGAGAGGATAATCTCTAAATCCTGTGATTCATAAAATAATGGGGACAGTGGTTCTAAGAGTGATGAGTCAGTCACATGGCTCTATAATGCGTCAAGTGTGACGTCATTAGATCTGACGGCTAGAGAATGCACTTCAGTTGACGGTTAAAGAGCAACAATCATGAATTTTTAAGGAATTAACCCGAGATTCCCCTCGATGATTTCTGTAAATAATGAAAAGTAATTCTGGGTGGGATATAAACCCTACTCCTCGTAAATTTCCGCAACTTCAATAACTAACTCCAGTCACTTGACCTATGAAAACTCCTATTCAACATACAGCAGTTGCGTCAGTGGTAAAGCCTGTGAATCAAAAAGCTTCTATCCAGCGCTGTCAGGATTTTTTAAGGCCTATGATACGTCTTTTACTCCATACTTCTTTGTAGGATGAAGATACCGAACAAAATTGTTATAATTAATAAACAACCTGAAACCAATGTCAACAACACGCGATTTCTTCATTTTAAAAAGAACATATGTAATTTTTTGACAGAAATGTGTAAGCGGCCACATTCAGAGAATTTCTAAATTCTTTGTGGGTTATAGGAACAGTTCCCAAAGTGAAAGGTAGGCTTCTGCATCGGTTAAGAGGAAAATTACAGGGCACAGAACATCGAAAGGCCCGTTTGTCCACTGTCATATTTCACGTGGTATGTCGTTAGGAAAGCGCACATTACCGACCAGCGGACGGAAAATTTGTGGTATCTTCTTCCTCTCAGTAATTACCGTCAACACGGGTGAGCGCGAGACGAAGCTTTCACTGTCACAAGGACGCGACAGGGAGAGTAAGCTGCGGAAACTGTCGACACTAAATAATAACTGATGTTACTGCAATCTTCATGCCAACCTTATTATTACTAGTAGCAGTTTTCGTAAGTTGCTGTCGACACAGAATAAAACGCCGAATTCTGCACTTGTGAGGTACAACCCAAAGCAAAATTAACAGTTTGGACAGTTATGATATCCATCTAGAGTCTAGACGAATACTGGTTCAGTTTATAGTTTTCGCTTCAATAACTACACATTTTGCAAACAAATCAACAATAAATGAACTTTCTTCTCATCATCGTCGAAGACGAGAGGGTTGGTTACAGGCAACGAAAAGAAACTAGCCATGGCCTTTTGACGAAGCCAGGCCAGCATTCGTTTGGGCAATTTCGAGTGACAATGAAAAACTGAAATCTAGACGGTAAGACTGGGAATCAAACCAAATGTTAGACTTGAACGTTAAACACTCACCAACCACGCTAGGAATGGAGCAAATGTCTCGTATTGTCTGTTGTGTTTCAAGTTGGAAAGCAGTTACAACATTGACTAACGGCCTTGTGAAAGCTTCTTTGGTTGCCTGCATACCATCCCTTACTCTGCAATTACACCTTTGTTTAAAGGTAGACCGGTAGTTAACATATTTAACAACATCCACAACCACAATTCAGAACGTC
Organism: Vandiemenella viatica; assembly: GCA_031002005.1. NCBI lineage: Eukaryota > Metazoa > Arthropoda > Insecta > Orthoptera > Morabidae > Vandiemenella > Vandiemenella viatica. The sequence goes on from JARYHS010009186.1 coordinate 158,333,612, forward strand.
GTTTATTGTTTCCCAAGCTTCGTAACTAACGAACCTGCCTACGCTGCCTCCCCTTCTTTCCTCCGAACACAGCAGCGTTACACAGAAAAAGGGGTTAGATTGACGATCCGATCGCCAGCTTCATTACCTTTGCTTACAAACTTGAATGAGGTCCGCTAATGTTAGCTTCGCGCTCGAAGAGTTACCGCGCTAATACGTGATTTTCTAAGCACTTTATTTTTTTTTTCCAGATTATTCCGTCTTTTGTATTATTGCTTTATGTTTTAACAATGATTGATTTGAATTAATTAACGCTAAATAAGATTTTTACTTTGATGCTATTTATTAACTATGACAAATTTTAAGACTGGAAATTCATTTTCCATTAGGGAATTGTAGGAACACATTTCGATATTCGTTTGGTTTTCTACCTGCTACGGCGCCTCTTTCAGGTTCCCCGTCTATACACGCATTGAAATTTCCAATGGTCCCTACAGAGTTACGGGATCTGTACTCAGTTTTATACCGATGTCAACGTTTGCAACTTACTTGTACTTTCGCAGTATACTTCAGAATTTTTTATTTTTTTAGAGTCTGACTAGAACATTAATTATTTTCATTAATATTTTCATGTAGATGAGATAAACTTCCCCATGTATTCCACAAAATTTCTAAATTTGAGTGAATTTGTCCATCACCGAATATATGTTTTAATAAATTTTAATAATGCAACTCATTATTAGATTCTTAAAACATATTCTATATCGCAATATGAGAAGTATTATATTCTGTCATGGAAAATTAAGTGGCTTTAACAATAAGAGGCAGTCAGCTACAAACAAAATGCCTCTTACAGACTATGGTTCCTACATTTACGTCTCTTTGTCGATGCAATTTGACATTTCCCCACCTAAATTCTTCATTTAAGGCCTGTTAACAATCCTGAATTGGAAACATAGCTATTCAACCAAGAATAAAGTAATGAACTGCATATAAAATACGAGAACTGTTTTATGCTTCGATTAATATTGTGTATTAAACCTAGATTCACTAACAGTAAACTAGTGGATATAGACGGTGGTTCACTGACCTACAGCAAGGTTGGTTCTATCTATAAGACAGGTTATGACATCCATCTTCTTGGACGTTAAAAGCATTTAATTTATTATCTTCAAAAGACTAAAACTATAATTGGAAAACACTCTTGCAAAAAATCTTGAGGCCATCCAAAAAATAAAACAAATTTCACCAAAGGGAGCGTCCATAAACTACGGTCTCGGTATAGGGAGGGGCTAGGTAGAAAGCAACGCTCGGCTATGTGGGGGAACCGGAAAGGAGGGGGGGAGGATAGGAGCCAAGCCACGTAGCTTTACATTCATATTATTTGTCACAGTTAAAATACGGTGCAGAACACACAACAGCCTGTGAATATTTATTTCCATCATTCATTTATCTCCGTATGTAATTTTCGATTGAGAACATAAAATAGTAAAAAATGTCTTCTGGACTCAATTGGGGAAAAAAGCTATTTACGGTGCAGGGAAGGGGGTGGGGTGGTAGAGGTAATTTATGGACGCTCCCTAATACAAGAAGTGTTTCAGAAGATGAAAAATAAATCAGCCCGAAGTGTCTGTAAATTTGGTTCCCTACGGGTAGTATATATTTGCAAAAACCAAACTATCCGAGATTCGACGTGGAATTGCCGCTAGAGGCGTGTTTCAACACACATTAGAGGGTAGCGGCTTCATGGGATTGAAGCATTGCTGGAATAAATGCATTGATCTTGAGAGATTTTATTTTTAAATAATGAAATTAATTTCTGAAATTTAAATTCAGTCTTCCCACCGTTTGTTGTACTCACCTCTGGGCATGCCGCAGGGCCCTTTGGTTCGCGACGAGTCGAGGAAGTCGAGATCATACTTGCGGGCAGGAGGGAAGGTGAGCGCCACATGGGCGCTCACATCGGCCACGCCGCACGCCGCCGCCAGGAGCAGCACCAGCGACACTCGCGCCATGCCGCACGCCCTGCAACAAGATACACACGATGGCGTCAGCGATTCACTCCGAAACGTCACACACGGCTTAAGCTCTGCTCCTTCTGTGGCAAACTTTATTTTCCGTTGTTCCATAGAACACTCCGAGGAGAGACTTCTGTAATGTGGAATATGTACCACATAACTCACTAATAATCACAGTGAACAGTATTATTATTTTGTTACAAACACATATTTTTACATATAAAATTGACACATGTTTTTAGTAGAGATTCCGCCATTCAAAATTTTGTGATACATATAATTTTTTGCTTGCTGTAGATTTTATATTTCCTTCTCACTTCAGATACTCCTTTAAGTTGAAATGGAAGAGCTAAGGGGCCAGAGCTTAATATGGTCTCGCGGATCCTGGATCTGGCTGAATGGTTCATAAAAAATATTGAGAAACGCCTCAGCTATTTCCTTAGCAGCTCTGCCAGGTAATCCTACTCCCACGTCCACGAAATCGAAAGTGCACGCCGTTAGAAATTAGGGATATCCTAACAATCTAGCAGGTGGAAACATTTTTAGGTGACAGCCATATCACCCCATGACCTCAGCAATAGGCTTCCAGCATTTGAAGGTGGGATAAAAATATATACTATTTACCTTCGAGATAGCCGTAGAACTAAAATAAGACCAATGTCTGAACGTCGATTTTTTTCTCATTTTACTTTAACCTTACATTATGATGTCACAAACGAAGATATACATGCTATAAAATGGTAAATTATTAAAGATAACAAATAGATCATCGATTCTATATGTCTTGATATCAATTATAAACATTCTGGATGAACTTAAATCTAGTTGTGTTTGGAGTAGAATTGGTGTAACACGACGCAGATTGATTACAGCAACAAGCAACAGTTATTTGCCTCTACGTGAACTGAATATGAGGGACTGATTAGCCGTCAGAGCGAAGCGAAACTATCTCCACGGTAATGCAAACTAATTTCCGCAGGCGATTTTAGTTAAGGGATAAATCGTGCCGACACTTAACTTCATTTGTTTCTCCAGATTCTCTGGTGTGTGTCGATGCAATCCCAAGTCACAATGAAAGTGACAGCTGTGTCCTGGAGACAGGTTTCCACTAGCAACAAGAGCATTTTCCACAGGCTTGAAAGGGAAAGTCTGATTCTTGTCACGTCGTACACTAAGGAGAGAAACGTGACGAGCGTCCCAGCTTATATCCTTTTGGGGGCCTTCAATAACAGTATTGCGTACGTTGTACGAGCTGTGAAAGAAACTCTGAAAATGAAAGGCAGTGAAACTTACCTCTCGCGTGAGTAAGGTTCCTACAACACAAGGACTTCCTAGATAAGTTCACTATTCACTTTAGAGAACTGTAGGTGAAGGATGTCCCATTTTCGTTGTTTCTGTTGTTCTGTACCTAAGCAATAACTTTGTGGAGAGATTTAGCGTTGTAATGGGAAATGCTGTCTCAGTCAATCAAACTAGAAACTTGAGAGTTTTAGCGAACACGCACAGCAAAAAAACATTAATTAATTTAACTATCAGAATATAGTGTATTATTTAGTTTCATTTCCAATTAAAATTTTTAAAATCTAATTTGGTTAACGAGTATCAATTACAACAACCACGTTGAAAGATTTTAATTTTAGTCTTTTCAGCAGAACAGAAGAAATAACCACCCGTACAAAAAAAAAAATATAAAATCTTTCACACTTTTTTTACAAAAATTGCAGTCATTCACTGGTTTTTTATGAGGAATATTTAAAAACTACTAACTTTGAATTAATTTTACTTTCTATTGTCCTGTCTAAAAATATTTTATCGATTTCAGATTTATTTTTCATATGGCTAAGCAACTAATGAAATACATATAAATATATACAATGTATACAACGACACTTTTTTTTTACTTATTGCTTTACGCCTAGTCGACGGCTAAGGTCATTAGAGGCGGGATGGGACTGGGGAAAAGGAACGGGAAGGAATTCGGCCATGGCCTTTTTGAAGGAAGCATCTCGGCATTCGCCTGGAGTGATTCGGGGAAACCATGGGAAACCCAAATCTGGATGCCCGGACGGGGATTCGAACTGGCGTCCTCCCGAATACGAGGGCAGAACGTTAACCGTTCACCCACCACGCTCGGTCTACAACGACAAGAACGTTGGTAGCATTCACAAACTGTTGTCCAGTTGTTGCAGCCATTCTATAAAGGAAGTTGTAGCACTGAAAACCTCTTAAATTGTTTTTCGTACTTCCTTTAGGGGTGGTTAATGGTTCCTTGTCCCAAGTCGCATCCCGCCTCTAATGACCTCGACGTCGACGAGACGTAAAGACATAAGTAAAAAAAAAAAAAATCCTTTAGGTGCATTGCTTGATGGTATGTTCCGTACTCTGGGAAGAAGCTTTGCAGTCACAGACAGGAGAATCCTTACGTCCTCCCTTATGGAGCATGGCGTTACATTTGGCGTGGCCTGTTACTAAGCGATTCAGGTTGACCGACTGGTCTTTCTTCAAATGGAATCCCGGAAGTCCAGTTGTAGGATCTTAAATATCTGGATGTTTCACAGATGAAGAGTTCCAGCTTGTCGTCATTTTTCCTTGACATCAAAGTCAAATACGTCATGCCATACTGGATTTCTTGATTAAAGACGAGTGGGGGTAGGTCATTTAGGGCCTCGTGGATTGGGAGATCCTGTGGATGGTCAGGATGGTGTAGTATTGTGCATTCACGTGACGTTGCTTCTTGGTGTTTTACCTCTGGAGGTGGTATGTTGCTGATGATATGTAACCAGTGGACTGGTGGATTTTAGTGTGCCAGTTATTACTCTTATACACTCATTCAGATGAAACGTGGATTTTTCTAGTGTGAGAACTAGAGCACTACGTTGCCACACTACAGCTCAGTACTCAACAACAGGGTAAACCATGGTGAGGGCGGTTGTTCGTAGTGTGTCCGCATCAGCTCCCCACGAAGTATCAGCTAGCTTCTTCATGATGTTGTTCGTGTTTCAAGTTTCTGACTTGTGTTTTACAGGTGTTTTTTGAACGGTAAGATACGGTCTAAGGTGATGCCAGGTTATTTAGGGTAAAAATTATGTTTCACTCTTTGGTGGGAGAAATTCACTTTGAGTTTCTGATTTGCTATTCTATTGTTCAAGTGGAATGCGCATACTCCTGTTTTCAGCGGATTTGGACAAAGTCTCCACTTCATACAGGACGCATTCAAGGTTTCTAAGTCGTTTGAGAGAGTGCTTTAACCTACCTCTAGTGTGGCAGTTTGGACAGCGATAGATAAGTTGTCAGCGTAGCAGAATTTATTGCCGGCTGTTTCAGGCATGTCACTGGTGCACAAGCTGAAGAGCAATGGAGCTAGTACTGACTCCTGAGGTAATCAATTTTTTACTGTAAATGACTTACTTGTCTTTTGTCCAACGGTGACCTTGAAACATCGGTTTTTCAGCATGTTCTTCGGGAGTGATGTTAGTTTCCTGCAGGGTACATGCTTATAAGTTTAAGCAGCCAAATCGTATAATATGCAGCTGTTAGACTGAAAAAAGCTACTAATGTCTTTAAGTTCTTCAATATATATGATGTCAGCGCTAATACTTGTTCACAACAGCTGCGTTTGAGTCTGAAACCTGCCTGGATTGTTGGTGTTATGGTATTTATTATTCCTTGAATACGGTTAACGATAAGGCGTTCTAGAAGCTCGTAGCAAATACTGAGTAGATCAATAGGTTGATAGCTTGAAGAATCATAGCTGATTTGTCTAATTTGAAGATCGCCATGGTGTGAGCCATTTTGAATTCCGGGGGGATGACCTCAGTCTCCAGGATATTGCTGAGGTAGTTCTTGAGCCATGTTCTTCCCTGCTTGCCAAGATTTCTTATGAATTCCGACAAAACGCCATCAAAACCTGCAGTCTTCCTCATTTTTAGCATTTGATAGCTTTCTCAATTTCTTCGTGACTGAATGGATTAGAAAGAGTAGGGTTATTTCGGAGGTTGATACCCATATCGATCATCTCTCTCTCCATCTGTTTCTTTATGGTGGGATCTATCAGCCTTTTTGTTATGTGTGATGCCATTTCTGTTGGTGTAATTCCTGGCTCCTCTTTGCATGTGTTTGAGGCTGTACAGAGTTTTATAATGAGTCAATGTATTTCTATTGGAGTGAGTAAAGCTCATTTAAGGAGTTAGTTCTTTCCATTTCTGTTTCCTCCCTTCATTCAGTTTTTCTAATATTCTTTTTCCTGTTCAAATGTCAATAATTATTAATTTGCTAAACTGTAATCTGAAATTTTTTCCTGTACATTTTCGACTCGACCATGATGTAAGCAGAAATATTTAAACCTCTTTCTCTCAGGCAGTTTAAATCGTTTTATGTAATGAGCATGTTGACAAATGAAATATTAGACCAATATTTCGTACTGAAAGACTTGATGGTACTTTAAGGTACGAATTTTCTTGACAGTTCCAAAAATCAGAAACTGTAGTTTACTTAACAGTAGCATATTGCAGTTTAAACTGAATATTTCATGTCACTTTAGGAATTGACTATGCAAGTTGTGTCTAATATTGTTGGCGAGAATTCAGTGTTATAATGATTTACGTTATATCCTAGGAAATGAAAAATTAATAAATAAATAAAAAGTTCCTAATTAATATGGATCATTCAGTGAGAAGATAGCTGTTTACTGTAGTCACCAAAAGAGATTTTTTATTTAAAAAATCTTTCTTCCATTACACTAGGCAAAGTCTGACGCATGTAAATGCCGCTATACAGAGAAAGATATTATAACTGATGACAGGAGGCTTTGTTGCGCTAATGGGCTGAGGCGCTTCCTGCCAGAGGCTCTCTTTATGCTGGTTGCGTCCGTCCTCCGGAAGCAGGGGACGACCAGTATGGTGGGGCAGATGGCAGGTGTTTACGGAATATCCTATAAGCATGCACCAATACTAATGATAACAGCTTAAAACATTACCCCTAGTATACAACTGCAATTTTAATAATTCTATGAAAAGCTTGGTGCAGAAAAAATCGTGGTTTTCCACTCTGACCAATATTGAGATAAATAATAAGAACACTAATCTTCGTATAACTTTTCCAGCTCTAAACACATTGACAAGATCTTAGGTATATTTAAAGTGCAATGCTGAAACACATCAAAGCTGAAGCTCACAAAAATAAGCAACTATTGACATCTGATATACAATCCAACAAATTTTTGGTTCTCCGCGCCCTATTATAACAAAGATACTATATGCCTCCCTTCATGATTTTGACAACTCTTTACTCAAGAGTATTGCGCTTAAGTACTGACAGACCATTATTGTAGAACAGTGCTAAGGTGAACTGAAATGTTACTCGTTCGGATTCCGATCTCTTACAGAACTGCACAGGACGCTATTCAACACTGGAAAAGCGTGTTTTCTGTCTACGCTAAGACGCTTCGTGGTTCACATCTCTCTTCAAATTGTAGGACAGAATACTTAACGGCTTGAAACACCGGCGTTACTTCTTTAAGACCACACGGATTTATTAAAGTTGTACATGGATCACATTGACTAGAATGTTTTTAGGGCTTTACGACTCGCCGAGAGAGGGTTGTGGGTAAGCAAATGGAAGAAATTCGAGCCTGAGCTTCTGAAGGAACCATCGCGGTTTTGTCTGAAGTGATTTTCTAAACCACGGTAAACCTAAATCTAGATGGACGCTAAGGGGATGGACCACACGTCGTTCTGAAGGTCAGGTTCGAAAATTAACTGCTCCTCACAGCGAATTCAGCCTCGGAATAAGTTGTGCGCCTGTCCTATGCTGATTTGGTGTCTACTGAAGTGTGAAATATGTAAAAATAATAAGTTATGTTATACAGAGCTGAGCAGTAACAAAAAGTAGTTGACTGTATGGCCTATAAGGTAAAAACCGATTAAAGGTAAATTATATTCAGCTTCGACAAAGTGGGTGTTGGTATTATAAAGTAAATTAGACTTTCTCTCTATTCTCCTGTCAAAGGATTTATAATGGTGTCTGCATATCCACATCAGAAACGCTTGACATCAATCTGTCAAAGTCTTTAAACAACACAATCATACACTACGAGTTAATATGGCTCTACATACAACACACTTGGGCCGTTCTATAATTTCGTGCCCTCATGCTGATGATTACGATTTAAAAGAAAAGTTGGTCTACTTATCTATATAGTCTCGCTGAACTTAACACACTTCCTCCAACGATGTTCCAATGCTTTTATGTGAAATGATTTCTGAAAGGTGTCAATAAATGAGATGATAATGCTAACAACATCATCTGACTTGAATTGGGTGCCACACAGCAACTTTTTAAAATATGAAGAAACGGGAAATTCTTATTGGGCCAGCTCGAGTGAACAGACACCTTGCGGTGCCAACTGAAACTCACAACCATGAATTGTAGTCACGGAAATCAGAGACTTGTGACTGGAAGCAACGTCCTGATGAAATGGCCATATTTTTGACAGCTTTCTTCTTCTCTTTTCCATCATTGGTGTTTGCAGTTAACAACCACGTGCCAAATGTAGTTCCCAAATAAAAAGGGCGAATCGTTTATCATTCTGGCAATTTTTGAAGTGAAAATTTCTATTGGCGGGCTGTAGGCTAAGGATAAATCTATGAATTCACGTCACCGACTTGCAATGAGGTGTTGCGCGTATGATATGTCCATTGGAAGCTTTTTGGAAAACACAGTTTTTATCAGATTTTGATGGAACTTTGCACATGTACACAAACAAACACAAAAATACTGTTTACGTTTGATTTAAAAAACCTAAACCCTCTCCTCCTTTCCACCTCACCTTAATATCTGTCAACATTATTCATACAAACTCAAAGTTTTTAATCCGATTTTGATAGTAATTTACACATGTATACCTCAAAATAAAGCGGTCTGGTAGCTCAGTGGTTAAGGCGCTTATTTCCTAAAGTTTCTGTCGCCAGTTCAAAACCCGCGGTTAGCAGGAATTTTTAGGAGTTGTATATGATTGTATGAGCTACTCCGGGATGTTCCGTTCTGATTCCACGTTAAACAGTATGCCTCTAAGGAATGGAATTGACCTTCCTGTCCCCGACACAACAGTTTGGTACATCTCCTTCGGGAAGATTCGACCAACGCTCGGGTTGTGGACTAAGTTAGGTTTTTAGTTTTTTGAGTGAAAAATTCTTAAGGTGCGTTGGCTGTTGGATGGGTTAAATCTTAAGAGTTCGCGTCACCGACATGCTAATGTTAACAGTATATCTGAAGTGATCTGGTGGCTCAGTTATGGTGTCTGGCGGGGGAACGAAAGGTCCCGGTTCGAATCCCCGTCTCGGTGGGGATTTTCATAGGCTCTTAGCCCGACTTTCATCTCTGATGACACAGCTTGATGTGTAATTTGAAGTACGCTAGAACGCATTCATGGTTCGGATTCCACGTTATAGATCCCTGTACGTGGTACGACTACCGGGTTAGGTTAAGGCAGCTAAGAGAAGGGCGGAAAGCGCAGCCAATAGAAACCCTGTAACAATTACTACCGCACGGAATTATTATTATTATTTAGTATACCTGTAGCTATAATACGTGTTGCGCGTATGATATTCATAGTTTTAACTTATTAGTTCTTTCGGCAGTCCCTTATCACAGCCAACTGATTATTATTTTTTTATTTTTTTTATTTCTCTAAAACAGGTATGGGCAACCTTTTCTTAGCTGAGGGCAGAATTTCGGAACTTAATCAGGTCGCGGGCCGTAGGTAAGAAATAGTAGGTAGTAGGGTGGTTGGTAAAATCTCTCACGAAATATCATCGGGGTGGGGAGGGTCGACGGAAATCTCACGTGAGATTTTGTGAACTTTAATTGACTGTAGAGCTAAAAAAAAAAAAAACTTAAATACCTATTTACGGGATAAAAACCGTCTTTTCAACGTTTTCGGGATCGCGAGAGCTAAAAAAAAGGCCTCAAAACTTTCCCGCGAAAATCTCACCTCACCGAGGGGGGGGGGGGGGAAATCGGTATTCCGAAAAATCACCTTACCTAAAATGTGGACGCTCCCTTGTGAATAAAAAGCCAATGAAAATTCATTTTTATTTATTTATCAGAATTAGAATAGCATAACATACACAAAGTAAATTAACAAAAACAGGTAGAAAAAATCAAATGAAGTTTAATGAGAGACTTGAGTTTGAAGCTGAGAAATAAGATCATCGATATTGGGGTCAATAGCACTAGTACAGAGGCGCAAAGTGTTTTCTAAATTAACATCTGTAAGTCGAGTACAATGCTTATTTTTATTAATTTTCATGATTGAAAAAAGCTGCTCACATTTATACGTGCTTCCAAATGTGCAAATCATTTTTCGTGCGAAAACTCTCAGCTGTGGATATTTCTCTTCGGAAAGGTATGTTCTGTAAAATTCACTTAGTTCAACATCATCAAATTTAGACTTCAGATATAAGTCTTCTTGAAGCTCGATCAACTCCATTTGTAGGTGAAGCGGAACATCTTCCACATTACACTTACACGGATTTGCAAAAATATTGAAAGTGCTGTCCATATTCTTAAAATCGGAAAACCGATCATTGAATTGCTCTGACAATAGTTTTAGTTCTTCAGCATAGCGACCGTATTCAATGTTTACATTACTGGATAATGTTAAAAAATGAAAACAGTTTTTATTTCTCATTTGTGTTTCCCAGAAGTTAATCTTTTTTTGAAAAGCTTTAAGATGACTGTACAGCTGATTTACCAATTGCCCTTGTTTTTGAAGCTTCAAGTTCAACTCGTTTAAGTGTCCTGTGATGTCCACCAGGAAAGCCAAGTCACAAAGCCATGTAGGATCACAAATTTGCGGTAATGATTTCTCTTTCATTTCCATAAAATCAGCTATTTCTTTTCTGAGGTCATAAAATCTTTTAAGCATTTTACCTTTGCTAAGCCACCTTACTTCGCAATAGTATGTCACATCATCGTGCTGTGAAGAGAGATCATCCAAAAATGTTTTAAACTGGCGATGGTTAAGACCGCGGGATCTAATGAAATTGATGGTATTTATTACCACATCCATAACGTTCTTCAGTCGAATGGACTTAGAGCACAAGTTTTGTTGGTGAATAATGCAGTGCAGAATTATTAACTCACATTCTTGCACATTCATAGTGGTTGCTCTTTCCTTCAGAATTCCGACAAAACCTTTTCGTGAACCGACCATCGAAGGCGCACCATCTGTACACACTCCAACTAATTTATACCACTGCAAACCATATTGCTCCAAAGTACATTGCACCTCGGCAAAAATATCTTTTCCAGTAGTGGTCCCTTGTAGCGGCCGTAAAGCCAGTAGTTCCTCTGTCACTAGAAATTGTTCATCAATACCTCGTATAAAAATAGCTAACTGGGCTGTGTCAGATAAATCTGTGCTCTCGTCCAGAGCAATAGAAAATGCTTGAAAACCAGCTAATCTGTCAGTCAATGTGTTTTTGATATCACTAGCCATCATATCTATACGTCGAACTACAGTACGTCGCGATAAGCTCACTTTCTCAAACACTGTCTTTTTTTCTGGGCACAAAAGTTCTGCAACATCTACTAGGCACTCCTTAACAAATTCTCCATCAGAAAAGGACTTCGATGTTTTCGCTATTTTATAACTAACTATAAAACTAGCTTTAACAACACTGTCTAGATTTGATCTTTGTGAATGGAACATTTGTTGCTGTTTCCCTAAATCGGTAATGAGTTTTTTTATTTTCTCCTTTCTTAATTGACCTGTAAGTAAATTATATTGAGCGAAATGCTTGCTGGAGTAATGCCGCTTCATATTGTATTCTTTTAAAACGGAAATTGTTTCACTGCACAACAAGCACATAGGTTTACCACTGTGCATGATAAAAAAGTATTCATAAGTCCATTTGTCTTGGAATTGACGACACTCTGTATCCACTTTCCGCTTTTTTAAACCAGACATCTTGATAGATTGTTGACACGTTCGCTGTACGGTTTACGTATTACCCGCAATAAGCAACTAGAACACACTCGATCGTACGCGAATATGCCGTGCAAGCGGTCAAAGTTGACTGAAGGATGAAAACATGCCGAGCAGCTAGCGGCGAAGATCAAAGGCGCGGTCGCGACAGTTGTTTCAACAATGTGAAACAAAAGCATTGTTAGTAATGAGTCAGCGCATGCCGAACTAACAGTCGCGTTTGAAGCGCTTAAAGGTCATCGGGAGGCTTCCTGAATGTTTACCATTTGTCTCTTTCTAACGATATTTCTCGATTTTAGTCTTTATGATTTGAATAAATACATTTTTTTTTGCACGTTACTTGAACTTACTGAATCTCTCGCGGGCCGGATTGAAGCTGGCGGCGGGCCGGATCCGGCCCGCGGGCCGGGGGTTGCCCATATATGCTCTAGACCAGTGTTTCCCAACCTTTTTTGGGTCATGTCCCACTTTTAACATTTTTTTTTGCCCCCCTCCCCCACACATAATTTTTAGTAAAAAAATTATTTGTTATTAAAGAAACTCATATAGGATTATTTTTGAAAGAAAACACTTTAATATTGTCATAAAACACAGGAAGTAAAATTAAAAAACATTTAATGAAATACTAAAATTCAAATTCAAAAGATTTTTAATAAAGATTTATTGTGGCAAATTAGTGTGATCGTTTTAAGAATTTACTTTTTTGTTATATTTTGTACCTATATCTAGCATTGCATTTAAATAACCCGAAGAGAAAGCGGTAAAGTCGTATCAAGTCAATTTCTAAATTACCCCCCCCCAAAAAAAACAAATTGCCCCCCTGTGGGGCGTGGGCCCCACGTTGGGAAACACTGCTCTAGACAAAAAATTCCTTTATGTGACTTCACAGATTCTATAGTGCGCTTCACGAACGATGGCGGCCCCGTTTAGCGAGGTTCTGCGCATGTACGTCATCGCTTTGCCAGTAGCCAATCACATTCAGTAACAATCCAGAGCCTGTCGTGGTAACACGAGTGTCGAATGTGATGTTTTTGGGAAGTAGACGGTTGTAAAACAGTGAGCATTGCAATAATCCCTATTCTAAATAATGGAATACAAGCAGCAAAAGCGTAAGGTTCTGCGTAGGCAAAGCAGAGAGCAAATTTTTAAAGTATATAAGCATTTTAAGTGCGAAACAGATGCCATATGGCCGAACTGTGACGTTGCCAGAGCTCAGGAGAGAACTGATGAAGCATTTGATATCAGCCTTATAGTGTACAGCGAATAGTTAAACGCGGTAACGTCGCATATTCTATGTCATTCCTATTTCTCTCGCTCTCTGCGCGACCCGCCATCGTTCGTGAGGCGCACTATAGTTCGCTATCCTCGAATGTTATCCCTCGGCTATTTTATTTCTGCACGCTCATTCAGAATGACCCTCTATTAGTGCAGGCGTGACTGCGTGCAGAGGAATTATGCCGGAGAATGGCGGTGACAGTAGGGGAGTGGGACACTGGCGTCCATTCCATTCTTCTACACCTGTTCAGCGATGCGAAGCAGGGTTTCCGCAGCCTTGAAAGAGCTGCCAAGAAAAAGACCGCACAATGCGGCTATGCTATTATTCTTTTCTGCCTACTCAAGCGCTGGTCATTAGACCTCTGCGCTAACCCGCCAATCAGAATAGGAATGCTTGCATTTCATTAGTCAAGGACCGTCGACGAGGAATGTTTACTAATATGTTAATTCCTTCAACTCTGTAGGCGTATGCATAGCATCTGAAGGCCACGGCGCTTACTAGGCAGTATCACGCCTTGTAAACAATTAGAGCACTTGGTCTCGACAATGAATTAATATGTTATCTGTCCTCTTCGAAACATAAACCGGATTTTTCTAAATATTATTTTCGATCTCTAAATGTATTTAAGATAAATGATCCCATCTACCTATGAACCTTTCTTATGTTATTCTTTTTGTGAACAATGTATACTTTTCCGAGTTATTTTTACTCTTCCACAAGTTACAGGATGCATGTATACCATAATCAAGAAGGAAAGACCTCCTAGGGAAGGGTATTGAAACTAGCCGTTGATGCCTGCAGAGCACGAGTTTAGGACACTGACATTATAGGTTGATAAAAGTAAAAGGCTTCTATTAATTTGGTTAATTCATTATGACTAGGATCCCCGAATCAAAATGAGAGAAGAACGGTTGATATGTAGCAATTGTTTGTCAACTGAAACAAGTAGCCTACGTACATAGCACAACACTTGCAATGTCTTACGTAACGATTAGAAATGATGAAATGTTTCCCTAAAGGAAACAAAAATATCATAAAAGCTCCTTGCTCTAGAAGATACACACACACATCTTATCTCTGTGATATATTGTGCTGCTATCTAGCGGTAATGCGGTCACTCTTTACCTACGCCAGCGAACCCTAGCAGTTTGACTCTGAACTATCGCATTCCCGTGGCCTTGGCTGCTCATAATTTTGCATTTATGGGTTGAGTGTCGAAAAACTCCTTTCTTAACTAATTATCTTACTAAAACGGAGAACTTAATCTTTAAAATGATACCTCATTTATCGATTTTGATTAAGTATAAAGGGAGAAAGACAACTCGTTACAAAACACACCTGTTAGAAAAGATATATAAGATATGAAAACATGGCACAAAGTGTTTCATTCAAGATGTTCTTTTATAATTATACGAGGATAGTACCACACCTTCATCGCGTGACCGGAAAAAATACATCGTACAATCTTGCGAAAAATGCGCATATTTCTTTAGTACTTTGCAAAATATCGTTCAAAATTACAACACCCCGGAACGAATCTTAATTTTGCTACTCGTATTAAGTGGATGAAGTTTATGAACTGGAAAAGGAAAAAAATATAGCGCAATGATTAAATGTTTCTACGAGGGTAATTCAAATGAAAACCTTAAATTTATAATAAAAAAATCGAAATTTCGCGCTGTTATCCTGTAAGTTGGTAAGCGTGCTACAAGCAGTGTGCAAATGGCCTGTAGGTGGCAGCATAGTGCAGATGCACAAATACCGTCGCAGTATCAATATAAAGAAGGCAAGCCCTACTTGAGGCTTGCACCAGGGAAGAACAGAGTTCTGTTATTCGGTTTTTGAGTAGTGACGGTGTGAAACCTATTGAAATTCATCGAAGAATGAAGGTTCAGTACTGTGATGCAGCAAGTCTATGAATGGAGTAGGAAGTTCGCAAATGGTGTGACTTCAGTGGAAGATGCTCCTCGTCCAGGTCAAGCACATCGAGTTGTGACTCCACAGAACATTGCAGCAGTTGAAGCCATAGTGATGGAAACCCGCCGAGTGACACTGAATGACATTGCAGCATGCTTAAAGATTAGTCGTGGTTCAGCACACCACATTGTGCATGATGTGCTCCAGTTTCACAAAGTGTCTGCAAGATGGGTGCCACGCCAGCTGACTCCTGAAATGAGAGAACGACGTGTTAATGCTTGTGAAGAACTTCTTTGGCGCTTTGAACGAGAAGGTGATGGCTTCCTTGCAAGAATCGTTACTGGGGACGAAACCTGGGTTCACTTCCACCAACTGGAAACGAAGAGAGCGAGCAAGGAATGGCGCCATTCCTCATCACAAAAACCAAAGAAGTTTCGAACAGAACCATCAGCAGGGAATGAAAAAGGCGTCATTTTGGAGCATTACATGCCTAGAGGGACCACTGTCACCAGTGCATCATACACAGATTTCCTAAAAAATCATCTTCGGCCTACAATCAAATCAAAACGCGTGGATTGCTGTCATCAGGTGTCCTTTTGCAACATGACAATGCAAGGCCCCACACTGCCCGTACAACAGTTGCAACAATCACAGACCTGCATTTTGAATGTCTTCCTCATCCACCATACTCACCAGACCTTGCCCCAAGTGATTTCCATATGTTTGGACCACTCAAAGAAGCAATGGGAGGAAAGAAGTTCCATTCTGATGAAGAGGTACGCCACGCGGTGCATGAGTGGTTGCGCGGACTATCAAAAGATTTTTTTCTAAAGGAATTTATGCACTTTGTAAGCGCTGGAGGACTTGCATTGAGCTTGGGGGAGATTATGTTGAAAAGCGATACAGCTTTGTACCACTTCTGCACAATAAATAATATTTAAAAAAATATTTAAAGTTTTCATTTGACTCACCCTCTTATATGAGAGATGTCATCGAAAGATAAGAATGAGGATATGAGAGCCACATTGGGGTATGATGCCTTGTCTACAGCTATCATCTAAATTTAAACGGAGAAGAAGCAGGATTTGCGATGATCGCCGTGCGGGGAGGACAATCATTCAGGAAAGTGTGCATATGGTACATGGATTAATGATGACAGACAGATATTTAGCAGCTCAGTAGATTGACGAGATACTGTATAAGACTTCCCAAATACTGTTCATCGCTTTATGTACTTCGACCGAGCGTAGTGGGTGTGCGGTTAACGCTCTGACCTCGCATTCGGGAGGACGCCGGTTCGAATCCCCGTCCGTGCATCCAGATTTGGGTTTTCCATGGTTTCCCTAAATGATGCCGGAATGCTTCCTTCAAAAGGCCATGGCTGAATTCCTTCCAGTTCCGTGTCCCCAATCTAATCCCGTCTCTAATGACCTCGATGCCGACGAGGCGTAAAGCAGCAAAAAAAAAATATATGTTCTTTGACACGATAAAGGTTTTTTCCCATTCGGGTACGCAACTTTTGACGGCAGATCAAAAGATGATGAACAAGCAACTGTCTTAAGGAAATCTCGGCCTTTCAGTTCTGTAGAGTTTGTTGTATACTCTTTGTCTATGTATGAGTCATGGGCACATCATTTCACCCCGGTATCAAAGCAACAGTGGGTGTAATTGAAGACCAACAACTGGTTCTCCAAATTTATTCCTTCTGAGGAAGAGTGATGGTGTCCCCTTTCTGGATTCTGAGGGTTTACTACTGCTATATTTAACACAAAATGGTGAAACAATCACGGGCGCATATTATAGTAACCATACCAAGTGACTAAGAGCAGCTATCAAGAGAAAGTGTACAGGCAATTCGTCAAGAAAATGTGCTGTTTCATCAGGACATTGTTCCCCAGCACGTGCCATGGCTGCGATCGTGAGTGTGCGTTTCAGACAGTACCGCAAGCCGCCTATTCGTTCGATCTGGCCTTACCAGACCCGTTTCCAGAACTGATAAAAACTTTCTTTCTGGCACAGTTTTAATATACATGACGGCATATATATTTTCACCTCATTTTTCACATTCTTGAGGAATCGTTTATGCTTTTGGCGTAAAAGAATTTAAAGGACTTGATAAAAAGATCAGTTTTCCTTTTGAATCGTGCGGATTATTTTCAGACCAGAAACTTATAGGAAGGCCTTCCTTTTAATTGCCGCTTCCATATAGTTTTAATCAGATATTATGAGAAAAAAGGAATTATAGTAACATTAATGATGATGAAGTTGTTGATGAACAGTTAAAAAAAAGAGTCAGGGACACATTCAGAAGAAGATATAAACATAACACACGAAATAATATCTCAAAGACCTAAAAACGTTGAAATCAAATGATATGTGAGAGTCAAAACCACTGACCAGTTTCTTGTGGCATCTGATATCGAAACTGATCATGGCATCCACATATTCATAAAAGTTACAAATGTATCTGATCAGTTATTCATCTGTTTTGAAGTTTTCATGTAAAACCTCCACCAAATAATTTGCACACAAAAGATGACAACATAAGAAATCAGAGATGACACTTCACCACGTATACGACGATTACCTGCAGGTGCAGCCACAACAAAGGCAGAATGTACGGCAAATAGAAACGCTGTCACCGGATTTACCATCCATATAAAACTTATGAATAAACTTATGATGCTCACGAGAAACATTTACGACGAATTTCTGCATGATCTAGCAACAGCTGGCTCAGCTACCTGGCTTGTTCAAAGCGAGAAGTTAGCGCTTGTCTGTTAACGGATGGTTGTAAATTAAATTATCCTTGTGTTTCATTATCGTAGCAATATCCAGTTAGGCAAGTGTCTGAGACTGGCGTATTGCTCGTAAACGAGATGTTAAGACGACAATCAGGGCAACTGGCAAATGTTCTGGAACCACTAAATACATAATAGACCGCTAATCGCAAGAGCTGTTCTTTTTGGTATTTCTTCACGTACCCCTACAACATATTACTATATTACAAAAAGACAGGGTATCTTGTTATCAGAAGCAACTTATCCAGATAGGTTTCTATCAGTGTTGTGTAGAAATGACATTAAGATGTGGTCAATAACTTCGAAGAATGAGTCAAACCAAGGAAGGTGATGGATAAATACATTCGAATCAAATAGTCTGCACTCAGAAACATCATGAAGATGTACGTTTCCGTCCACTTCTATTTATCTCACAACGATGAAATAAGCCTAATCCAACAAAATAATGCACTTCATCATCGAAAGCAATGATTGAGGAGTATTCTACACATGTGACATATGGTATGTATCAATAAATTCGCTCGAACGTGCTCAGCTTATAATCACAGAAAGAGGTGGAACGACCAATTTCTACGAAACTATCCACACCAAGAGCTATCTGGCATATATTTGTTTCCTTTCAAATAATTTACTTTAAGTCACCAGAATTGGAGTAGTGGCTTACTGGTATATCGATACATGCACAAAAAGTAAGGAAACTGGGATACAGAACTTTGGTTAGTTGGGACAGTATAGGATCCAAATCGAGGTGGAGCTGGGTAGGATGATGCCAAAAAGGACAACCAAATTATTTGCGGGAATTATCATAGAACACAATCGGGAAATGCTGCGACCCGTACGGATAGTGGGCAAGAAATTTCGAGTAGTATGATGGATGGGAAGAGAAAACAGTAAATATAAATAAGCACTTGATTTCAAGACAGCGAAAGGAAAAAGTTTTCACATGTAAGTAAAGAAGAAAGGGACTAGGATATATCAGAGAAGTGTTAATGAATTAACTAAAAAATTGATGTAATGCAAAAAAGATAAGAAAGGAAATTGCCAGTGCCGCATAAGCTCTGTCATAATTAATGATAATATAATCAGTTTCAGTATTACTACCAAAATACGAGTACCAGAAGTCTTATTTCAAATCTACTGTGCAGAAGTTTCAAAATTAGGTTAAATTAGGAATTTTAAATCCCCATTTCCTTTGTCTTACGTTCGAAGTAGTAGATAATGGTGAATACTCAAAACATCTGAACTCGAATTAATTAAATTATATTTTTATATGAGGCATGAAGTACTCATTAACACTCCTAAGACACTTGTCAGATATACAATTCCATTTTCACTCACTCAACTCCACTCACTCACTCAAGAGCTTACCTACTAAGATTTCGAGCGTGGTCCCAGGTTCAAATCCCAGTAGAAGCGAAGATTTTTAAGATTTTGCTTTGATCATATGAGCCACGCCTGGATGGTCAGCTGTTCGGATTACATGTTTAACTGTAAATCACACAAATTTATTAGTGCAATGAGAGGCAAATCGTAGGTAGTCTAGCAATGCTTTAGGTGTACCCTTTTTTACGTTATATTGATCCCTCAGGCGTTGCGTTGTTTCTCTCGCAGTCAGAGAGAGAGAGAGAGAGAGAGAGAGAGAGAGAGAGAGAGAGTGTGTGTGTGTGTGTGTGTGTGATCTGCACTAATAATACTATAAATGCGGAAGTAAGTCTCTGTATTTTTGTTACGTTTTGACGACTAAATGGCTATACCGATATTGATGGAATTTGACAAGGAAATACTTTGTATCTGTAGGAAGGGCACAGGACTTTTTTTTTTCGGTATGAATAACAGTTGTATTCACTAAATTTTGAGCACTTATAGAATGTTGACAGAGAGACGGATGTGTAATGTTACGTCGGTTGCTCAAGCTGGGCTTTGTGCGCATTATGTTAGTGTATGATTTGTTAATAAATTTCGTTTAGAGACAAAACGTATTATTTAGTATAGATGCTGATTTTCTCTGTACTGTTAAATTGTGTCTGCTTAAATGTTTTCGGCACCAGTTTATTTTGCCTTCTTTTTTGACATGCCTTGCGCGCGTAAACGGGCATAGGGTATAGCTCTAACAGAGCACGAGCAGCTAAAGTTATTAGAACCCAAGAATTGGATGCTCATGCTGAAGAAAGAAGAAAAGAGCAAGCCGAAATAAAGCTGCCCGTAGTTAACCCCCCTCCCCCACATCCCCACACCTTCGTTTGTTTTTCTGTTTTTATATATGTTGGAAATTGATTCTCTTCATGAGGTAGGTTCGACTGTAGAATGATATAGTCATGGCTTTCCTGTCATATTATGCCGACTCGGTGTTGTCTGGAACCAATCCTACGTTACCAACAGCTTTCTATATTCAATTCTGGCAACGAAATTCTTGATCCACGCGTACGAAGTCACGGGTATCAGCAAGTATATATACTACGCCCCGTCGATGTTGAGGCCATTAGAGGTAGGACAGGACTGAGGGAGAGGAATGCGCAGTAATTCGGCCATGGCATTTAAAGGAACCATCCCAGCATTCACTTGGAGTGATGTGGAAAAACCAAAATCTGAATGGTCGGACGATGATTCGAACCTGTGTCCTCCAGAATGCGAGACCATAGCTTTACCGCTCACCCACCAGTCCCCGTCTAGCGGTGAGTCAACAAGCCGTGAGTGCGGTGCTCGTTGAGAAATGGAGAGCAGGAAACTCACACAGCTGACCTCTCGTGGGGGAAGTTGGCAAACAACGCACAGCTAGGTTACATGCGCTGAACGCAATACACCAGCAATCGTAAGCAAAGCCGGGACAGTTCAGAGCTAATGCGAACAGTAGCATATAAGCGGGGAATTAATGGAATGATTTCCTGTCGAATGAAGACTACAATGAATGTGGCTGTTGTTGATTTTACAGACATTCTTCGACAGAAGATTATTTGGGAACACCTACTTATAGTAATAAAGAATTTTAGCATTGTTTATGCTACGAAGGGGGTCGCATGACTTGCTTATTTTCCCTGATTAGAATTTCCCTAGTTCTTTCCTTTCGCGAAATGACCGTTTTTACCGTTTCCCTAGCTAAAAAATCCACCAAAAAAGATGGCGTTCTGTTTAAAAGGAAAAAAAATACAAGAATCCATTCCAGAACAAGTTTTCCAGAAATTCTTCCAGCAAGAAAAGAGGTAGTACGTGCTGTCCCAAGAAGGTACTTTGAAGGCCAAGTTATCAGACGTACAGGTTAGTGATGGTGTTTTCCCCCGTCAAAGAACAGATACTATAGTGTAGCTCATACAGTTTTTTTTTATTAATAATAATTACTCTTGATTTCTGCTAAGCATCATTCTACTTGAAAATCAAATGGTTTGGACTGAAATCCAGTTTATTGGGATTGGAGGGACTAGTTCCAGAAAATATGGTTCTTCCGCCTCAAACGAAAGCAAATGAACGCTTGTAAGTACTTTGCGCAGTCCTAATGGTCTTATTCGCAAGCAATAGGCCTAATAATAATACCGCAAAGCCTCTGCCTTATGGCAGTTTACCTTCTTATACGTTAAGCACAATAAATGTTTCACTGTCTGAGGGAAACCTTTCAAATAGTCCGGCGATAACATTTTTATGACTTTACGTCACTTTGACATCGAGGTCATTAGAGGTGGGAAAAGACAATGGACAAGGAACTGGAAGGAATTCGGCCATGACCTTCTGAAGGAAACATATCGGCATTCGTCTGGAATTATTTGGAAAAACCATTGAAAACTCAAATCTGGATGGCCGAACGAGGATTCGACACCACGTCCACCCAAATGCAAGGCCAGAGCGTTATCGCTCTCCCAAACTCGCAACTGCATTTTGATCTTAAAACAAACTGTGCTAATATTGTTGCTAGAAAATCATCAGACACACGCGCATTCATTATGCCGCGAAATATTAGCTTTAATCGTAGTCGTGGAACTACTTTCTTTCTAATAATGATTTCATATTATTGCGCTCATGAAAGCAACTTGGATTATTTTTAAAATATTAGAATAGTTTATTCGCTCAGCGTTAATAACGAATTCTAATATTTCTGCTCAAAAATTAAAGCATCCATGGCACGCGCATGAATACATTCACTGCATCGCGATATAAATATAACAGTGATGAGAGAAAATAACAAATCCTCTACATCGAACGAATATATATATAAACAAAAAAAACTAATAATTAATATGTTGATTTAAACGATATACATACTTTTATTTCAGTGTTTTGTCAATTCGTTTCTTTGCAGCTGCTTAACTAAACAGAACTGTCATTAAATAAAGTTCATAACCTCGTTTAGGCAGAAACATCTGTGGCCGCTGTTAATTCAGCAAGTGTCGGGAATGTGACTTCAGCGTTACACGGACGTTGTCCAAGCTTAGCCTTTTATTAGTATTGATAATAATTACTGGAGGCAATTTACCTACTTGTACGTTGCGCTCATTTTTAGTATAATGTTTCCCGATAAATTGTTCAAAAGCTCCAGAGATGACATTTTTTTTCTTATGGTTTTACGCCTTGTCGATGTCAAAGTAAATAGAAGCAGAAAAGGACTAGGGAAGAACTTGAAGGAATTCAGCCATTGCCCTTTGAAGGAACCATCATCAAATTCGCCTGCATTGATTTCAGGAAACCATCGAAAATCGAAATATGAATGGCCCGATGTAGTTTCGAAGTTGTGTCCTCTGGAAAGCGAGGCCACAGCGTTACCGCTCCTCCTAGGTGGTAACAACTTATTCCACTGTCAGTTTGACGGGTAAATCCCGATATTCTTGTTAAACTAACGCACGTTTTATCAAAGAGTAGGCCTAAAAAACCACGTTAAAATTAACGTGCATGTCTAGATGTGTGCTAAGCTTAGCTACATCTTTATGTGAAATAGTACGAAATCTTAGAAATCCATCTCGCAGGAGAGAGAGGAAAAATTAATAGTTATGCACAAGATGTATTGGTAATGAAAGCGAGCATCGAAATAAAACAAATGATACGCACTCCCTAGTGGGCTTGAATCAATAACAATACTTAACTAGATGAGCCTTGCGAAAAGTTCGCGAATGCGATGAATAGTAAGGATGCTGGTATGAAATAGGACGAAAGAAGAACCGCCTCATTTCTATCAATTGTTTATTTGTTTAGTGTAATAGGTTCGTAACAAAATTCGACGCCAGTGAAGCAGTTTATTAATATCTGTGATATATGCTGCTGGTATCTAGCGGCTTGGCTCTGAACTGTCTCACCGCGCGACTTTCGAGGTTATTACTTTTTCCTTTAAGGGTCAAATTCCGAAAAATTCTTTTCTTAAAATATGTTGTGTCCATAACGGAGTCCTTAATCATTAAAATGATATCTCATCTTATCGGTTAGATATCAAGCAGGATAAATGGCTCGTGACACAAAAACGTGTTGTAGAAATATTGATACTTTTGCCCTTTAAGGGTCGATTTCGGGAAATTCCTTTCTTAATATATGATGTTGCCAAAATGGAAATCTATAAAATGATTTTATGGATTTCTGTTAGGAATCCAGGTTGGATAAATGGTTCGTGATACAAAAAATAGCATATCGACATTTTGACCGTTTAAGATTTTGGAAAAATTGCTTTTTTTAAAATATGATGTGACGGAAGCGGATACCTTAATCTTTAAAATGGCGCCTCATTTATCGATTTCGGTTAGGTATGAAGGGAGATAATGGCTTGTGACAAAAAAAAAATCTTATAGAAATAATATATATGATAAATAGTACGTCAGCAATTGGAATCTGGAAAGGAAGTAATGAATATACGTATTTGAAGAAAGAACATAAAATTTCTTATCTAGTTGTGCTCGAATCTAACTTGTTGAACCCTACATTCTCAACATTCTATAGTTTACACAGAGCTGACTTGAATTATTTATCCGTGAGAAAATGACATCGGAAAATAAAACATCGGACTGGGCGTCGGCTAAAAATATTAAATGGAAAAAATAATGTGGCGATACTGACGGACAGTAATGGAAGTGAAGCCGCCTGCTAGCTGGTACAGCTCGCTCTTTGACAACGCCAGGAATGCGACCGCACCGCGACAGCGGAGGAAAGTGAGGCGATTTCCACAATCACGGAGACACACACGGAAGACTCTCCAGAGAGCAGCGAAAGTTGAGAAACTAACACAGCCAGTTATTTGTTAACACTCGCAGCAGACAAGACATCAAGAAAGAATTCTTGGACGTATAAACGGCCAGTGGCACGCAGCTCACAGGATAAATCGAGAAGTTTGTAACTTCGAATGTTACAAAAAATTGTCGAGAGCTGTGGACAGAGTTCGGATACGAAGTCGCACTGAAACGAATACGTATGCGTCATCACAAAGCAATCTTCTAGAAAAGAAACTATGCAGTAAACGAACGCCTCAAGTCACTTATAATTTCTGCCCTATTTATCTTATTGAGAAACACTTGCAGGTTCCTCTGGTTAGAAAAAAGTCACACCTTCTCAATACATACCTGAAACAAACTGTCGGTGCGATAGAATATTAATCGTATAATAACAGGACCATTTTACTACTCCGTCAATATGAAGCAGTTGAATATCACAACTATCAAAACTGTAGAGTTTTTAACGCTGAATCTGAAAGGATTAATATTCCTACAGAAACTTAAGTGGTATCTTCTTTAACACGCTGTAAACTCGGCTTTTCACGAATAGTTAAATTTATACTGTTACCATTCCCTTAAAAATATTTTTTCATTTTTTTAAAAATTACAGTATCCTGATTTCCTCATGTGCAATCAGTTAATGATGAAAATAATAATCCAAGTATCAAATGGTATTGCCACCTTTAGCATAATAATAATAATAATAAGAGCTTGGAGCTGACATATGTGAAGCAACTTTGTAAAACAGGAACTTGCATTGAATTCAGAAATATGGAATAATGATGGATATCAGGAATTGCTTCACAGATGTACGTATCATGTATTATGTTCCCACTTATCCAATGTTTCGAACACGGTCTCAAGTACACTCCAGATGTATAAAAATTCTGATATTTCTGCGAGAGTATTTCTTTTACTGGAGACTCAGCAGGAGGCAGTTCCTTTAAGTTGCATCCTGATGGCTCAGAAATCCGCTAAATCTGTTATAATAAAGAATATGCTTTCACTTTTTTCAGACTTTCAATGCAAACATTTCATTACAATTAGAATCAAGAACGCGAAGCCAGATTTCTATTTACGGACTGTTTCAGTGTAAACCGATAAGAAAAGTTAATTGGAAATGGTTGCTTTCTTTCGAAACGATAATAATGCTTACGGTAAGCCCGGAAGAATAATTTTGCCAAATAAGTGACAGAGTTTCGATTTTCCGTGCAACCAACCACTGGCACTGCTTCCCAATCTAATGCGGAAATCCTACCGGGAGGATGGGGTATTATCCGAACGATGGAAGATTTCTCGAGTGTCGTACATACACAAAGCAGACTTTGTCAGAGGTAAGGAATGAGTTTGAAGCTCGGGAAATTTGGTAAACGCGAATTTCAGGCAGGATTCTTTGTCACTTTCCTCTTTAGAAGTTTTCTGTTAGATCTTGTTATCGGTGAGTTAACCACATGTCGGTCTATGTCGAGACAGGAAAGCGGAAGCCTTGCAACTACAGGCAGCGTCCTCTTCCGTGCTGTGCTCAAGAATCAATTACACAATACCTAATATTATATCTGGCAGTCCCTCCTCAAGCCGTAACGCAATATTCAACAATTTATAGCCTTTATTACCGTTAAATCTCTTATCTGCAAATTACATACTTTGAATGCATTTTTTTTCGTTTAAGTACGGCACCGACATGTGGAAAAATTCAAATTTCAACCGAGTTAAATTTTGGGGTTTCATGTATAAGATTTCTATATTTTGAATGGTACTGCCTAATACTGCTCATAGGTTAGCAACGAAAACAGATTTTACTATCCATTATAGAGAGGCAACGGCATGTCACAGATAGAGAGCGTCCGTAACCTATGTGACACTATTTTTACCTCCCTTGAATCCTCCCCTCATGGCTTGCTTGATATGGCTCTTTCCTCGACCGTCCACCCCCCCCCCTTCCTTATCCCTTAGGGCACGTGTCTTTTTCCCTATTAATTCCAGAAGACTGTTTTGTACTGTTTTCTCTTAACAGACTGTCGTTAAAATTATTGCGTATTTATTGAAAAGAATTGATATTTACGTTATGTATTTTTCTATAAGTAGAATTATTCTTAATGAAATGTTGACACTAGCCACGTCTGAAAATTATAGGAAAAAACCACTTTTCCCAGGTACAGTCAGGGCTGTTACTAAAATCATCTTCCTTATCTAATTCATCACTGTTGATTAATTGATGAAACAGAACAAACTGTACCTGCTAATTAAAAAACTAAGAAGAGCGGCACTTTGTTTTATTTTGCTGCAGTTCTGTCACCTTTCTTTCTACATTACCAGGGAATGATTCTTAAATATGTCTAAAGGATATCTATAACTTATTGGATAGTGAAAACTCATTGGAAAAACATTTTCAGGTAGCCTTGTAAGGGGGGTGTGAGGGAAAATCGGGGGGGGGGCTGGAGGGAATCCCGTCAAATCTCATGTTATGTTAGGGGGGGGGGGGGGGTCCGAGCAAATCTCAACAAATCTCACCAGAAAAGGGCGGGGAGAGGGGGGTCTGGAATTCCGGAAAAATTCACGTGATTAATGGACGCCCCTAAGTTTATTTTACAGCGTCACTTCGCACACTTTCAACCTGAAATTCATTGACAGAACAAAATTAGAATTATTTTATCAACGAGCGTTATGGTCACACGTGGGCGGTCCTAAAAATAAAAAAAATAAGAAAGAAATATTTCAAACCATCTAAACGATACGAACTGTCACTGCCTGGTAAAATTCCGGGTGACATCTGTAAAGGAATTCGAGTCTAGGTACGGCATATCTAATGTTTTTCAAATCGTATTGCACCGTCGTGTATCGGTTAGTTTAAATGTGGCAGCACTGTTAGTATGTAGGATATCTAAATTAACATACGGATACGATTAAATGACAGAAATAAATATCCAAATGCTGTTGTGTGGTGTTCTGTACCTTATTTTAAGTGCAAAATAATGTGCAAGAAAAACTACGTGGCTTGCCCCGTTCCCCCCCCCTCCTACGAAGCCCAAACGTAGCTTTCTACTCAACCCCTCCTCCCCACTAGACGGAGCCACGTAGTTTGTGGACGGTCCCTTTTGTTGCTTGTTTGGTAACATGATTTTAGAGACAAGGACGGAAGTTTGTTGAAGTACCAGTCAAATATTCTAAATTCGTTACGTTTGTCTGATTAGGGGGCATCCCCCTCTGGTGAGATTTTGTGATATCTGGCCGAACCCCTCCCCCCCTCTCTGGTGAGATCTGGTCCGTGAGAACCCCCTCCTTCTAGGAATTGCCCTCAAAACTTTTGTAGACTTTTTTTTTTCAGGTCTCACCCTTCAAAAACCCCCTCTTTCCGACGAAAAAAAACCCCCTAAAATCGACGCAATTTGTAGACTTTTTTTTAGCTCTACAGTCCAAATTTTTTTTCACAAAACCTCACGTGAGATTTCCGTAGACCCCCTCTCCCTTGGTGAGATTTTGCCGGCACCCCCCCCTCCCCTTATTTCACCTCTCGTAATTTATGGATGCCCCCTTATGAGAGTAGGAAGCCTTTTTTTTTTTAACTGCTTAACGTCTCCTATAACAACTAGGTCTTTAGAGACGGGAAAGGATGGGGGCAAGGAATTGGAAGAAATTTGGCCATGGCCTTTTGAAGGAAGCATCCCGGCATTCACCTGGATTGATTTGGGGAAACCATGGAAAACCCAAATCTGGATGCCCGGACGGGGATTCGAACAGCCGTCCTCCCGAATGCGAGGCCAGAACGCTATCCGTTACACCACCACGCTCGTTAGTAGGAAGCCATATGAGCTGCTGATAATTTATTGTTAACCCAAGTAACAAGAACTCATAACTACCTTTAACATTATTTTTCTGCAGTTTATCTTCCTTTAGTCATTCTGCATTGTCCGACAATTTCATGGAAGGCACTTCGTATGGTAAACATGCTAGTGCCCTGCTAGGTTTAATGGGAAATCCGTCTGGTACAAGTTGACTAGAGCAGGTGTCAGGTACAATAACTTGCATTTCAGGATTTTGTGAGGAAAGTTACGGGAGATATTCTCCAATGTTCCAGCTGGCACTCCTTACGTAAGAAGGAACTCTCAGAGTAATCTTTTCGCAAATGCGAAGTACCCGCTGGTAAGTCCTGTAGAGGACTTGGGCGGAGGTGACATTGAGAGGCCGCTCTGTTGCCTAATATCAACGTGATTACTCTGGAGGAATGCTGCGGGGAAAACACGTCCGGCAATCTTGTTTTTCTCCTGGCTGGAGCTCATTAGATCGACCAACAAACAAGCGACGCCTGGGCGGCGTATTTCGTGTCTCCGTTATAGTATGTGTCCATTACCCGAAACAGGAAATACTCGCCGCTCTCTAGCACCGTCCATTACACTTACTAACAGCGTCATTAGAAGCCAGAGTTTTAGTCCTTCAACAAAATATCAGGTTCTATAACATGTAAGGACCAGATGAACCACACTGCAGCCATTAAATTACTGTCATTACACTGTAACATTCCCACACTTTTTCTTTGTAATAAGCTTTTCTGTATTAGCTAATTAATTAAATGGGTGCGGTCGTTCGTTGGTAAGTTGTAGGACATACCATGCACGTTAATTATATGCGACCTTCACGCCTCGCAAAAAAGGAGTTATGGACCAAGCGTCGTGGGTGAGCGGTAACGTTTTGGCCTCGCATTCGGGTGGACGCGGGCTAGAAACCACGTCCAGTTATTTAGATTTCTGTTTCCCGTGGTTTCCCGAAATCACTCCAGGCGAATTCCGGGTTAGTTTTTTCAAAAGGCCGAATTCCTTCCCGTCCCTTGCCTCCAGCCCTTTCCCGGGTCTAATGACCTAATGATTTTTTGGCGTGGATCAGACGACTAATGATCATCATTTAGAATACACGTTACACTGTAGGCAGTGTATATATGGCAGGGTTAGACGCGAGTTTAATGCACAACAGAAACAGAATGTGCGGCAATTTCCCATAGTCGTTAAGTCAATACAGAATTATTTATTTACCAGCTAAATTTTCTGTTTTGTGATATGTAATCAATAAGTAGTAGTTCATTTCATGGATATGAATGTAAAATGTATCTGAGGCGAACGAAAAAGATATTCTAAACCGGCGA